>ML685755.1:25602982-25637455 GCA_007922175.1 Pelusios castaneus | reverse complement strand
ACCAAACATGACATAGCTCCTATGGATTATAGCATTTATGAGATATCAATTGAAAATAATATAATAAATGCTTCCCTAAATCCAGACAGTGTCACACCCTGCCCACATGCCCTGCTCTTTGGGGGGCATGCCAGGCTCCCCCTGTACCTCCCCCCCAGCAGGGAGGGCATTGGTGTAGTCCTGGGGTAGCCTAAATCGACTTAGGGCTACCCCAGGGCTACACTGGCTTAAATTGACTTTAAAAAGTCGAATTAAGCCTTAAGTCTACTTAAATCCAGGTTTAATAAAATCGACTTAATTTTCATTAAGTCGACTTTATTTTCCTTAAGTTAACTTAAGCAAGCTGCTTAAGTCAACTTAAGGAAACTATAGTGTAGACGCAGGATAAATTAAGTCGACTTAAGCTTGCTTGCTTAATTTACCAGTGTAGACACAGCCTATGGGAGTTCTGCTGTTGATTTCTGTGGGCACAGGATTCTACTTCAGATTTATACTGAAACTGCAGTGACTCACTGAAACAGAATAGATGGAATTGGGAAAAAACATCATTGCTGCTTTTTGTTTTTCAGTTTGCCAGCAAAATCTAGTATCGTACATCTGACAGAGATAAACCATGCAGAACATAGTAGGGCTTCCCAGAAAATGCACCTGACTGCAAATGATTCTTTTATCTGCAGTCTAGCTTCTTGCAGCAATGTCAGTAATCTGAAACCAAAAACTGAGATTAAAAATATGTTTCTAAACCATAGATAAAATCAAGCATGAAAATTCCAGTCTGGGTTTTAAACACCGCCTGCAGAAATGTTAGATGTGGAGTTTCACTTTGAACTGTCTCTACTATAAATTTCAGCTTCTTAGCTATTCTACGTTTCAAAAATGTACTCAGCCCAATAACATCCTGATGATACCAGAGGAAATCCTTCCCAGCAACGTCTTGGACAAAGTACCAAGGCTGATGGTAACTGGCACTTCAAAAGTTAATAAAACAAAGGAAACTGTTAACTGCCAGAAGAAACCTGGCTGTTCCTGTGTTCTTATTCCTTAGACAGAGAAAAGGAGCACATCAACATCTGCACTTAAAAAACGGTGGGAGTTAGTGCATTGTTCAGTTTAAAATTTGACATCTCATCCCAGGTAGAGTCAAATAGAAGTTGTAGAGCATTACCATTTTAGTGCACAGCAGGAAAGGACACTGTCTATGTGCCATTTTTCTTTTCACACAGCTGCACGTGAACGATTCACAGGTGGCAGGTGCTTTATTATGCTATTCTTAACTTATTTCTTTTCCCTAAGAAGCCATGAAAACATGAGTGGAAAATGCTATCTATGGCGAGGTGCACATCTGACTTCCATTACTGAGTTACAATCCACTCTTCTCTCACAGAACATAAAAAGATGCATTTACAGCACAAGTTTGATTATCATATTTCCCCTATGAAAAGAAAGGGAATCTACAACAGAACTACAAATATCTATCTGCCTTACAAATCAGGAATGTTGGAAAACTTTTGAAAAAGAGAAGCATTAGGGAAATATGTGAGAAGAAAAACTAAGCCGTTTTACATTATGAAAACCTTGCATTAAACAGAGAGCTCAACTGCAGTTGTATTTTTAAATGTGATGCCATCTACTCTTCTCTCACTTACAGCTCTTAATGAAAAAATAGCAGATAGCACTGTAAAGGGACTTGTTTGAATACAAACATCAGAGGCATCCATGAGAAGGTACTGTATGAGAGCTGGAAAGCACTGTATATGGCATCTGCTGATATACTAATGGAAATGTTTGACATCCAACAGCTGACAGGATTGAGGAAAGATGTCACTTCTGTTGACTATTGTAGATTTTCAAGATTAACAGTGTGTCAACCAAGAGTGACGTTATCTGGGGCACCAAGAGCCAATTTAAAATGTTTGTAAAGGTCACATGATGCTTGTAAGTGCGTATTGTAGCTGTAACAGGTATGACTAGTAGATATATGACAGTCTGAGTGTTTCCTTTATTACCCTATTTTTAATTTGTGATACTTTCCCCTTTTGGGATGAAAGTTTCCAGTTTGTTCTCTACCCTAAAGTCAGGGCTGGATTAACCAGCTGGGCTGCCCCACACTGCGGGCCCTCTCCCTCCTACCTGTCCCCTTCCCACCACACAGGCTGGCCCCCGAACTCCTGTTGATGCAGGGGTGGGGGCCCTAGGGCCAGAGAGCACTCCCGCCATGATCCTGCTCTGGCTAGTCTGCCCAGGGAATGGGAGAGCCAGCTGGTGCATGGCAGGCCCTGGAAGGCTGTGGTGGAGTGGCGGAGGCTTTGCCCCAAGCCAGCTTGCCCCATTCTCCCTCTGTGCCAGGTGGAGCAAACAGGTGCTGGCCCGCCCCGCCCCCGGGGCAAAAATAAGGCTAGATGAGGACCCCTTTCTTTTATATAGGTGAACAAGTCAATAGGGCTGCTTAGTCAAATGATGGGTTCTGCCCTTTCTACAGAAGAAACTGCGTGTGAAGCTTTTGAAAGACAACCTGTTGGTTTATTCACTGTTATGCAATAGGCTAATTGAATCGAAATGAATGGCACATTGTGCTTGAATTCCCATACAGCAGGGGACTCATCTGTTTTGATGTTGTCTGTGCTGATCATGGCTCACATGACGTTGAATGCTGCAGGAGTCTGTATAGAAGAGCTAGCTATCTCACAGTTTATATTCTAAGCTGTAAATCTCAACGGCATCAAATGGGAAAGTGGCACATTTAACCCCTATGCTGGCTTTTGAACAAACTTGCTTAAATACTAAAACAGAGTGCAACATAGATAGTTCTCATACATTGTATAAGGCTACAGTTTCAAAATCGTTTCAGCTTCTGAATTTTGATTCTTTGCAATTTTGTATGCACAGTTTTTATACTCTGTGTCAGATTTGCACATGCAAACAGGAAATTGGGGGGGGAAGATGGCTAATTACCTAGAGTACATGAAGGAATCTGGCATTTGTGGGCATACATTTAGGAGGAGGTGAGGGGCGGCAGAAATTTTGTCCCTTTATGTCCTAAACATTTAAGCAAATTGTCAAGGCCTTACAGGATTCAGTGTTGTTAGGAGGCCAAATGGATTATAGGAGTCTGTTGATGCAATTCTGTTTATTTACAAAGATCGTATACAAAGTCCTTTTTCCTAAAAAACAGTAGGAACAAACACAGCAGGCAGTTTTTAAGTTTGCCCCTCCAGTCATTTCTATGTCCCGCAAGGAGCTCTGTCTCTGCTCCATACATTCACTACTACTTTTCTTGCTTTTGGAAGGCTTTCTCTTGGCTTTCTGCTTCTTCTTCACACCCAGCTTGCCAAACAAATCGCTAGCTCAGCCATATTTGCAGAGAAAACCCTCAGGCTACATAGTTTAGTCCTGCTCAGGCCTTGCCTCAGGCCTTGTCTACACTACAAAATTAAATCGACTAAGTTAGGTTGATGCACAGCCACCTGAGTAATGACATCAGTTTTTCACATTCACACTAGCTCCTTCTGTCAGTGGTGAAGGTCCTCACTATGGGTGCGTCTACACTTATAAATTAAGTCGACTTAAGCCTGCTTAAGTCGACTTAATTTACTCCACGTCTACACTGGGCTTTCCTTAATTCAACTTAAGCTGCTCGTTAAGTCGAATTAAGGAAAAACTAGTTCGAATTAATAACATCTTGTTTTAATTTGAACTAGTGTTTAAGTTGACTTAGCCAGTGTAGATGCCCTAAGTCGACGTGGTTGACCTAGGGCGTGGTGGACAAGGGAGCCACGGTGGCTCCCTTGTCCCCAGGGGAGCCCCAGCTCTCTTCTCCCCAGACCGGCGGCTTCCCTGCAAGAGGAGCCAGGGTCCTGGGGAGAAATGCTCCCCAGCCAGGGCTCCAGCTGGAGGGAATCCCCCACTGGAACCCTGGCTGGGACCCTTGCGCCAGCTGGCTCTCACCGGGACAAGCCGCCCGTGGCTTCTCGTCCTGGCGAGAGCCAGCTGGCTTTCACCAGGACGAGCCACGGGCGGCTTTCTGGTCTGGGGAGAGCCAGCCCTGCAAGGCTGGCTCTCCCTCCACCTATCCAGTTGACTTAAGTCTACTGTAGACTCTCTAAATCGACTTAATAGGAGCACCTTTAAGTTGACTTAAGAGTCTTGTGTAGACTCTCTGTCGGCTTAATAAGGTCGGCTTAAAGTCGACTTTAGAAAGCCAACTTAAGAAAGTCAACCTAACTTTCTGAGTGTAGATATAGCCAGGAGTGCATCCACTGATGTAACTGTCAATGCGGGGCACTGCATTATGAATTTAGTGATTGCAACTGCCACTGAGAATGAGTTTATATGGGAAGCTGATACTCCAAACTAGAGACCATAGAAAAGTCAGAATATCCCATAGCACAGGTCCTGGGCAGGTTCATGGGAAGGAGGAGCTATCACACTTAATAACTGAGCTGGCAAGATGGAAGACAAGAAGTAATAAAAAAATTAATACGCTATAAGAGAAAATGCTATTAAGTTGTTGTGTCCCAAATGCTGCCCTGAGTTATGTCTAAATGCCCCTCACGGTAATGGGCAGATTGTGAGCTTTAGATCAGAGGATCTCCCAACCCTTCCGCAATTATGTAAAGGCCCCTTATCTTAGACATCCCTGCACTCCCAGGGTATGTCGACACTTACAAATTAAGTCGACTTAAGCTTGCTTAAGTCGACTTAATTTAATCTGCATCTACACTACATTTTCCTTAAATCGACTTAAGCAGCAGCTTAAATTGACTTAAGGAAAATTAAAGTCAACTTTATAAAACCTAGAATAAAGTCGACTTTACTGGCTAAGTCGACTTTATTAAGTGTTGTTAATGTCATTGTGCTGCGTGCCTATAAAGCCAGAAAGTGTCCCCTTGTAGAGATGGGCCTGAGCTCCAAAATTCAGAGCTGGATTTCTAACACCCCAAAGTTAAAGGGTGCTTAATTCCTTAGTTTTTGTCAGATCCAATGGCTATGTCTACACTTGTAAAGTTAAGTCGACTTAACAGAGTGGCTACACTTTAAGTCGACTTAAGTCTACCTTGTTAAGTCGACTTAACAGTAGACATAGCCATCCATTGGCTTTATATCAACTTAATAAGGTCGACTTAGGGCTATTCCCCGTCCACACTGGCTTTAAGTCGACTGAAGGTTTAAGTCTACCTACAGAGGTGGTGTTATTAAGTCAACTTAATGAAGCACTTAAGTCAACTTAATGAAAGCCCAGTGTGGACGCAGCTTTGTGTAAGTCGAATTAAGCATCCTTAAGTTGACCTAAGTTGCCAGTATAGACACACCCATAGTGCCTTTAGTGTCCTTATTATAAGAAATATTTCCATTAAATGTATGTAAGATTCCCATTAGTACTAATGCAGTTAATGTGCTCTCCTGAAAAGGAGTTCTCTAAATATCTGTTCTACTCAAATATTTAAAAATGTAATTACCTTTGTGAGTACCTTCAAATCAGAACGATGAAGAGTGCAGAAATGAGCCACAGCATATTCCAACAAAGCCCCGAAGATGAAACTAAAACAAATACCAAGGTATACATCAATTGCTTTTATGAAGCAATTAGCATTAGGAAGTGAAGTCCTGGCTCCCATCATGAGTGTTGTCATGGTAAGTACTGTTGTGACGCCTGTGGAACACAAAGAGATAAAATGGTGTTGAATGCCATAACTGGGATAGCTGCAAACTAATGCCTCTTGAACTCATGCTGTACAGTTGTGATTATTATTGTATTATGCAAATAGTCTGGCTATTCCCTGACTAAAAAGATGGTTCATAATAATTTTTAAAATCACAATGTAATTATCTTGTATCTCTGATGTGTGCCATTCACATGCAAGTAGCAACAGTGACCACTTCTATGAAGTTACTCACAGAATGCCAACACGACATTCAATTATGTTCACTCTCTGGACAACTTTCTTATACATCCAGAAACACAAGGCTATACCTCTTGTTTCTCTTCTGCTCTGAACATTTCATTCTTGCAGCAGCTGATTTTTCTTCTTCCCAACTCCATCTCTCTCTCATTAAGAGATTAAAATAATTCGCTTTAGAAGTACTTTCTCTTCTATTATTCACGTGTTAATTAGAGTATATTGTTCATACTTACAAACACCTCATAATTCTTTTGTGTGCACAACACATTGTACTTGAATGTTTTGAAGTTAGTTCAGGAATGCCTGAATGTTCTTTGTGCTCTTCTGCCATCTAGACTCCCTACGGCTGCCTAGGACATTTTCCTTGTTCAAAAATACACAGAAATAAAAATCCAAGGGAAGCTACCTGATGAACTGCAAATGGCAAACCAAGAAAGCAATAGCCTAAAATACAGAAGTGTTGCACTTTCTGGAAATGAATGTTATGTACTGTGCAACAAAGAACACATTTTAATGTTTCAATCTCTGTTTTGTTTTTTCAGTTACTCACCTATGCAGATTCTGGCAGGAACTGATGACTGGCTTATCCAAAATGATACCCAGGAGAGTACAACTAATAAGATGGATGGTACATATGTCTCTAGTATGAAATACAAGATGTTCCTCTTGAGCTCAAAATGGAATACTAACTTTGGATAGTGTCCTGTGAAAAGAGCAGCCATCAATCTTTTGGAACAAACAGCTGATGTGTGATGGTGCAATTTAGCAGAACTTCTTGCAAGTGTCAATATTTAACATCAAAAAGTTTTTTCTAAGTTTGTCTTGCACACTTCCCAATAAATCTGTTAACTTTCCATTTCTGATATTTTGGCCATGAAAGCGCTAACTAGGTCCACATCAATAAAGAAATATTGTAATTCCTGTCAGTACTGTTTTGATGAAATTCTAGGATAGAGAGGAGAGCCTTTCTGTAGTTAGTCTATGTGATATTCACCCATTCTTACAGAAAACTTGAGCAAACTAATTTTGTGAAGGGTATTAAACTGGGATAGTGGAGTAGGAGGAGGGAACAAAACTCCCAATCCATGGGGACGTGGCCATGCACAGGAATATAAATTCCAGCTTTATTGAAGGGGCATGTTCTTCCCACATCCAAACCAGCCAGAGAAGTTGTCAGCTCCCATTGGGGGCCAGAGGAATGTGTGCCCTCCCTGCCAGGTCCCCAGGGGCTGGAGGAGTGCTATGCTTCTCCACTGATTACTGGGGAGAGGGCCATGCCCTGGTTGCTCCCCTCCCCCCCCCACCATTGTGCATGCCCCTGCATTAAACTACTTTATTACAAGGCAACCTTCAGAATTTGACTTTTGGAAACATTTAATTGTAGCTATTTGCAGCCTATTAGCAGTTGGCACCAACAAATATTATTTGAACTGACATGATGATATTTTTATAACATAGAAATACCTCTAGCTGCTACATCCATTCAGATTCGTTTGTTCAGTACCCTGTTATTCCCCTACATGTGGTTTACAGGTACTTTAAAAAAATCTTGCTGGTCTACTATTTGTATTTCTCTTCAAAACAAAAAGTACAGCTTTGTATCTTCACAGTCCACTCTTTTTTAAATATTGCATTACAATATTTGTATTGTTTATGGTATAACCCTCACTCTTAAGTTTACTGCCTTCAACAGCAAGACATTCAGGGTCAGATCTTCAACCACTCACTTTAGGTGATCACAGATCCAATACATTCAGTGAAGCTATTCTGATTTGCACCAGAATCTGAACTTTGGAGCCAAATGCAGACTTGGTATAATCGGGGAACTGCATAGCCTCAAGCTAAGTCGGAATTTGGTCTTCCAGAGTCCTGGATCCCTAAATGACTTTTATACATATGTGCAATTAAAGTTTGGGATGTGAATTTGCTTTTACTTTAAGTCCCTCTAAGCTATAATGCACAGCAATAAAGAGACAGTCTGATTTTTTATTATCATAACTAGATCTCCAGGTAATGTGCAGTACAGGCTTTATTTTGAATGTTACAAAAGAATGATAAGCTTTAGCTTTTGAAAATTCCAATTTTTTCCAACTTTTATGCTTACTTCTTCTTCCAGAATATGAATGAAAGATGAAACTAGGTATTCACTGTGGTCAGTTGGCTTCAACTATTTTTATTTGACTAAGTGAAGTTATGTGTTTATTTCTAATACAGTGTGCCATGAGTCATGACTGTGCTATATAAATATGGATGCACTTTAGCAGTAAGCCACAACAACATCTGTATTAATAGGCTATTTGTGCATCCCTCAGGGGAATTGTGAAGTATGTGGGTTGCAGTACTTTTTTATAGCTTGAAGTGCAACCACGGCCAAATGCACACACAAGTGTGTCTTATTGCTACCAAACTAGAATATGGCTGCTTAAATTTAAATGTTTTTATAATATTTTTAAAATTAAATACATAAAACTGTTAACATTATTAATGTTACAAAGGGCTTGGTTACCCCTTTTACTATGCTGGTACAGTTGAGCACACAATTCCATTAATGGGGTCATTTATCTAGTACAAAGGGAGATTTATACAGGTGTAGCTATTTCCATAAAGGGAAACAACACTGATATAAACCTGTTACACCTATGTAATTGCATCTACACTAGGGTTTTTGCCAGAATAACATGAATATAATTTTAAAAAATCACTTCCTTCATCAAAAGAGTTATACCAGTAATATTAAGTGTAGATCAGGCTGGCATCAAGCCTTCAAAGTTTAAAAATGTCAAATTTACAGTTTCCTGTATTGTGCATTAAATGAGGCAAAGGTACTGGGAAAAATACTGTGCAAACATGTAATGACAGATTGCATTATGGTTGTGCAGGCAATTGTAAATTTGGCACTTTCTAATTTGACTTTGCTACCTATATGACATTCTTCTAAGCAACTTTTTCCATGCAATTTCCTAGGTTTTTTTTTTTTTAAAGGAAAAAGCTAAACACAAATTATGTTGTGTACAACTGTAACAATCCCTCCGTCGGCAACAGAATTGGATTCCTGAACCTTGGCAGCAACATTGTAGCTTGACACCTTGAGCTACAGAACAAATGACGTTAGCAGAATTCCTCTGTTGCCCCAGAGTGTAAGGGGTGGGACACTGGCACTACATGTTGGGCCTAAGTGGTCTCTCTTCCAGGAGGTTGGGAGCTCATGCCCTATCTGGTGGCCGTAGAGGTGGATCTCTACTACTATATGCAGAAGCCCAAGAAGGGAGATGGTACTGGTGGATAGAGCACGCCCCTCTCCCACTGCCTGGCAGCAGCTCCTGACATTCCCTGTGCAATGTGTGGTGGTGCTGCTTTGGCAGCAGCATGGGCTCCACCTTAGAATGTCCAGCTTGTTGGGAAGTTCCAAAGGGGTGTCCCGGCCATGTTATCTAGGTCAGCAAAAGAAACAAGGAGTCCTGTGGCACTTTTAAAGGCTAATACATTTGTTACGCTTTAAAAGTGCCACCAGACTCCTTGCTTGCTCAGCTTGTTGGGTTTTGTCATGTTGCCATCATTTCTTGAGCCATGTAAGGGTGGAAAAAAAGGGAAGTGGAAAGATTTGTAACAGTTTATAACTCAGGGTTATACATCTACACAGCAAACCTCAGTGCCCAGATCAACAGACTCGGGCTTGTGCTGCAGCATTAAAAATAGCTATATAGCTGTGTAGACATTGTGGGTTGGTCTGGAACTTGGGCTCTGATGACCTGCCCCCTCTCTAGGCTTCAGAACCCAAGCTCCAGTCCAAGCTGCATGCCTATACAACTATTTTTAGTGCTGCAGAACAAACCTCAGTCTGTTGGCCTGCGATCTGAGACTCACTGTTACTCTCTGTGTAGACATACCATCTGTTAACCTGCACAGAATTTCATGGCACAAAGAAAATGCACTTTTCTAGCTGGAGAGCTTTCTCCCTGCCAAATTTCAAAGACCAGCTGCATACAAGAAAACAGTGGAGGTCATAGAGCTTTTCAAAAAAAAGCCAAAAGATTCTTTTATAATATAAAGCATTAGATAATCTTATAAAACTGCTCTCCTAAAGGAAGCAGGAGGTGACCAAAACATCTTTATCATCAGTATCATTCTTAATATTAAGGAATTAATCCTGGGATGAGATGTAAGAAGGAGGTTATAAATAGCCTTTTCTCTACTAGTGTGAACAAAGGCTGACGCTTGTAATACTTTATTAAAGGGAAAATCCCCCACTTTCATTATGTTAAATATGGCTAGAATTAGAGGAATAGTACAAATCATCCTCCTTTATTGACTTTGTTCTGGAGATACAATTCCTGCCATGTAGCACTATTAGTGTGACATCACCAATAAGGATCAGATTCAGATTTGAGATACAGTGGTGGGGTTATGCAGAGTTAACTCAAGCTATAACTTTAATGTTTTCCTTATCCTGAGTTTTGTCCACAAACCCATAACTTGAGAATTGTGACACTTTTAATTTGACTGGTCCAAGTGGGGAGAGGAGCTAAAGCTTGAGGTAGCACAATTTGTCAGCTGATAACACAACTGATCTGTGCTGCTAATCCAATCACTCTTTGTAAATCAAGTGTTATTTCAGAGTGTGGCTGTTCTCAGTTGACACAGGCTAACTCAAGACGAATCACTCCAGTATGGATAATTCAAGCTAACTCTGCAATGAAGACATAGCCTTAGACTCCCCTACACCATTAGATTTCTCATACTCCTTTAGATACCCTTGAACCTGCTTATATTCATTCTACTGTTGTGAAAAAAAATGGGTGTACCATTCAGGGAAGGAGAAGAAGGTGTAATGTTAACATGGTCCTCACTCAACATAGCATGCACCTTCTTCTGGCTTGGTGGCATATGAGCTATACCTGCATAGACTTCCCTATGCAATGGTAAAATCTAAGGAAGACTGAGTGTATGGGGAACTGGCTTACACCATTTTATAATTCGTCTTTGAATATGGCTTTTGTAGCCCAAAGCCATACTCAAGGCCTGGTCTACCCCTGATGGTGGCAGTCGACAGGAGATATACTAGCTATGTAGAGTGGACTAGGTATCTCCCGTTGACTTACTAACTTTTACTTACCATTGTGTCTCAATTGCAGTGCACTGATGGGAAATGCCCTTCATTCGATGCAGCATTACTCTTCTTCCGGGGGTAGGCATCAACCAGAGGTCACTTCCAGGATCAACTGAGCGGGTCTCCACTGCCTGCTCAATTGACCCCGTGGCATCTGTGTGCCACTGCCAAAAAAAACATAACCCTACTCTCCAACAGTGCATTTCTAATTCTTCAGACAGATATGATCATAACCATGATTTCAATATTCTACTACCAATCTACTACTAACATAATACTACCATGGTTTCATCAATATAGAATGTCACCACGCCACATGAGAAATATACCTAAGATTGACTTTAGCAAGGCTTTTGATACGGTTTCCCACAGCATTCTCGTCGGTAACTTAAGGAAGTATGGGTTGGACGAGTGGACCGTAAGGTGGATCGAAAACTGGTTAGATCAACAGGCTCAGCGGGTAGGAATCAATGGCTTGATGTCTGGTTGGCAACCGGTAACGAGTGGAGTGCCCCAGGGGTCGGTCCTGGGGCCGGTTCTATTCAACATTTTCATTAATGATCTTGATGATGGAATAGACTGCGTGCTTAGTAAGTTTGCGGATGACACCAAGTTGGGGGGAATGGTAGATACTCTGGAGGGCAGGGACAGGATCCAGGGAGACTTGGACAAATTGGAACACTGGGCCGAAAGAAACCTCATGAGGTTCAACAAAGACAAGTGCAAAGTCCTGCACTTAGGACGGAAAAATCCCATGCACTGCTACAGGCTGGGGACCGATCAGCTAAGTAGCAGCGCTGTAGAAAAGGACCTGGGGGTTATGGTGGACGGGAAGATGAATATGAGCCAACAGTGTGCCCTTGTTGTGAAAAAGGCCAATGGCATATTAGGCTGCATTAGTAGGAGTATTGCCAGCAGATCGAGGGATGTGATAATTCCCCTCTATTCGACACTGGTCAGGCCGCATCTGGAATACTGTGTCCAGTTTTGGGCTCCCCACTACAGAAAGGATGTGGACAAATTAGAAAGAGTCCAGCGGAGGGCAACAAAAATGATTAGGGGGCTGGGGCACATGACTTATGAGGAGAGACTGAAGGAACTAGGCTTATTTCGTCTACAGAAGAGAAGACTGAGGGGAGATTTGATAGCAACCTTCAACTACTTGAAGGGTTGCTCCAAAGAGGAGGGAGCTAGGCTGTTCTCGAGGGTAACAGAGGACAGAACAAGGAGCAATGGTTTCAAATTACAGCTGGGGAGGTCAAGGTTGGATATTAGGAAAAACTTTCTCACTAGGAGGGTGGTGAAGCATTGGAATGGGCTATCTACGGACGTGGTAGAATCTCCATCTTTGGAGATTTTTAAGGCTCGGTTAGACAAAACCCTGGCTGGGGTGATTTAGGGGGAGTGGTCTTGCTTTTTGGCAAGGTGTTGGACTAGATGACCTTGTGAGGTCCCTTCCAACCCTATTATTCTATCATTCTATGATTCTAAATAAACAAGTTTCCTTCTCAAGATATAACATTCATCTTTGGTAGTTGATAATATATATTGTATACCCAATTCTATAATGAAGTTCTAGAACTGACTGACTGAAATCCTTACTGTGTGTACTTCTGGCTAATGAGGGCATGTCACACAGAGCAACTTCTTCCATATCTCTGCCCCAAACAATTGGTGGGAGTGGGAGAGGCATGTGGGCAGAAACCATACTGCAGGGATCCTGCTTTTAGCTTTCTGTGTTCCCTTTCTCATTTCCTTTCAGTGTAAGTGGAGGGGAACATCTGGCCTGTGGTTATTTCCTGTATACTTTCTGATGAACTTTATTCTAGATAAAGTACTACACAGAACTCTTTATATAAGATGCACTTTTGTTATCCCATGCAATTCCACAAAAAGGTGTGCAGTCAGGCACAAAGAACACATTCTTCTCTTCCCCATGAAATATGTATACTAACCCCGTGGGTACCAGTTAAGATGCATGGCGTACATCCTGCATAAAGGCACCGCCACGGGTTTAGCAATGCCTCCCTTGCTTCCTCGTCTTGCGCCCAGGGTGTTGCTTTTCACATATATGAGGGCACAAGGAACTGAGTTAAATGGACTTGAAAGAGTGCTTCAAATATAGCTGACTGCAGAAAATTTTAACTTGTCGTATGTGACCAAAACATGCTTTACTGTTTACAGGGCTGGATTAAGTGGCCCGGGGGCCTGGGCTGTCCCACTGGGGGCCCCTGCCCCCACTGTGGGGACCCCTCTGCACTCCTGCCCTGCTGACACTGAGCGGGGTGGGGATCTCCAGATCATCAAAGGGGGTTTAGAGGCTGGAGCCCAGGGCTTAAATCCTTAAAGCCCCTTTGATAATCCGGCCCCGAACTGTTTAGGATGAAATTCACCCTCCTTGAATAAATGGACTCAAGGAAGGAATACTTCCCCCAACCCTCCTCTTGGCAAGTGGGTTGTAGGACTGCAGCGGCTGCTGTTTGAGCCTACTGTCAGCATTCATGCTCCCCTCCTATGCCAGGTTTCTGGGCCTTTTGATGTGCATAACACAGGGATCCGCTTTCAAGCCATTCTTGCCTAAGTGTATTTGTGGTTGCTGTCCTCTCCCTCACTCATATGCCCCCCACCCCTGCAAGGCAAGTAATAAGTCCAGAGACTTCCCTTCATCTATGCCCATCCACTACCAATCTGTCCATGGTTCCCTAGAGACCTCCTCTAGTCTTAAATAGAGCCTATTGAGAGCTTTGCATTGTCTCTCTGGCCCAAATAGAATCAATGGTGATTTTCATTTCAATTGTAAAGAAATATAACTCCTATTTATCTAGGCATTGTTACTTTGGAATTCTGTTTTAAGAGGAATATTAAATACTCTATGGCCTACCAAATAGCTAATGATAGCTGAACATGGTACTTATTTCAAATGTACCTGTCTTAACATTTGAAAGAAGTTGATTTCTTCACCAGTGTCAACTATTTTTATTATAGTTTTAAACAATTTTACGTCTCTTTTATTCTACTTATCTGGGCATAACGGAATTTCATCCCCTGTATCTTTTAGATAAGGAAGGATAGCTGGCACCTCAGTACAGTAGGTATCAAACTAGCTTTCTTTTCTCTGCCCGTTTGTTACTCTGTGAATGTGGGAGATGTCGCTAGTCAATTAAAAGGCTAGAATAATAAAACTAGAGTATGCAAAAATAAGGCTAGAAAAATAAATTCACACTTTGGCCCTGATCTAGCAAATATTTACATACATGCTTACCTTTACTCACATGAATACACTCACACAGAACTCAATGAGTCTACTCACGTACTTGAAGTTAAGCATATGTATGTTTTGCAGAATTGGGACATTAGTTAAGAAATATTGTCCAAACAATCTAATAAATGACTGTAGCTCAGAATTTTCCTGTTTCCAAAATAAAACTAGTCTAGATTCCAACTACAACAAAAATTAAAAATAAGCAACAATGTTGTTAACATCCCCTTGAACGAGGTTTATGTAATTTGCTTTTATTGCTTGAAATATACAATTTTCCCCAACATTTCATGTTTTGCCACCTGCTTTTCCTTCTCTTACGGAAAGCTATTTGTGTAACAGGCTTATGGGTTTATCTCCTCCTCAACTGCAGGCTTCTAATCTTGCAAGTCTGCCAAGACAGCCTCAGCTTATCATTTGTAAGGAGAATTATACACTCCTTTTTGCCTTTCACAGAAGCCTTGTAAGGCATAATTAATATTTATAAAATACTTTCAAATATGTTTGCCAAAAGCTAAATAAGTTAATTTTGGTTTCCGTGTGCTCTTTTTATCATTTCAATGTATATGCATCTACAATAATTTTATTTTATTTTATTTTATTTTTGCTTCTAAGATTAGGCTGTGCATTGCAATGCTTCCATGAAACACTGTAGGAAAATTGAACCGCCTCTGTATATAATACCATATTCATAAAGGTTTGAAGAAGAATTAAGAGGGTTATGGTATTTTATAAGCTTTGCTGTTAGAAAGGTATTATACAACACATCCTAATGCTATGTTCATAAACAGAAGAATCCCAAGTACAATTATGTGTGGGAAATTTTAATTAATTTCAACTGTATTTATTAAAGCATATTTTAAAGTAAAACAGATTTTGACTTTAAAAATGTTTAATGTTCTACATTAAACTGCACTTCAGTTAGAGTGGGAAACTGTCCTGATTCCATTTGATAGAAAAATACTGGAATCCACTTTGCTCTTCTGATATGGTACAATTTGGACTTTCCCTACATGTTTTAGGGGATGGTGGTAAGAATTAAACAGATTTTTTCTTACTCTGTTAATGGGGAGCAGGTCCTGCTTCCCTTCTGGGTAGAACAGCACTAAAGGATTATTCTCCTTTCACTGAGCCTGATGCTATTTAGCTTGGAGCTGTGGAAGGGAGGAAGGAAAGCAGATGCTAGTTATGTAAGTGGCTAGACCCTTTGTGATCATGAAGTCTGCTATTCTGTGTTTCAGCTGCATTTTTGTTTCCATTTAGAGGACTTTGATGCTTTAACCTGAGTTCATACTTCAGGTTAGAAAGATCATAGTGTTTCTTTCTGTGATACGTTATTCAAGAATAAATTCCTAGCAATGCTGTTAAGGAAATGAGTTGAAAATTCTGTGCAACTCAGAGTTTGAAAAGCATACTCTGAACTCTGAATTGCATAAAAACAGCCATCCTGAGTCAGACCAATGATCCATCTAGTCCATATCTGGTCTTCTAATAGTGGCCAATGCCAGAGGCTTCAGACAGAATGAACAGAACAGGCAATCATCTGATCCATTCCCTGCTTCTAGAAAACAGAGGCGAGAGACACTGAGAGCATGATGTTGCATCCCTATCCCACCTGCCTAATAGCCATTAATGGACCTGTTCACCATTAATTTATCTAGCACTTTTTTTAACACTCCTCCTTCCCTTTTTAAAAGATGGGCCCTTTATTTGCCTTTTCCCCAGTCATCTGGGATCTCCCCCAATTGCCACAAGTTTTCAAAGATAATGATCAATGGCTTTGCAATCACATCAGCCAACTCCCTCACCTGCATTGCATCCAGCCCCTTTTCTACATATTCCTGAACCTGTTCTTTCATCTCTAAAGCCTGCTCATCCCCTTCTTATACTGTGCTGCCCAGTGCAGTAGCCTGACAGCTGACCTTTTCTGTGAAGACAGAGGCAAAAAAAGCATTGAGTACTTCAGCTTTTTCCACATCGTCTGTCATTAGGTTACTTTCAGCATTCAGCCACACGTTCCCTGACTGTCATCTTCTTGCTAACATACCTATAGAAACCCTTCTTGTTAGCTTTCACATCCCTTGCTAGCTGCAACTCCAATTGTGCTTGACCTTCCCTATTTTACTTCTGCAGGTTAATGCAATGTTTTTGTATTCTTCCCTAGTCAGTTGTCTAAGCTTCCACTTCTTGTAAGCTTTCTTTTCTGGTTTAAGCTCACTGAAGACTTCTCTGTTAACCCAAGCTGTCTGTCTGCCATATTTGATATTCCTTCTGCAATTTGGGATAGGTTGTTCCTGTGCCCTCAGTAAGGTTTCTTTAATATACAGCCAACCTTCCTGGACTCCTTTCCCCCTCACATTAGTCTCCCAGGGGATCCTGCTCATCAGTTCTCTGGGGGAATCCAAGTTTGCTTTTCTGAAGTCCAGAATCCATCTTTTGCTGCTCTCTGTAGTGGAGCAGTAGCTCTTCTATGGCTAGAAAGGGTTAAAAAGGAGGTTTGGCTGTAGTAGCCAATCAGAGGCGAGGACTGCTAAGCCAGTCAGGGCCCAGCAGGCAGTATAAAGCCAGGAGCAACAGGGCTGAGAGGCAGTCTGCCTGGGGAGCAGGTTGGGAGCAGGTCTCTCCTGGACTGGCAGGCTGAAAGGCTCAGGACACTGGAGAGCTCTGAGTGTGGTGGAGCAGCAGGAGTCTGGAGAAGCCCAACCTCCTAAAGGGAGTGGACAGTGATGAGCGGCTAGGGCAGTGGCCTGAGGACAAGGAGCCAGGAAAGGACAGCTGCTGGATCTAGGCTGGTGAAAGAGGTGTGACTGGGGAAGCAGCCCAGGGAAATGATGCCTGATTAGTGTAGAGACTGGTGGGATGTGGAGCCTGAGTGGAGGCATGTAGGGTCCCTGGGCTGGGGCCTGGTGTAGAGAGTGGGGCCAGGTCCTTCCCCATGCCCCCCAGTGTGCCCAGAGTAGTGTGGGTGGCAGGTGGAGTTTCAAGCTTGCTGGCCCTAGCCTGTCTTAATGTGTGGCTGGATTGTAGCGAGCTGGATTGGACTGCAGGAGGTAGTCAGTGGACTAGGCCTGGCCCACTGCTGCAAAGTGGGCCAGGGGACCTAGATACCCTGGAAGGAGTGAACTTTGGGGCTCAGTTGGAGGGCTGAGGTCCTGGAAGAGGACTCAGGGACTGAGTTGGCCATGTGGAAGCAGAGCACTGGCCACCAGCAGGGGGTCCACTTGAGACTGATTCCCCATAACATAGCTGGAAGGTGCCCTGCTGGTGGGTTCCATGCTGTGAAACTGATACACTTTCTTCCATTTGTCAGGATCTAGAACTGAACCATCTCATTAGAAATCCTTACATAAAGAAGAGCTTTATGGTTGTGATGGTAGCTTGTGCAGAAGACATAGTGTATATAATAAAAAAGTCAATGAATAACTCAGAGTATAAAGCATGTTTGACAGCTCTTCTACCCTTTAGCATTCACAGAGCAGTCACTATAACTTATGTAGCAGAACACTTCAGGCAGTCAAACTTTACAACTAAAGAAACATTTGGCACAGCTTTTTTTTTTTTTTCCTGTGATGACTCAGAATAGGGTGACCAGATAACAAGTGTGAAAAATTGGCATGGAGGTAAGGGGGGGAATAGGCACCTATATGTGGAAAAGCTCTGAATATCAGGATTCTCTCTATAAAATTGGGACATCTGGTCATCCTAAATCAGAGTTGCAGAAGTCCTATTGAACTTATTAAATGATGATTTATTGTATTTTAGATTTCATAGAACCCACACTCTTACATATTCAGAGTTCTGCTTATCAAGATTTTACAGATGTTGCAGAAGCCAAATAGCTGCAGTTTAATTTACAAGCCCTAGTGGCAAAATCTGCATTTTTTTTTTAAATTTTTTTTTTTTGTAATTTGTACAAGCCCTTAACACTGTGGTATAAATATTGGTTTATGTTTTCAGAAGTGACTACTAGCTTCCCCAATTAAAGAAACCTGAAAGATCTCATATTTTCAGGGGCCAAGTTATTTAAGGCTAAAATCACTAGTTACCTTTGAAAATTTAGATGCACATCTTTTAGAATTCCCTGACATATGGATGTTTTGCTTCACAATCTCATTACTACATTAAACATTTTCCCACCTCTCTTGTTCCCACTTACTAATAGCATATAATATAAGCTTCAACCAAGAGGTGCATAAGCAGAGATCAGGTTCTTCATTTGCATGTGACTTTCCAAGATGTTACCACAGGAGTTCAATAACAGTAAACATTTGAATCATTAAGTGCATTTTCTATGAGGGGAAGTATTCCCTAAAGAATATCATACAAGAAATATAGCTTTCAGATCTATAGCTTTTCTTTCATTTTAGTGAATATTAAAGACAAGACAAATTCTTTATCCCCATATTCTGAACTTCAAAGGGAATGTTCTTAAAGGGAGCTCCTACCTGTTTCATAGACTGCTTCAGATATTGAAGTAAAATGATCTTCTACTGTATATTGTGCCAACCGGAGTGTGTCCAAGCCTCGAACAGAATCATTTCCCCTGGTCCAGTAAAACTGGACATCATTGATGTTGTAGCCCCCTGTAGTTATAGACAAACCAACCAGTGGAAGTTTTTTGTTAAATACAATAGTTTGGGTAGAGCATGTTTATCTATCATCCTTCCCTATATGTATAAAAAAAAAAAAAAAAAAGTGGATTATACATAATGCAAATTTATTAAACATTTTGAGAATGTAATTTGAATTCATGATCTCAAAAGAAACACTATAAATAGGGTAAGGAAAAAGCTGATGTAAACTGACAAATAGGCAGATGAGTTGTATAGGGCATTTAAAGGAAAAGCCTAACAAGTCAGACAGGAAGAGAGAAAATTGCTGGAGTTGAGAAATGCAGGGCTTATAAACTACATAGTCTACAAAACAGAGCCTTCTTTTCAGGCTTATTAGTTGGCATACTTAGGGAAGGCTTCTCTTAATTGGCACAAATGATTGGCACCTGAGGTGGGAGAAGTATTGTATAACAAGAGGCAATTGTGTATACATTAATCAATGCATGGCTTATACCAATATCTTTGAAGGTTTTTTATTAAATTTGAGTGTGGCCAGTTTATATATTACTATACACAGTTCATGTACATCTAGGTATTAACAGCAAACTTTTAAACATGTTTTTGTTTACATAGATCAATCATTTTTGCACTTGACAGGTTTGTACTGTACAAGATGATGTTTAGACTTATGACAGGCCAGAAACATGAGCAGATAATTATTTTTATATTCAATTCAACTGTAAATACATTACAGTGAGAGACCTCACTACAACATATCACACAAGGCTATCTTCTACAATAAGAACATAACACAAGAATCACACAGAGAAAATGGAAAACTATTAAAACAAACATTTTCAAGGTGCCTGGTTATTCTTTTCCTCTCTGAAAATTTACTTATTTCTGACAGCTTTTTGTAATGAAACAAAAACTCAGTGATTTCATTAAAATGTGCCTGCTCAAATTCTAAGATGTCTGCCACTGTAAGTGGCAATTCCACCTGCAAGTACCTTTCATGACCCCTTCATTACATGTAGTATTTGCTGGTGCACAAACAATTTTTAAAAATGCATTGTGAACTAGGGCTTCTTGCTAGCACCTCCATGCTTAAAGTAATTATCATCAAATCCCAAAGGGGTAGCCGTGTCCGTCTAGTTGAGCAAAACAAACAAGGAATCTTGTGGCATTTCTAAAGACTAACAAATATATTATTGCATGAGCTTTTGTCGGAGAAAATCCCACTTCATCAAATGCTTGAAGAGAGAGAACAAACAGAATGGGAGGAAAATAAATGCAGGGTAGTGTTTGAATCTAAACAACTGCTTTGATTTGCTGTCACAGTCTGACCTGATCCTATGACTTTCACTTCCCTACATTGATTTTCTTCCCATTCTGTAAGATCTCCATATTCAAGTAACCGACGAAGTGGGATTTTCTCCCACAAAAGCTCGTGATAAATAAATTTTTTTTAGTCTTTAAAAGTGCCACCAAACTCCATGTTTGTTATCACCAAATTGATACTTTAGTAGTTTTCAGTCTCTTTAAATTTGCAGAGTACTAAATAATTTCAATGGAGGTGTGGACCCCTTTGGAAATCTTAGACACAGTCTGCACACCCACAAGCCCACTTTTTCTAAACCACGGGTCTATGGTAATAATCTTTTGCGGACCTCTTAGACAGTCTGTGCACTCCCAGGCTATCTCTACACTAGAAAAGTTAAGTCTACTTTATTACCTTGACTTAATAAGGCTGACTTTCTCGAGTTAAAGTTGACATTAAGTCGATTTAATAAAAGTCAACTTAACTTTTCTAGTGTAGACATTAGCCCCTTTCTGACCTTATTAAGTTGACTTAACACTTTAAATTGACTTAAGGTGGATTTAGATGCTAATCCCCATCCACACTGGTTTAAGTTGACCTAATAAGGTCAATTTAAGTGTTAAGTCAGCCTAAAATGAGGTGTTATTAAGTCGACTTAACTTTTCCTTAAATTGACTTAAGGAAATGCTTAAATTGACTTAAGGAAAGCCCAGTATGGACATGGAGTAGTTTAGGTCGACTTAAGCCTCCTTAAGTTGACCTAACTTGTAAGTGTAGATGCACCCCCAGAGATCTGTGGACCATGGGTTAAAAATGAATTGCTTTAGATGTATAACTAAGTGCAGAGGTGTGCAGACTAAGACTCTGATTTTAACAAACAGTGTAGACAATAACAAGCTGGAAGGGATTGCAAGTGCCTTGCAGGACAGGATTAGAATTCAGAATGATCCTGACAAACTGGAGAAATGGTCTGAAATAAATAAGATGAAATTCAATAACGACAAATGCAAAGTACTACTTTTAAACAATTGAAAAACACAAAATGGGAAATGACTGCCTAGGAAGGAATACTGCAGAAAAGGATCTAGGTGTTATAGTGGATCAAAAATTAAATATGAGTCAAGAATGTAATATTTTTGCAAAAAACATTCTGGTATGTATCCCTTGTGATCATTACTCAAAATAAAAACTGCTCCTACAAATATTTAGACACGTGACTCTAGGCACTGCGTCTCTCCGCTGCTCATTTGACTGCCCTATGGAATAACTTAATTCCAGTTCACTGTAAAGTGACATTCACACTAATGTCCAAAATAGCTCAGAGTACTGTAATCACTGCTAAAACACAAATAAATGTTCATTATTCCAGGTTTCATCAAATTTTACAATCTGACAGATGATAACAATTCTTGCAGCCTGAAACAGGTGTAAGCAAGCACTGCTACATAAAGGAGACTTTTTTGCTTCAATAGTCCTCATTCTTTGTAAAGGCAAATAGTTCTATCTGAGCAATTCATAGCTGTAGGGCATATATTGGTATCAAAATATATTCAAAATATTAATCTTATCCACTACCATTTATGAACAACTTTGGGGGGCTTTCATGAATATCAGGCAATTACATTTTGCACAGAAATATTAGTGTTTTCCCACTCTAAAGTTGGTCTCAGAAAGGGCAGGATTACAAATTTTGTATATCACAAAATAATACAGGAAGTTTGTATTGAGAATAGCTTTGAAACGGATAGGAACGAAACTACATTAGTTTTCTTTGGTGAGTATTCTCTTCTCTCTTTAAATGCCATTGAGTGAGAGGAGCTAACTTTTATATCCATACTAATGTTCCAATCCTGAAAACACTTACTCATGTGCTTTACTTTATGCATACTAAGTAGTCCCCAAAAATTTAATAGAATTACTCACAATACATAGAGATAAGCACATGAATAGGTCTTTGCAAATGAAGGTGACTAGGGTATTTTATTACATAAGCCACTGTAGAGATGTCCTCATATCATCATTATTTTGTAATGTTATTTAAATGTTTCTATTTATAATTGTTTAATTAAAATCTCTAACATTTAATTTCAATTCAAGTATTTGCTTTACACTATAAATTTCATACATGAGTATAATACCCAGTAATGGTATTTACAAGTAAGCAGTATCTGGAGAAGTAAAACATTCTTCTTCTGCAAATCAGTGTTGCTTATCCAATAGAAAAACTAACACCATTGAAAGTGTAACTAAAAAAAGATTATAAAACTGCTCTTAACCAAAAAAGTGACTGCCACTGCTAAAGACTTTTAATAATCTTTTAATTAATCTTTTCATTCTGGATATTTTTCCAGAAACTAAGAAAGAATGCTATGGGAACAGTTTAGATTATATTACTGTGTTTTCCCTTCAGTGAGGAGATATTTGTGGATTGTCTGCAATAACAGATGGAATCATTCTAAAAAATCTTTGTTTTCAATTAGACAGGGAATTCCTCTATTTTTGCCCTTGTCAAATACATTTTAAGTTCCTGAGGGAACTACAAAAACTGTTGTACGATTCATTAGGCAATATTATTGAAGTAAGTACATCATTCAGTATTTGACTTACCAATATGGTCTCTCTCTCTTTATCTTTTTTAGAGAAAAATATCACTGCTAAATACTAATACTAATTTATTGTGGCCTTTGTCCATAAAACTTCCACTGACTTTAGTGGATGTCTTTTGTGAGTAAGTCATACAGGATAAAGCCCTTTGAGTGACAACATAAAATAAAATTTTACAGAATCATCTTGATGGACATTACCAATTGAATCATTTACAAAAGGAATATGGGATGTGTTGTTCTTTTGCAGAAATGAAAAAAATGGGATAAAATAGGAAAATATTGGGGGAAAAAGTCCACAAATATTTCCTCAAATTTGAAAGTCTTTGTTTCAGTTGTGTTCTTGCTTTTTTTGAGCTCTCTTTCAATGAACAATTGTGCAAGTGAGTTTTACTTACACGAATAATGGCAAAAAGCTAGTTTTAAGCTTGCTTACTCAAGCATTTATGGATAGTAAATATTATACACATATGTAAGCACTCCCATGTAAAGCTGTATATTTGAATGAAGGAGAGGACACTGCTTCATATAAAGCAAGGAACTCTCCTCTCACCCTCACTGCTCTGGCATGGAGACCATGAAATAAGTCATATAAGGATCTGTCCACAAACGTTGTAAGTAGAACTACAGATGCAATTACTTTGCTTGAATGTGAAGAGAGAAAATTAAATTTGAACTCTATAGCCTGCCAACAAGCTTTACATTAACCTATTTTTTTCTATGAATGATGCCTCAAGAATGTCTTATGTGGTTAAACATTGAAAATATTTAAAATTCCCTGACTCTGCATATCTGCTACTTATTCCTGAGAAATCCAAGTCCCTGGGGAGCAGGGTCATACCATCCTTCTGATTATGAGAGTTGTTGTCATCTGATCAGGAAACAGAAATAATACCATGTTATGTATGTGACCAATCTTAGCTAATCAAAATAGTCTGAGTTTGGAATATCAATTCTTGACTATTTGGAACAAACTGTTCATGTTCAACCAGCACAGATAAATGTGATGTGGAAACTACAGAATGTCTGGAACAAAGAAAAAAAGAAGCTAAACGGACAAAACAATGACTGTAAATTCTTTGCTCAGCTCTGCTAAAAAGATCATCCACTTGTGGAACTAAGTCTAAGGAGTTCTGCATGTGGTGGAATGGAGGATCAGGCCCACAGTCTTTTGTATTTCCCCTTTTCTTAGTATTTCAGTCTTGTGGTGTTGGCTTTTCAAATGATCCTAAAACAGATAGGTTCCCAAGTCCTATTGAAAATTCAATAGCACATGGTCACCCAATTCCCACTAGGTTTCTTTGTAAATCCTTGACCTCTTTTGTAATGTGATACTTATATATAAACCCCAGTCCTTAAAATAGATCGCAAATATTGTCCTAACTATATAAAAGTAGCAGTAATAAAGTGTCTTACAGCTTTCCAGTTGCAAGGTACATGTCTGCTTATCCATAGGGTATTTGGTCAAATCCATACTACATGCAACAGTTGCAGTTATCCTTTAAAAACAGAGTGCAAATGGTTATTAACGATTCATAATACTACAATTAGAAATGGGTTATCCTACTTTCTTGAACTAGTTTTTGTGGGTAAATACATCTACCTAGGAGAAGGTAAATGATGCCTAATGTAAACCAGGAACAATTGAGTTTACGTTCAAATTATAAATAAAATAGCTCTCACTTATTATGTGAACCTCTGCTACCTAAGTATCTACAGAAAAAGAACAGCTAATAGTAATGGGCCATATACTGTAATTATTTGTAACATGTGCAATGACTGGAATTGCCCAGGATATAATTGCTGAATTTAGTCTCTATATTAAGCAAGGTGATGTACTTAGAAATCAATTAGTTAATATTTTAAGTACATTGGCCTTTATTTTCTTAGAATCAGAGTTAGAGATGGGAAGTGACCATCAGATTATATAATCTGATCTACTGTATAACACAAAGCCATGAACACTACCCAGCCACCAACACAATAACCCCAACAACTGAAATTAGATCAATATATTCCACAGGAAACTAAGATATTGTCTACCACACTCAGAGAACAAGTGAGACCAATGTGCACCAGTGCCCAAAGCCCTTGCAATGGCTATAAGTGGCTGGTACCGATACCTGCATATATAGAAAGACAACAGAGTCCTGTGGCACTTTTAAAGACTAACAGATGTATTTATCGCATGAGCTTTCGTGGGAGAAAATCCCACTTCGTCAGACGCTTTGAAGATGGGAAACTTACAGAATGGGAGGAAATTAAATGCAGGGGAGTGTATGACATAGGATCAGGTGAGGCTGTAAGAGCAAATCAAAATAGGTGTTAGGATTCAAACACTGGGGAACAGCACATAGAGGAGGGTGAGGTCAAATCATCTGTTGTAATGAAAGAAAAAGCCATAGTCCCTGTTTAACCCCAAGACAACTGAGTCAAATTTACATATAAGTTAGAGTTCTGCAGTTTCTCTTTGAAGCTGTGATTTGTTATTCATCTGTTTCAACACAGCTATTAGCAAGTCGTCAAGGGAGTGAGCAGGAAGATTGAAGTGTTCCCCTATTGGTTTTGTAGTGTTGCAATTTCTGATGTCGGATTTCTGTCCATTTATTCTTTGGCGCAGAGACTGTCCCGTTTGTCCAATATATAAGGCAGAGGGGCATTTCCGGCACATGATGGCATAAATCACATTGGTGGATGAGCAGGTGAACGAGCCCTTGATGGAGTAGGTGGCTTGATTAGGCCTGTGATGGTGTCATCAGTGTAGCTATGAGGGCAAAGTTGGCAGCGTGGTCTGTTGCAGGGATATGTTCCTGCTTTAGTGTTTCTGTTGTATGATCTGTAGTTGCTGGTAAGTATCCTTTTAAAGTTAGGGGGCAGTCTGAAAGCAAGGAGAGGTCTGTCTCCCAAAGCTTGAGAGAGTGAGGGATCATCTTGTAAAATAGGCTGTAGATCTTTGAGGATGTGTTGAAGAGGTCTGACTTGGGGGTTGTAGGTGGTGACTAGTGGCATTCTGTTGTTGTTTTTCATGGGCTTCTCCTGCAGTAGTTGACTTCTGGGTACCCGTCTGGCTCTGTCAATTTGTTTCTTCACTTCTGCAGGTGGGTACTGTAGTTTTAAGAATGCCTGGTAGAGATCCTGAAGGTGTCTGTCTCTGTCTAAAGGGTCAGAGCAAATGCGGTTATATCTTAGGGCTTGACTGTACACTATGGATCGTGTGGTGTGCCAAGGATGAAAGCTCGAGGGATGTAGGTAACTATACCGATCAGTAGGTTTGCGGTATAGGGTGGTCTTTATGCGCCCATCGCTAATTTGCACTGTAGTGTCCAGAAAGTGGATCTCTTGGGTGGAGTGTTCCAGGCTAAGTTTGATTGTGTTGTGGAAATTGTTGAAATCTCTATGGAAATCTTCAAGGGCATCTTTACCATGGGTCCAGATGATGAAGATGTCATCAATATAGCGTAGGTAAAGTAGAGGTGCTTTGGGATGAGACGTGAGGAAACGTTCTAAATCGGCCATAAAGATGTTGGCATATTGTGGGGCCATGCGGGTACCCATAGCAGTGCCACTGACTTGAAGGTATAAATTATTTAATACAGATCCTATGTCATACACTCCCCTGCATTTAATTTCCTCCCATTCTGTAAGTTTCCCATCTTCAAAGCGTCTGACGAAGTGGGATTTTCTCCCACGAAAGCTCATGCAATAAATAAATCTGTTAGTCTTTAAAAGTGCCACAGGACTCTGTTGTCTTTCTACAATAGACTAACACGGCTACCCCTTTGGAATTTGCATATATATAGAGAGAACTGCAAAAAGATACACAGTAGATCTCTACAAACCAGATTAAGACCAAACCGTGCTAATCTGAAGAATTTGAAATGTAATAGAAATTATTTGTAAACATGAATTATGAAGTATACATACCGTATGGCATAAAGGACTGTTCCATTGGGATATATTCTTATTAGACGATTCTCAACAGTGATATCATGTAGAAAAGACTTCTTTGAGTCTACTATGAAAGTATCTGGTACCCAAAGCATTTCTACAAGTCGACCATCTAAGCTTAAACTCTTATTACCCTCAAAACAAAGTCATTCATCAGTCCATCGTTGTCTAAGAAATATGGTAGCTGTGTAATCCTAAAAGGAGATAACACAAAATGTCACAATATACTGAAACATTATACTTCTGTTTTTCACAAGTAATTTGCCTGAAAATTTGTCCTTTCTCTCCTCTCCTAAATGCATGGAAACTGAACTTTGATTTCAAAAGGGTTTACTTTAAAAAATTAAGGGAATTAGTTGTGGAAGTGGACTGGAATGAAGAACTCATGGATCTGAAGGTGGAGGAGGCTTGGAATTACTTCAAGTCAAAGTTGCATCTCAAGCCTCTGAAGCCTGCATCTCAAAGAAAATGAAAAAATTCATAGACAAGATTTGTAGACCAATGAGTAAACATCTCAGACAGATGATTAAGAGAAAGCAGAAAGCCTAAAAAGAGTCTACAAAGCCTACAAGGAATGAAAGATGGGAGGAATCAGCAAGGAAAGCTACCTCTTGGAGGTCAGAACATATAGAAATAAAGTGAGGAAGGCCAAATGCCAAGTAGAGTTGGACCGTGCAAAGGGCATTAAAACCAATAGTAAAAGGTTCAATAGTCATATAAATAGGAAGAAAACAAAGAAACAAGAAGTCAGACCACTAAGCACTGAGGATGGGGTGGAGGTTAAGGATAATTTAGGCATGGTTGAATACCTAAAAAACAGAACAAACAAACAAAAAACTTTGCCTCCATTTTTAATGATACTAAAGATGAGCTTGGAGATACTGGTAGGGTGGATAATAGGAATGAAGATATGGAGGTACAAATTACCATGTCAGAGGTAGAAGCCAAACTTGAACAGTTAAATGGGACTACATTGGGCAGGTGGGCTGGATAATCTCTATCAAGACTATTAAAGGAGCTGGCATATGAAACTGTAATCCCATTAGCAAGGATTATTAATGAATCTGTAAACACGAGGGTTGTATTGGAAAACTGCTACCATAGTTCCTGTTTTTAAGAAAGGGGAAAAATGTGATCTAGATAACAACAGGCCTGTTAGTTTGATTTCGGCAGTATGCAAGGTCTTGGGGAAAAAAAATTTGAAAGAGAATGTAGGTAAGGATTCAAAGTTAATGGTAATTAAGCTCAAATACACCATGACTTTACAAAAGATAAATCGCGCCAAACCAAACTGATCTCTTCTTTTGAGAAGATAACAAATTTTTTAAACAAAGGGAATGCATTGGATTTAATTTACCTAAATTTCAGTAAAGCATTTCATAGAATCATAGAATATTAGGGCTGGAAGGGACCTCATGAGGTCATCTAGTCCAACCCCCGGCTAAAAGCAGGACTACTCCCACTAAATCATCCCATCCAGTGTTTTGTCAAACCAGCCTTAAAAGTCTCCAAAGATGGAGATCCCACCATCTCCCTAGGTAACCCAGTCCAGTTCTTCACCACCCCCCTAGTGAGAAAGTTTTTCCTAATATCCAACATAGACCTCCCCAGCTGCAACTTGAAACCAATGGTCCTTGTTCTGCCCTCTGTCACCACTGAGACTAGTCTAGCTCCCTCCTTTTTGGAGCACCCCTTCAAGTAGTTGAAGGTTGCTATCAAGTCCCGCTCAGTCTTCTCTTCTGCGGACTAAATAAGCCTAGTTCCTTCAGTCTTTCCTCATACGTCATGTGCCCCAGACCACTAATTATTTTTGTTGCCCTCCGCTGGACTCTTTCTAACTTGTCCACGTCCTTTTTGTAGTGGGGAGTCCAAAACTGAACATAATATTCCAGATGCGGCCTCACCAGTGCCAAAGGCTATGTCTACACTTGCACTTTTAAGTCGACTTAGTGTGTCTACACTTAAAATTAAAGTCGACTTAAAAGGGATCTTACAAAGTTGACCTAGAGCGTCCACACTGGGACACATGTCTGAGAGGGGCAGGTGTGTCAAACCATTGTCTCCTGAATGTTTAGGAATTTTCCAGCTAATATGGGCCCAGGGAGTAAACTGATGAGCCATTAAGGACACAATGGGCCCATATCACCTGGCACATTCCTTAACATTAAGGAGACAATGGTTTGACACACCCGCCCCTCTCAGACATTTCCATAAAATCACACAAGTTAAAGTACAGATAGAACACCAAATTCATATCTAAACTAACTTCTAATCCAAATAGAATTTCTAAACATAAACTATATAATCATTCCCAGCAAATTACTACCTTTCTATTGATACCAAACATGACATAGCTCCTATGGATTATAGAGCATTTAGGATATATGAATAGAAAATAATATCATAAATGCTTCCTTAAATCCAGACAGCATCACACAGGCTCTGCCCTGCCCTTGGGGGGACACGCCAGGCTCCCCCCTGTGCCCCACCCCTGGCAGGGAGGGCATTGGTGTAGTCCTGGGGTAGCCCTAAGTCGACTTAGGGCTACCCCACGTCTACACTGGCTTAATTCGACTTTAAAAAGTCGAATTAAGCCTTAAGTCGAGTAAAAAGCAGGTTTAATAAAGTCGACTTAATTTTCATTGTCGACTTTATTTTCCTTAAGTCGACTTAAGCAAGCTGCTTAAGTCGACTTAAGGAAACTGTAGTGTAGATGCAGGGTAAATTAAGTCGACTTAAGCAAGCTTAAATCGACTTAATTTACCAGTGTAGACGCAGCCAAAGAGAGGGGAATAATCACATCCCTCAATCTGCTGGCAACGCTCCTACTGATGCATCCCAATATGCCGTTAGCCTTTTTGGCAACAAGGGCACACTGTTGTCTCATATCCAGCTTCCCATCCACCATAACTCCCAGGTCCTTTTCTACAGAGCTGCTACTTAGCTGATCGGTCCCCAGCCTGTAGCAGTGCATGGGATTTTTCTGTCCTAAGTGCAGGACTTTGCACTTGTCCTTGTTGAACCTCATGAGATATATTTTGGCCCAATGCTACAATTTGTCTAAGTCTCCCTGAATCCTATTCCTACCCTCCAGCATATCTACCATTCCCCTCAGCTTGGTGTCGTCTGCAAACTTACTGAGCATGCAATCTATCCCATCATCCAGATCATTAATGAAGATGTTGAACAAAACCAGCTCCAGGACCAAGCCTTGGGGCATTCTACTTGTTACTGGTTGCCAACTAGACATCGAGCCATTAATTCCTATTCACTGAGTCTGATGATCTAGCCAGCTTTCTATCCACTTTACAGTCCATTTGCCCAACCCATACTTTCTTGTCAGCAAGTTAAGGATGCTGTGGGAAACTGTATCAAAAGCTTTACTAAAGCAAAGCTATAGCACATAGATGGCTATTTCCGCATCCACAAAACCAGTCATCTTATCACAGAAGGCAATCAGGTTGGTCATGCATGATTTGCCCTTAGTGAAGCCATGCTGACTGTTCATTTGATATGGTTCCACATGGGGAATTATTAGTTAAATTGGAAAAGAGAGGGATTAATATGAAAACTGAAAGGTGGCTAAGGAACTGGTTAAAGGGGGAGACTAAAGCGGGTCATGCTGAAAAGTGACATGTCAGGCTGGAAATAGGTTACAAGTGAAGTTTCTCAGGGATTGGTCTTGGGACCAATCTTATTTAATCTTTTTATTACTGACATAGGCATAAAAATGGGAAATGTGCTAATAAAGTATGCAGGTGACACCAAGTTGGGAGATATTGCCAGTTCAGAATAGGATTGGAATATCATACAGGAAGATCTGGATGACTTTATAAACTGGAGTTATAAGAATAAGATGAGATTTAATGGTAGAAAGTGCAAGGTCGTGCTTTTAGGAAGTAATAGCAATTCTTTTTTCTATAACCTGAGGACTTTCAATTGGAAGTGACAGAGGAGGAGACGGACCTGAGCGTATTGGTTGATCCCAGGACAAGTATGAGCTGCTAATGTGCTATGGCCATGAGAAAAGCTAATGTGATTTTAGGATGCATCAGACAAGGTATTTGCAGCAGAGATAAGGAGATATTAATATCATTATACAAGGAGCCGATGAGACCTCATCTGGAATGTTGTGTGCAGTTCTGGTCCCCCATGTTTAAGAAAGATGAATTCGAACTGGAACAGGTGCAGAGAAGGGCTACTAGGATGATCCATGGAATGTGCCTTATAAGAAGAGACTCAGACAGTTTGGCCTGTTTTGCCTAACCAAAAGAAGTTTGAGGGGAGATATGATTGCTCTCTATAAATATGTCAGAGGGAAAAAATACTGGGGAAGGAGAGGAATTATTTAAATTCAGTGTCAATGTGGACACAAGAACAAATGGATATCAACTGGCCAATAGGAAGTTTAGACTTGAAATTAGATGCAGATTTCTAACCATCAGAGAAGTGTAACTCTGGAATAGATTTCCAGGGGGAGAGGTAAGGGCAATAATACTAGCTGGCTTCAAAGTTGAGCTTGATAAATTTATGGAGGGGATGGTATGATGGGACAGCTTAATTTGGCAATTGACTGATCTCTGAGTACTGGTGGTAGATATGTCAGTAGCCTGAGATGGGACATTTGATGGGGTGGGTTCTGAGTTATCACAGAGAATTATTTCTTGGGTGTCTGGCTGGTGAGTCTTGCCCACATGCTCAGGGTTTAAGTGATCACCATATTTGGGGTTGGGAAGGAATTTTTCCCCAGAGCAGACTGACAAAGCTCTGAAAGCTTTTCACCTTCCTTTATAGCATGGGGCATGGCTCACTTGCTGGTGGATTCTTTATATATTTAAACCATGATATGAGTACTTTAATAACTCATTCAAAGGTTAAAAGGCTTACTATAGGAGTGGAGGGGTGAGTGCAGGAAGTAAGACTAGATGATCATATTGATCCCTTCTGACCTTAAGTCTATGAATCTATTGGTCACTCAAACAGTGACTCTCCATTTCTAATTCTTAATTATTGGCATTAGGATTAGCATTTTTACTAGCTTGTTTACTAGCTAAATTCTCCAGCCTTTTAGAATTCTTGTCATTTGGTGTGAGGTTGATATCACAAATAAGTGTTGTCTCTAATGGATGTAGTCCCTTATGACTAAACAGACTCTTAAACCAAACATTGTGGACCAAACTCTACACTGTCATAGCTGACTCTGTAAATCTATGGTCTTGAGGGTAATTTATTTAAACACTACAAATATCTGTTTGCTCATGTAAGCTTCTAAATACATTGATTTTTAGTGTAGGGGAAGAGCTGTATAAATTTAAATTTATAAGGGTCAAGGTAACCAAGTGTAATTGGAAATCAATGGAACTTAATCAATCAGTAGCACAACCTGCACCTTCGGAATGACAAGAGTAACTTAATACTGCCAAAGATATCAAGGCGTTGTCTGTTATCAAGGACTCAGCTCATCTTTAACCCTGATTCAAATATGACCATTTTACTTTGCATATCAGTCAATCAATACTAGATTTTAACAAAATGAATGTTTTTACTGTTATATTTCATTATCTTTACTTTGTTTCTAACTCTTACTTTTGAAATATTGACACATATGAGGAAGTATATGTTAAAACATAAAGGATTTTTATATTTAATTTGATATTTAATTTCAAATCTTGAATGGTCAAGTGATAATACACAGTGATAAAAAAGTTAGTTAAAAGGTTATTTAATTTTAATTCTGATATTGAAAAAATTAGTAAAATCCTTACTTTGGGCTAGACGAGCTCCTTTTGAAATGAAGAGCTTTGTCATTTACTTCAAAAGTAAAAGGGTATACCGCTACTCTACTTCTCTCCTTTTTTTTTCTTTTTTTTTTTTTTTTTTTTTGGCCAACAATGAATGTTTGGGGTAGTGTGTTACAATGAAATACATCCAAAATGAATGGTTGATTGAGACACATGGTAAGAATAATAATATGATTTCTGCTACAGTTTAATACAAGGAGAGTGGTTTCTAATGCTCATATGTGGCTAGTTTTCTAAAATGCATCGGTACTGAAATGTCTCGTTCAGGAAATAACTGTTGTTCAAGTCATTCAGTGGAATGGCAGAATACTATGTAAACTACACATCCAATTGCTAGGACATGATTGGCATTTGCACTTATAGAAGGCACTATCTAGGCTTCTGCTTTGTCATAAGGTAATTACTGCATGTCCTGGAAATATAAGGCTCCATTTCCTAATAACCAGGGCACGGTGTTGGTTGAACAAGAAGGAAAGCCATCTCCAAAGTACACTACTGGAGTCTATAAAATAACAGGCCTTAACTTAGATAAGATAAGAAATATGACAAAGCTACTATACCATGTTTATTTCTGATATTGTATCAATGCTTGCTATATCCATACTCATTCCTACTGAGACAGGACCATCTGAAAAAAAATCAGAATATTGCTTAAAGTATTTACATATTCAGTATTCATCATTTACAGTAGATTACAAAATTTTAGTCATTTCCATTTTAATTGAAGCTGGCAATAAGTAAGGCGGCTATTTTCAATGAAAATATATTCAGCTAGCAATATAAATTTAGATACCAATATTTTAATTATTTAACAACACAATGATTTAATATATTTAGATCCCAAAATTTATTCTTTTTTATTAAATATTTTTAAATCTTTATTTCCAAAGCTTTAAAAAATGTTAGGCTCTTTTAATTTAAATGAAAGCTATAGGGAACACATGATGCAATAAGATGCTGAGGATACTATTCCTGCTTATCATCACACCCTTTTGCTTCCCAGCCATGGAAAGAATTCTTGAGGTTGCAGCATCTGGTTCCTCAGATGTTAGCTAGCTATGGAGCTGCTTCTGCATCTGTGACATGGTTAATTTGCAGATGGACTACATGAGTCGCTTTATATAGTGTCTATTGAAGCGATTACTCTCTATTTTGTGTGTCTGTATCATGACATTACCTCTTGCTTTTTGATCATTAGCAATGAATCGTTTGCTTAGCTATTCGTTTGCTTAGCTATATATAATCAGTAGACCACCTAAGTGTGGATGTCTTTCTACTTTGTTTTAATACAAATATTATGAATTAACCATGAAAAGTAAGTTACATAGAACAGTCATTCTACATTAAGGAATTTGCTTTCTCTGGAAATTATCATCCCATCACCAGCCTTTGAATTCATTCTAACTTGACTGATGTACTGCTGCAAAGAAAGACATTGCAGCAGCAATGTATGAAATGGGAACATTATTGTTAATAATAATAATAATAATAATAAAACATTTACCAGTTACATGACAGCAACACCTCTTAGCAGCAAGATTGGTGCCCTGTTGTGATAAATATTCTACAAACTTCTAGTAAAGGAGAGGAGAGGGTATGTACTTAGTAAGATCTGGTATAGAAAACCTAAAACCCCTTGATCAATTTTACATCTGCAAAAAGCTATGAGAGAGTAAAATCTATTAACCACATGGGTACTGCCAGTGCTTTTTTTCTGCCGGAACGCACCGGAACGGCGTTCCGGCACCTTTTTTTCCCCGCCGGTGCTCCCTCCCAGCTGTGCAGGCTGGGCCGGGCTGGGGAGATTTAAATCTCCTGCCCTGAGCATGCGCAGTTACAGCGTGCTCAGGGCGGGAGCGGACTGGCCGGCAGCAGCTCTGCCGGCCGTCCCTGTGGTTCCCAGCCTCCGGCCAGGTAAGGGGGCTGGAGGGAGGCCTGGAGAGGGGTGGGGGGACAAGGAGACGGCCCGGGTTAGAGGGGT
>ML685755.1:25493492-25602582 GCA_007922175.1 Pelusios castaneus | reverse complement strand
TGCGTACACAACAGCAGGCCAGCAGGCTAACATCGGTCAGTCCCACACTCTGGGCCTGGCCGGAGCCCACAGCACCAACAAAAAGTGTGTGGATGCATTACTGCCTGCCACCCAGTACCCAGAAACACAGGCCAGCAGCAGACGTGATAGCTACGCATTCACGTTTTTTTCTAATTATAATACGGCCCCCCAACAGTCTGAGGGACCGTGAACTGGCCCCCTATTTAAAAAGTGTGAGGACCCCTGCTGTAAGACCTCACAGGTTGTCTTTCAGTATATTAGCGGCCTGCATAGTTAATAAAACTTAACAGTTTTACCTTGTATTTTTATTTCTTTGATATATTCAAAAATTTACTGTTTACTGCACTATTTTCAGTGTTATTTCTTTATGACACGACGGACATCAATAGGAGTTCCGGTACCTTTTTTTTTAGAAAAAAAGCACTGGGTACTGCACTATACAAGAGGGAGAAATCGCCATTTTTTACTGCTGTAGAAGAATGTATTCACTCTAAAAGGTTCACTGTACTCTCAAGAATAAATATCTTCATAGTCTCTTCAGTGGGGATTCTAGCTTGATTTTTTTTTTCATTGAAAATTATTTCCAGTCATCTGTCTACTTCAGAATAAATGACACACATAAAAGAAACTGGAAAAATGCAAGCTCTTCTAAAACAAGAAATTATGCCTTCTTAAAATGCATCATTAATTAATGATAACAGTACTTCTCTGTCCCTCTTGGCAAGAGCAATAGGGGATCCACAGTATCTGTCTGATGCCAATCTGTTAATAAATGATGTTTTCCTTTTAGGGTTAGAAATACATTTGCTAAATGTTAAAAAGAATCAAGTGTCAATTTTTTAAAAAATAGTGTGATCCTTGCATACTAGTATCACTCCAAAAAACTTCATATTCTGCCTCAAGCAAAACCCTAAATATGAACACCTCTGAGCTTTTGGATTTCAAAATTCATAAAAACTGCCCCATTTTTCACTAGATTGAATCATACTATTAGCTCTCTTTATGCTGATTTAGTACTAAATTCTAAGCATTGCTGATATCAGCCAACAGCACATCTAAACAAGATTATTTATTCATATGACAAACTAACTCTTTTGGGAGCATATTTTTTCTGTAAACATCTTTACTGAGTGTATAATTAATAGCAGATCAAACTGAGAGCAGATACAAACAAGAATATGCACACTGCAAATGGGGTGTGTTGAATTCCAATGTCAGTTTATAGAAGAAAATTGAGGACAAAAGTTCAGAGGATGATTTTATTAGATTTGTGAACACCTTGATATAATGTTCTATATATTCTGCAGAATCTCCTAATTAATGTAAGCAACATTCTGGCCAAATTTCCAAACTCACAAGTACAATTTTATGTGTATCCAACATACGTATGTGCAAATGTGCTTCAGTAATTGTACAGGCACACCTTGGATTCATGCCAGTGTGCATATATGCTTAGATACATATGCTTTCAAGAATGTGAGTCTATATGCTGTACATAGGACCAGATCCTCAAGTGGTATTAAGCAGCATAGTTCAGTTGATTCCAGTAGAATTACATATATTTACAGTAAAATAGCCATTTGGATTGGGTCAACCTCTTGTCAGTATCTGTACACAACTATTAAACAACTGAACAAGAGAAAACCATAATAATAAGACCCTAGAAGAGGTTTATGTGACTACAGTGATCCAGTGACTTAACCTTGCATTTAGGTGACATATAGCACTGTGGGTACAGTTGTAGCTCTGAGTAAAGTCCATTATACCTTCCCTTCTACTCTCTATACTTCAAAAGGTAAGTAAGCAGAGTGACAGTAGCCAAGAGTGTGGGAAACGCAACAACAACCCCCACTAAGCTATGCCAATAAACCCCCCAGTGTAGACACAGCTATGTTAATGGAGGAAACATTCTGTTGATGTAGCTATTATTATTCAGGGAAGTGGTGTTCCTGCATTTACAGAAAAGCCCCGTTCGTCAGTGTAGGCTGTGTCTACATTAGAAAGCTACGCTGCTTCAGTAACTTCTTTACTAAAAATCATTAACAGGTGTCACTGCTGCCCAGAGGTTATTCTCACAAAAATACAGAAAACATACCATGGTGCCAAAACATTAATGCCACGGTCACCTATGTTATTTCCTGTTAAATTTCTTCTTTCTCGCATCATGATTAATCCTTTACTAAAAATTTCCACCTATAAACTGCATTTCCCAGGGTCTCACTCCACCTCTTCAGCAGATGTATTGTAACACAACTAAGAGGTAGCCAAATTCCAAGAGCTCCATTTGCTAACATGTGCACATTGCTAAAATGTCCTCATGGGCTAGGTCCGATTTTGCTGAATTGCTCTAGTTCTGGTTCATACCAGAGGAGCTTTGTAATTGCTTTGTTTCTGTCTCTGTCAAGTCTCTACCAAGACACAGTAACAAATGCCTACTAATAGTGGATTAGATTGGAAGTCATTTACTGCTGATCCAGCCACATACCTCTTTAGCTCTAGCAATTCCTAATGTTAACCATTACTAATGTACTTCATTCAATATTGTCCTAAATGAGATGGGATGGACTTAGCACTCCACATTTAACATGATCTTTGTTGTTTATTTCCCCCAAGATACTACAGAAATGACCCTTTAAAATAGCTGTGTTAGAATAAAAGAAACAAATGTAGGTGTTTTATACAGTTTTAAATACAACATAGTAAAGTCTATTCACATTTTATAAAACTGCTCTAAAATTACATATGGTGTGACACACTCTGGCTGGTACCTTACAAACAGTCTCACCACGTGTGTTCAGACATTCAGAGATAATTGTGTGATCTAAGAACCTCATTAGCCAATGACTTTAAGTGATAGTTAGAATGAAGCTTCTGAGTTCCTAACTTGAGAATGATTGTCTTCTTGCACTTCTGTTCATTTATTTTATAATGCTGTACAGAACGAGCATATATTTTTAAATTTAAAACTAGAGACCTTTCATTGTAGAGTCTGCATTTGATTCAAGGAGGACAGACTTTTATTCCCCTTGCCTGCCACTTGTGAGCAATTTCAAACATATACAATATGTTGATCCATGCAAAGAACTAATCCATCATTAAGCCTTCAGATTAGCTGATATCATGTGCAAGTCAAAGGACCAGAGCTTTTTTTAAAAAGTTATAGTTTGATATACAGTTGTTGCTACTGAGTGTATTATAGTCAGGACTTCATAAATCTCAGTGTCAAGTTCAGATGCAGAAGTGAGATTTCTGAGGAGAAAACTGATAGATTCAGTAACATTTCTGTTGGCAGTAGTACTGTGGGTTTATAATATATACTCTTGGTTTTCCAGTACTAAGAAACTTCTTATCACTTATTGTCTGTGTATCTCACGTGTGGATGCATAAATGAACAGACATACACTTCGGCCAAAGTAAGAGAAAAAATGTCATAGCTCACTAATGCCAAAAGAAGGTTAAATTTTAATACTAGTTTCTGATGTCCCATTACACTAACAATTTAAGAACAAAAATTGGTACCGGCTACATCTTTCTAGTAGCACAGACTTATGATTTAATTTATATTTAATTTATTTTAAAGGGTTAATATTTATCTTTATCAACTGAAAAGCTTTAGAAATATGCAAATGAACCCCACCTTTGGTGATTCTCAAGTAGCTGGTTTTGAACTGTTTTGTACCTGCAGTGCAGCAAAATTTAGCTTTGATTCAAAGTAGAATTTGGGTCTTTATATCTGGTGTTTGGAAATCTCTTCCACTTAAACTCTGGTCAAGTTCAGTGATCATTAGGGCATAAATGCAAGATGCATTTATTTAATGTTTGGTTTGTTGTGATCTTACTATTATGTTTCCATCTCAATATTTAAAGCATCTACCTTCTGCGATGATAAGAGCTATCATACTTAGCAGTAGCAGCAACATTTGCTTCCACTTTGGTATAAGCAATTTAAGAATTAAAATGAGATGTAAAGTTCTTCTCATGTCTGTTACATTTTAGTATTTATAGGTTATGTTTTATGCTTCTATATAGATACACACCATAAATGATTACTTCATGTGACTGTCAGGAAGCATGAACATCAAATACCTGTGAGAGTCTAATATAAATAAATGAAATATTGGAAGACTTGTTTGTCATTGTTTGATCTTTATAAACCCTGCCTTAGTTCGAAAAAGCCAGTATGTGATAAGTCACATTATAGGGCAGCATGTGTCTTCAAAGCAATGTGCCACTGTCAAATGTGGAGAAACAGAAGAAGAGAGAATAAAGAGATCAAAGTTGGGCTACGTCTTTCAAATGTTATGGTGTGGACTTGTCCAAAACAACTTATATACTTACTATCAAAAAATGGACGTAGATACTTGTTGTATCCCTTCATTATTTTCTGTATAGTTGGAGGAAGAATTTCACTTTTTCCTTCAACTGTGGACATTTTCATTAGCCTAAAAGAAAAGAAGAACATGGAAGAAGCTTTATAGAGATAAAACTGAGTTTCCTGGAACTGGTCCTAGTGTCAGGGACATAAAGGACGGCTTGCCATTTGATTTAAATAACATGAAATATTTGTGCTTTTGTATTTCATAATGTACACAGCTGTAGAAAAACAATATCCTGGAGAATGGCAGACTTCATGAATCTGTCAATCCCTAATTTGCAAAAAAAACCACCCTATTTTTCTGCTTTAAATATTTTTTTTAAATTGCACTAATACCTGAATGATTATGGAAACAGCTCACTTTTCTCCAGCATGGTATGTGTAAAACATACAGCACCATATATCTCTTCTGGTTTTTTTCTTATTTATAATGAAGCTTCTTTTTATACAGCAAAATCCACTTAATCAAAGTCCCCAGAGGAAAAAAGACAGTTTTACGAAAGGAAATATTTTTATATACTCTAATCTCTCAAATTCCTGCTCTTTTTTTAACTGCACCACATTTTAAAAGAGAGAGGGAAATAAACCTGTTGGGTAAATCAAATACCATTACAGTGGACAGCTCCTATGTACCCAATCTTTCATATAGGAAAGTAAAATAAACTAAACAGTATAACAAGATTATTGCAATGACCTAATGGCAGAGGTTTATGCAGACGTGAAGCCGGGGGTGGGGTGGGGTGTAAACAGATAGAAGCCATGACTGCAAATCAAGAGACTGGGTGTTTCATTCCCTGCTCTGTCACTGTGTTGCTGTGTGACAATGGGCAATTTTATTTCCTCCACACTCTTTGCTTGGAGATAGCTGTATTTCATTGTCAGTTGTAAAGTTAGTTCTCCTCATTGCACATAAACTATATGAATTCTCCTGTCTCTGGAAATTGATTTATTAGGCTACAGTATTTCATTGGTTTACTCCATTTTCTTTTAAGTATGTTCTTTTAACAACATTTGAACACAATTAAATAGTCTGTTCATTATAAGGCTAATAATCTTCTTCTGAAGAAGGAACATTTAAATCAAGTGTATATTTTAAATATCAATGAAATGTCAGTGTAATTATTTGCTTTATAAGTATCATATTTTAATCTGGTATGTGGAGGCCATATTTGTTGCAGTTTTTCTGCCTCTCCCCAGTAACGCACAATAACATCTAAATAGTTCATGAGTTGCATGAATATAATTAACAAGGAGTCCTGTGACACTTTTAAAAACTAATAAATTTGACCCTGCCATCATATTAATCATATAGCTTTAATGGACTGTGTATGAATAAATCTCATGTAGTTTAAAAAAAAACCAAAAAAAAAAAACCCTATGGAAAATAGCAAGACACAACATTCTTCTTCATCACAATGTTCTTCTGATCAATATCTGATTACAGATTGTACTTCAGTGGCCTGGAGTGTCAACTTTCTTATAATTTATAAGCTATTCCATGGAATGTATATCCACTAAGTAATTGGTGTTTTGAAACAATTTCTTTCAGTCACTTTTATTATTATTACTTCTCTATGCTATCCCAAGTGAATTCTGGTTTTAATGAGCTTCTAGCGTATACTCTATGCAGTCTCATTCCTTTTCTTCTTGATTAAATAATAAGTAAGGGACGTATTCAGTACACAAGACCTCATAATTATTTGGGCATTAGGACAACCCACTGTATTCAGGTGGCCAGGAATGGTGAATTATACCTCTTCCATAGGCAAAGTAGCATTACCTCTTGAGTTTCCAAAACTTCAGTTAATAAGGCCCAGATTCAGCAAAATATTTAGGTATGTAGCTAACTGTCTATATTATGAGTTTAAAATTAGGCACTTTGTTAAATGCCTTGTCACCTCTGGGGCCAAAAATCTGTGCCTAACAAATGGTCCTATTCTGTGATCAGGATGCTGTATACTCCCCTTTACCTCATCTCAAAAATGAGCAGGAGTAACTACTGCTACAGGGCATCTTGTGAAGCTGTAACAAAGAAAACAGAAGAAAGCAAAGAACTTTTCCTTTACCCTTATTCTTCTCCTCCACATATGAACCTAAGCTTCCTTTGCCTTGGTATTAAATTTTTAAACATATGTCTATACTCCTAAAGTAAGTTTTCTTCCTAACTTTCCATAAGGAATTTATCCCAAATATGTTAGCACTCATCCTAATACATAATTACTTTAAAACAGCTGGCCCGAGCTACTATCTAGTGAATGTTTTTTAGAAAAATTATGAATATGTATTTATCCAACAGACTGGAATGCCTATTTGTTCTGGTCTGTCAGGTGTAGAATGCATATTTTAAAAATATTCTATATTTAACAAACCACAGTGGCTTCTATACAGCAAACATTTATACTTTGAAATACATCAGCAATTGAAATGAAACTTTTGGATAGTCACTTCAGTTTATCAAGAATTTAATATGTATGTTAATTCTTTCATTATTAAAAACCCAATGATGAAATATGGTGAATGCTCTCAAATCCAGTGGAAAGCTGTTAACATTTCATAAAAGGTGGTTAGAACCTCTGCGGATCAGCAGCAGTAAACCAAATTGAACAATCCTTCCTTAATCTTGTAGAACTCTCATTGAAATCAATGGAAGATTTCCTGAACAAAACCCACATGACCAGGCTCAATATATCTACCTAATCTAATTTCTACATGGGATATATAATTTAAACCATTTTCTATATATTTTATTTCACTGGAAAATCATGTGACAATTAAATGTAACATGAAGAACTGGAAGATAAAACGTCAGTGGATTTTGTCATTTTGCCTGCAGATGTTATTGACCCTGCATTAATTCTAAAGTGACAAAGCTAATGGTTACAAATACTCCTCTATACTCATGTAACTTTGGTGCTGAATGCTTTTACTCAATGTTTCATTTGATTTTTCTTTATAGAAACTGCTTCACTGAAACAGGCTATACCGGCTGTCCACCGGTTTAATCAGAGTAATCTAATCTTTGTATTGTGACTGCAAAATAGAATTATGTGATGTCCTAAAAATTAAATGAGAGATGTTATTTGTAGACACTAAAATAGGATATACTGAAATGAACTCTTCATCGGTTACCCAGACCAGATCCAACATTATTTGCAAGTAAATAAGTGAAGACAACACAATTCAGCTAATATATGAGGAGGAGGAAGAGGTTGTTGGTAGTCTCTCTCTTGGACAAGAGAGCTTACTATTCACTGAGAGATGTCTCGGGCCAACAATCAAGAGAATAAACTCAATGGCTAAATTCTTCTCAGATGTATACTCTATTGATTGGCAAAAGAGCATAGGGGCAGGCTTCTAGCAGAATAATCAATTACTCACCCTCATCTCACCTGTACAGAAATAAATATTATGAAACAAAAGGGCAAATAGAAAGGAGTTTCTTATTAAGGTCTGCAGCACTCTAATTTCAGAGAAAATGTCTGACAATAAAATAGTAGATATAATTATGCACTGCAGGGAAAGCTTTCCATGCAACTGGCTCCTAAGTTACTGAGGTCCTTCTGAAATTTTACCTTATCGGACCACAGTGCTTATGAGGGAATGAACCAGTTGGATCATTATAAGAGTGTGGTTGTGGATACTGATTGTCCAAAATTATTTTCTAATTGGCTCACTGGCTGGCTGGCTCAGCTGACATTCATACTTTTTGAAAAGGGAGGCTCTGCCCTTTGTGAGCTTCCTTAAGTCACAATGGTTAGGTGATCAAAGTGGAAGCCATAACCCTCCTTACCTTCCTCGTGGTCCCAGCAAAAGGGACAGATGGGTGGGGAGGTGGCAAGTCTACAGTACAGAAAACAGTACAGGCCCAGAATAATGGGTTTGGGGAAATTGCTCTGGCTGAGTCTCTGAAACAGGCACAGCCTATCTGTCTTAGCTGGGAGCCTGCTGTGTTCCCCTCAGGGCTGTGGTGAAGGTACCCTGCTGAGAAGTGCCTTCCACGACTTCAGGAGTTTCTCCTGAAGACTGCTGCTGAGGCAATACCGGTGGCGGTGTTTGATGTATGCATGCTCCACCACTGGTTGCACTTTCCTCCCTATTATGCATGATTAATAGGGCAAGAGGGGTGGAGTTAGCCCTGCTCTCCAGGCCCCTCTGCCCCTTCCTCATTTGTGTGGGCTCTATACATCTCCTTACAATGTATGTAAACTTTTCGCTCTTTATTGATCTTATTTTTTTAATTAGGAATTACTTTTTCATAGAGGAAGGATATGTTGTATCAACCTCTTCAAAATTCCTTTGTTCTTTAAAAAGTGCTTTTTGTCTTTTTTTATTTTTAAGTTACATCCATGCAATCCTACTGACTTGAGCTGAATTCCACCATTTAAAAGAATTTGGCCCATTAGTTAAGGGAGTCACAAAGGGAACTGGAGTTCACCATCTACTCTACTAAGCATCATGAGAACACTTTTTAACCAAAAGAAAGTGTTTTCAAACTCCTGCTTCACAAAAGCCTTTTAGTGATGATCAGATCAAGATGACTCAAATATGTAATGTGGTTCACAAACTCCCCTGAAGCCTGTCCCTTCTGTGGCAAGACAGAGATCCTGGCACACTTCTGTGTAGGATGGGTCAGGTTACTCTTCTGGCTCCTCCACAATTTCTTACTGAGATTCTAGCTGCCCTTCTCCCCATACCTCCTGAACTGTGCACCCCCCATTCATGGTCCTACAAAGTCACGGCATCTCGTCATCAATCTCTTCCTGACATTAACCAAGATGGTCATCCATGACACCAGGCAGAGGAAGATGTCAGAGGGGTACTCTGCAACTATGGAGATTATTTCTGGACCATTTTTCACTCGCATCTCCAGGAAGAGTTCATCTGGGCAGTGTCCACGGCCTCCTTTGACTTCACTCCTGTGCTTGGTTTTTCCTTTGTTGTTCACCGTAATCAAATAGAGCCTGGACTTGGAAGTTCTGCACCCTTATTTGATTGGGAGGGCCTTCAGTTATGGCCAGGCCTAGACTCTCCTCCACCAGTTCTTCTAATGGTACCTCAAGCTTGTAGTATCACTTGCCGTACTATGTGTGGCTGAACTGCTTAGTCTGTGGCTGAAATGAATTGTAATATGCTTCAGGCAGGGACCACCTGTCCATACATATTTGAATAACATCTAGCAGTGTCCAAAGCACCTAAATAATAACAGTAATCAAACAATATCCCTTAGCTAAGTTCTTTTCTATTTTATTTCTGAGCATGTTAGAATGATCAACAGTGTACTTAGTATCAAATATTATGGATCAGTGAAAACAATGAAGTTGCACCAGGGATGTTCAGCTCTATGTTTCCCCTGCTCTTAGCTAAAGCAGGATTATCATTGTAATACAGAGGCAAGGTTCAACTGGGTTCCTTTAATATTCTTACTTGCAGATCCTTAGGTGCTTCTGTTACCAGGGCAGAAATAATGTTCTAACTAGAATCTGTTTGGTGATACCCAACTATATTATGCATGCATATCAAAGGGATAACAAGAGCATAGTAAATAATATTTCTTGCCTGCAAAACATCAGTAGAAACAGGGCTTTGGAACACCAGAAAAAAGTGCACATTGTCAGAGAGGGCTTCAAAAGTTCTTGTATTTCCTAAAAGCAAACACAGGAAAGCTTATATAGTAAAGTATAATGATGAATATATGTATTTTTAAAAAGTTTATAGTAGTTCCAACTTCAGATCACATATATAAAGTAACTAAAGCCACACTAATTTATATACTGAACAAGTGTTGCCACATATTTATTAGCAAATATCTAAAACAAACAAAAAGTTGTTTTGAAAGGGCAGAAGTACTTGATTTAACACAGTAATGGATGTGCTCACCACTGAATTGAAACTTGGAGGTCTCTTTTGAGGACTCGTCATTATTTATTTAGTATTACTGCAGCACCTAGGAGTCCCAGCCATGAACCAATAATGCATTGTGCCAGGTACTGTAAAAATACAGAATAAAAAGACAGTCTTTGCTTCAAGGGACAACAGAAGAGTACAAGGAAACAGTGAGGTAATATTGGTCAGTAAGGGTGCATCTACACTTGTAAATTAAGTCGACTTAAGCTTGCTTAAGTCGACTTAATTTACCCTGCATCTACACTACAGTTTCCTTAAGTCGACTTAAGGAAAATAAAGTCGACTTCATGAAAATTAAGTCGACTTTATAAAACCTCATTTTAATTCGACTTTAGGCTTAAGTCGACTTTTTCAAGTCGACTTAAGCCAGTGTAGACCTGGAGTAGCCCTAAGTTGACTTAGGGCTACTCCAGGACTCCACCACTGTCCTCCCTGCCGGGGGGGTGGGGCATAGGGAGAGCCTGGCATGCCCCCCCACAGGGCAGGGCAGAGCCCTGCCCATCCTGCCCCTATGCCCTGCCAGGGTCCCTGTCCCCCTTTGCCCCATTGTACCCATTGTACAATGGGGCAAAGGATGAGCCCCCTGGCACTGAGCAAGGGGTGCCCCCCCTGCCACCGTGGACCTGCCCTAGGTCCCCCTAACCCCTAGAAATCGACCTAGGCATCCAGTGTGGACGCTCTTGGTCGACTTTGTATGTTCCCTCCTAAGTCGACTTTAAATTTAGGTGTAGACATGCTAAGTCGACCTAAATTTACAAGTGTAGACATAGCCTAAGATGGGCTGTTTTCTCTGTACACCAGCAGCCTAACTTTTGTTGAATCTTTTGTAGGCCTCATGGCAAAGAAGAGTTTTCAGGTGGGATTTGAAGTTGGATAATGAGATAGTTTTGCAGGTGTTCCTGGGGAGCTACCCCCCAAGCATGTGGGGCTGCAATAGAGAAAGAGTGCAGGAGGCTGGTGTCATGAGGTGATCAGAAGTGAGCATCCACAGCTTGATAGAGATAATAGGGTGGGAACTGACCATGGAAGTGAATGAAAGTAGCTTGTTTGATGAGATAGAGAAGAGGGTGCTAGAAGTGGGATTCAAAGAGGGGCAACATCATCAAAATGACAGGCTAGGAAAATTTGCAGCAGCATGCTTAATGCATATGAGTAGGGTGAGAGTGCATTTGTCAAGACAAGAGAAAAGGATGTTGCCTTGATCATGACATGAGGTGAATATAGCTTGGATGAGTGCTTTAGCTGTATGGATGGATAAAAAAGGCTGCATCTTAGAGATCTTATACAGAGCTATGGTCTGGATATGAGGCCTGAGACATCTGAGTCAAAGATAACACCCAAATTATGGGCCTGAGTGGCATGGAGGATGATGGTGTTGTGCACAGGTCAACAAAAAACACCGAGGTAGCTGGGAGGGCTTGGTGGGTGGAGGATTTAGGAGTTCTGTTTCAGCCAGATTGAGCTTGACCTCATGGTTACACATCCACATGGACATGTCAGAGAGACAGGCTAAGATTTTAATCTGGACAGAAGAAAACAGGTCTGGAATAGAGGTAGATCTGTGAGTCATTCGCATGGAGATTTGTGTTCTTAATGTTTTTAACTTTTTTTCAAGTAGCTTTATGTTTTAATAATCACTGCATATTTTTGATAAATTATAAAATACAAAAAGTTCAAGACAGTTTTAGCCTATTGCATCCCTATACACATGCCCACAGGGGCATCCAGAAGACTGTCATCTGTAATTTCTTTTGACCGTATTTTTCTCACATAATCCATTGCTGTCTAAGAATAAAATTCCTGATATATATGCAAGATTTTAGTTAATGGACAAAAGTTTAGATGTCAGTTGAAAAAAATGAAACCACATGTTTCTACCACCAGTCATAAATAATCCTAAAACTGAAAAAAAATGTGAACATTCACATTCATCAAAATGTGTCTGATTGGGGGGACAGGTGTTTTAGTTTTAATATGAAATTTCCCTGCTTCTGGCAACTTGATTTACAACCATAATGATTATTCTAAAGTAGTTTGTAAAGTCTATAATCTATTTCCTGACTTTAAGATAGAGAGCTTATCATTCAAAATGATTTTGTGCAAAACCACACAACAGATCTGAAATTAACTACATATCATCAAGTATCTGGTAGGAATAGCTTTGCAGGCATGCTTTAAGTATTAAGAAAGTATGTGCCAGAGAAACACTAACAGAAATTCTGAACAAGAGATTTATTTTGGAAATAGATGAGTAAAAGAACATGTTAAGGTTAATACAGAACTCATGTTAGAAGCTATGAACGAAACATCACACCTGACATGATTTTCAATTTTCAGCATGTATTTTGCAAAAGCACAGCCTCTTCCACTTCTCAGGTTCATGGAAAATTTAGTAACAAAGGATTTCTTCAAGCTTTGCACAAACTTCTCATAGAATCATAGAATAATAGGGTTGGAAGGGACCTCACAAGGTCATCTAGTCCAACACCCTGCCAAAAAGCAGGACCACTCCCCCTAAATTATCCCAGCCAGGGTTTTGTCTAACCGAGCCTTAAAAATCTCCAAAGATGGAGATTCTACCACTTCCCTAGATAGCCCATTCCAATGCTTCACCACCCTCCTAGTGAGAAAGTTTTTCCTAATATCCAACCTTGACCTCTCCAGCTGTAATTTGAAACTATTGCTCCTTGTTCTATCCTCTGTTACCCTCGAGAACAGTCTAGCTCCCTCCTCTTTGGAGCAACCCTTCAAGTAGTTGAAGGTTGCTATCAAATCTCCCCTTAGTCTTCTCTTCTGTAGAGTAAATAAGCCTAGTTCCTTCAGTCTCTCCTCATAAGTCATGTGCCCCAGACCCCTAATCATTTTTGTTGCCCTCCGCTGGACTCTTTCTAATTTGTCCACATCCTTTCTGTAGTGGGGAGCCCAAAACTGGACACAGTATTCCAGATGCGGCCTGACCAGTGTTGAATAGAGGGGAATTATCACATCCCTCGATCTGCTGGCAATACTCCTACTGATGCAGCCTAATATGCCATTGGCCTTTTTCACAACAAGGGCACACTTTTGGCTCATATTCATCTTCCCGTCCACCATAACCCCCAGGTCCTTTTCTACAGCGCTGCTACTTAGCTGATCGGTCCCCAGCCTGTAGCAATGCATGGGATTTTTCCATCCTAAGTGTAGGACTTTGCACTTGTCTTTGTTGAACCTCATGAGGTTTCTTTCAGCGCAGTGTTCCAATTTGTCCAAGTCTCCCTGGATCCTGTCCCTGCCCTCCAGAGTATCTACCATTCCCCCCCAACTTGGTGTCATCCGCAAACTTACTAAGCACGCAGTCTATTGCATCATCAAGATCATTAATGAAGATGTTGAATAGAACCGGCCCCAGGATCGACCCCTGGGGCACTCCACTCATTACCGGCTGCCAACCAGACTTCGAGCCATTGATTCCTACCCGCTGAGCCCGTTGATCTAACCAGTTTTCGATCCACCTTACGGTCCACTCGTCCAACCCATACTTCCTTAACTTGCTGATGAGAATGCTGTGGGAAACTGTATCAAAAGCCTTGCTAAAGTCAAGGTATACCATGTCAACGGCTCTTCCTGCATCCACAAGTCCAGTCATCTCATCACAGAAGGAAATCAGGTTGGTCAGGCACGATTTGCCCTTGGTGAATCCATGTTGACTGTTCCAGATCACTCTATTTTCCTCCAAGTGTTTCAGGATTGATTCCTTGAGGACCTGCTCCATGATTTTCCCAGGGATTGAGGTGAGGCTGACCGGTCTGTAGTTCCCCGGATCCTCCTTTTTCCCTTTCTTAAAGATAGGTACTATATTTGCCTTTTTCCAATCCTCCGGGACCACCCCCGTTCACCACGAGTTCTCAAAGATAATGGCCAGCGGCTTTGCAATCATTTCCCCCAACTCCCTCAGCACCCTCGGATGCAGTTCATCCGGCCCCATGGACTTGTGCACATCCAATTTCATTAAGTGTTCCCTAACCTGACTTTCCATCACCGAAGGCCGCTCTTCTCTCCATTCCGCGTTACCCCGTGTAGTAGCCTGGGAGCTGGCCCTCCCTGTGAAGACTGAAGTAAAAAAAGCATTGAGTACTTCAGCCTTTTCCGCATCATTCTCCACAAGGATGCCTGCCCCATTCAGTAAGGGACCTACACCACCTCTGATCCTTTTCTTGTTGCTGATATATTTATAGAACCCCTTTCTGTTATCCTTCACATCTCTTGCTAGCTGCAACTCCAATTGTCCTTTGGCCTTTCTGATTTGATCCCTGCAGTCCCGAGCAATATCTTTATATGCCTCCCTTGTCATCTGTCCAAGCTTCCACTTCTTGTAAGCTTCCCTTTTATGTTTCAGCTCCCCGCAGAGTTCCCTGCTAAGCCACGCTGGTTGCCGTCCACATTTGCTGTTCTTTCTGTACATCGGAATGTTATCTTTCTGTGCCTTTAACAGAGTTTCTTTAAAATACAGCCAGCTGTCTTGGACACCTTTCTCCTTCAGATCAGCCTCCCATGGGACCCTGCCCATCAGCTCCCTAAGGGAGCCAAAATCTGCTTTTCTGAGGTCCAGGGTGTGTGTTCTGCTTCTTTCCTTCCTTCCATTGATTGGGATCCTTAACTCTACCATCTCATGGTTGCTGCTGCCCAGATTGCCATTTACTTCTACTTCCCCGATCAATTCTTCTCTGTTTGTGAGCAATAGGTCTAGAGGTGCAAGGCCCCTAGTTGGTTCCTCCAGCATTTGTACTAGAAAGTCGTCCTCAATATTCTCCAAAAACTTCCTGGATTGCCTGTGCACTGCTGTATTATCTTCCCAGCAGACGTCAGGATAATTGAAGTCCCCCATAAGAACCAAGGCCTGCGACTATCTGGAAACTTCTGTTAGTTGTCCATAGAACGCCTCATCCACCTCCTCTTTCTGGTCTGGCGGTCTGTTGCAGACACCCGCCACAACATCCCCCTTGTTGCATTCTCCCCTAAATTTAACCCACAAACTTTCAACCATCTTGTTTCCACTTTCATAGTGGAGCTCCGAGCAGTCATACAGCTTTTTTACATATAGCGCTACTCCTCCCCCCCTTCTTCCCTGCCTGTCCTTCCTGAACAATTTATATCCATCCATGGCAGTGCTCCAGTCATGCAAGTTATCCCACCACATTTCTGTTATTCCAATTATATCATAGTTCCTTGTCTGTGCCAGTACTACCAATTCTTCCTGCTTGTTTCCCAGGCTCCTCACATTTGTGTACAGGCACCTAAGATACCGGGCCCATTGCCCTACTTTGCCCTGTCAAGTCTCCCTCCTGTCGCATCTTCCTCCTTGCAATTTCTCCCGGTGTCCTCCTTCCCCACTCGCCTGAGGTATTATGACTTCATCAGGAAATAAAAAACAATTATTTGATCCCTCCCCCAGTTCCAACTACCCTCTCTTTTATTCCTGCTGTTACAGCCCCAGCACCCCCCAAGTTCCATCCCTTTCCCCAGGTTTCCCTCAGTTTCACTTACCCGTGGGCCTTGGTCACCTTCCCCCTTCGAACCTAGTTTAAAGCCCTCCTCACCAGGTTAGCCAGTCTGCTTCCAAATACGCTGTTCCCCTTCCTGGATAGGTGGAGTCCATCTCTGCCTAGCAGTCCTTCTTCCTTCAACTGGTAGAGTCTGAACTGCTAGTGGCCTTTTTAACCCTAACATAACTTTTAGAGATATAGACTTTTGTATATATAGAAGAAACAGCACTGTATTGGTATTTGTTGAATTACCACAACCTGAATGGTATGTTACTTGGTTTGCCATATTAAAGAAGTAGTGAAGTGACAAAAGTAAAACGTAATGGCTATTATTGTCTCCAGGGAAAAGGGAAGATGCTATTTTAGCATCTCCTTAAAAACAAATGAAGAATTTATTAACTTTGATAATTGGAATGTATCCATAAATATGGTAGGAGATATTGATAAATTATGTAGTTACACTATCCACAGTGGAAAATTATGCATAAGACATTATGGTGGCCTTTATCTGGGAGATCTGGCTTAATGTAAATAGACAGATGGTGTTTTCAGAACATTTCCTCTGAATTTTGATTGTTATGTTCCTAGTTCAGGTCGCAATATCAATGTTACGGTGATATTTTTTCAATCTTCTTTTGGATGGGTGCTTTCTGATTCTCCATAGTTCACCATTTCTGCACTTTCCTCATTTGCAAGAGTAATGCCTCCCTATTTTTATTCTGATCTATTGTTCCCAGAAAATTTATTGTCTTTTTAAAACCTCCTTTTAAACTTAGCCTTTCTGTTGTTACTATAGTCTTGGTGAACATGTTTTAGGAACATGCAAGTGGAATAAGGAAACTTGGAGGCATTTCTGTGACTTTATTTCCGTCCTTGGTTTGTGTCAATGAGTATTTGACCTGATTGCAAACATCTTTACCTATGATATTACTGAATTTCTAATGTAGACATTTTAGGTTGTAAAGATCACAAAGGAACTTTTGATACCACCTGGCAGAGGTTACAAAGGTCCATAATGGTTAAAGGGATCCTTGGATCTGGTATTTGCATTCTGATTCTTCAAAGAGGATCATGTATGGTTTCTGCTGAAAGAGATTATGGGGATTTCAGAAGGAAAATTACAGGAAGAGGTACAATGGGCAGGGTAGGGGCCTGTTTAGAGATGAAGAATGAAGGACTGGTCTGATACATCTTGGAGTGCAGAAAGATACTCTGGGCATCCTTCACTGGGGAGACAAGCTGCCATCAGGCTTGATTTCATGATCCCTGTTCATGGTATGAGTTGGGCTTGCATCACTATGAAAATGACAACTGCATGCATTTGACTTCTGCTTCCAGCTTTTCTAATTAGGCTTGGATAGCTAGAAATTGAGCTAAGATTGAATTTCAGAGTAGCCCAATGAACCATGACTAGCACCAAGTGTTGTGAAGTCCTGGGTAGAGTAAGATGTATGGGTTCTTCTTCAGCTTTCACCCCTTCCTCTGACTGGCCAGTCCCCAATGAACACCCAAAGAACTGTCAAGCATCATATATTGAGTCTGACAGTCTGCATCTCAGCTGTCATCTCATGCATTCAGTTAAGTACTGGATGCCATTTGAAATTCCTCCTCCCAGATGGTGGGATGTGCTCTGGCACCAGGTTTTTGCAGTCACATGATCTCTGTCTATCCTCACTTTTCTCCCCCAGCTGGTATCCGAACAATGTGGAGCATCCAGGGAGAAGGAGGTAGTGAAAATATGGGAGGAAGAGGCAGCTAAGTGCCTGGGAGAAAAACAGGGTCAGAAGTGGGGAGGCTAATGGAGAGTGAGATAGAGTGAAGGAAGCTGCAGCAGATTCCCTCAGACTTCCAGCAACCCTGCAGTACCCAGGATCCCATAGCTCCTCCAGGCTTCCCCTGGCTAACTTCCCCACCAACAATCTTCAAGGCTCTCTTTCTTCCTCCCCAATACCTCTGCCTATAGTAAGCCCCCCACCCAGCAGCCCCTGCTTCCATTCATTATCCTCCCCATTGGCTTCTCTAGAACAGTGGTTTTCAAATCACAAGTCAGGACCCAGCACTGGGTTGCAGGTCCTCAGGTACTGGGTCGTGGCACCTCCTGCTGCTGTCGCCGCAAGACTGGAATACATTGCTCAAAGATGCAATTGTTGCGTCATGAGCATAAATGTTTTTTTTCAATTGGGTCCTTTGAAAAAAAGTTTGAAAACCACTGCTCTAGAGCCCTTGGCTGCTTCTGGTTCCCCTTGCTTCTAAATTGTGTGAAAGAGAGCTTCCTGCCTCCCCTGTAGCTACTGCTACTGTGTAGAGGGACCCTGAAAGGAAAAATCAATGACTTGCTCACTACCAAGAAATGTTAAACATGAAGCTGCACAAAATTAGACATCTGTGCAACCCATATTGACTGATGTATGCTACACCCCTTTTTATATAATTATGTAATATAATTATATAGCTACCTTCTAACTTGACTATCTGCAACCTCCCCAGTTTCTTCTCTTGTTTGTGACTCTGTAAGACCCAGAAGGAAGATGAAAGGGTTGGGGGAGGGACAGAGGGCAGGAGTTAAATGTATTTTCCAGTAACTAAGGCAAGTTAACACTGCAGATAGGAAGAGCTATAATGAAAACCAGCAAATCAGTACAGCTCTTGCCACTGTGCTGAATTTTTTGGTTGAGTTTCTCTTATTAGGGCTTTTTAAATCTAGACTAAAATACTTACTTAGATCTTAACTGCTGTGTTTATTTTAGCTATTCTTTAAAGAGTACAGACTTCAGTGCATTTGACTAAACAGTCTGTTGGTGACTTTTGTATAGCATGAATTTAGGTCTGATTATGAACAGACTGCTTGAAATTGACATGGCTCTGCTTCTGACTGCAAAATGGTTGAAATTAAGGAGGCCGTTGTTTAGGGGATTGTGGAGATTACGTAATACAGAAGATTTATGAAAAGCAGCTTTTTTTCTTTTCCATAGAGGGAGAGGAAATTTCTTCTACAACATGAATAGTCCTAGGCACTAGTATCTGAAAAATTTTGAAATCCTGTTGGTCCTTTAGGCTTATATTTTTCAAATACTATGCTATTTTAAATTGAAAAATATACACATTCAGATAATAAAGAAAATTATATTCCAGGTTTGTGAATGAAATCCTGGCCCCATTGAAGTCAATAGCAGTTTTGCCAAACGTAGACAGTAACAATGACTCTCAGTAATATACTCCAATCTCCCCATGGACAAACAGTTAAAACGTGCATCATCCCTGTATCTCCAAGACAGATGTTTGATGGCCTGAACCTAGGTGAAATATTTGGACTTCACAGAAGTGATTGTCTTTGGCATTTAAGATTATGCCAATTCTTCCAATGCTATCTTCAAAAGACTTATAAACTTTAGGGTCAGAAGAGACCATCATCATCATCTAATGTGAGTTTCTGCACGTTGCAGGCCAGAAAACCTTACTCATGCACTCCTGTAACAGATCCCTAACCTCTGGATGAGTCACTGAAGATTTAAAGACTCTAAATTACATAGAATCCACTTTTACACTAGTTTCAACCTGCAAGTGATCCAGGCCCCATGCTGCAGAGGAAGGCGAAATCCCCCCAGGATCTCTACCAATGTGACCAGAAGAAAATTCCTTCCCAGCCCCAAATATAGTGATCAAGTTAGACCCTAAGCATGTGGGCAAGATCCACCAGCCACACACCTGGGAAAGAATTCTCTGTAGTAACTCAGAAGCCTCCCCATCTAGTGTCCCATCACCAGCCACTGAAGATGTCTGCTGCTAGCAGTTGCAGATCAGCTACTTGCCATTGTAGGCAGTCTCATCATACCATCCTCTCCATAAAGTTATCAGGTGGTACATAAAGGAATAAGATGGTCATATATTTTAATTCTATCTAAGCAAGCACAGAATACATCACATATTGTGAACCCAGGTTCACATTTGGCTGAATACCGTATAAATCTTTTCTCAAACATTCATTATATTTTAAATGAATTCAGACATCTTTTGTGTTTGCCCTCCAGGAATTGTCCAGGAAATAAATTCACTGGCAGAATGTTTGCTGGAACAGCAAATTTTAATAAAATATTATAGAGTATTCATGTTAAGTGCATTTCACAGCTGCAATCACAAGAACTTGAGATGGAAACTCAAGTCTAAGAGTTACCTTGTGAAATCAGGGAAGAAAAATGTCAGGTCACACATGTCCACTCAGAACAGTTCCACATGTGAATGACAAATGTTCACAATGAACTGCTTTCCAATAATCTACAGAAGTAGACTTATTCAAAGAACATATTCACATGAATTATTTATCCCCAAATCCAGTGCACAGAATCATAATCCTCGAGACCTATTTCTCCCATGCCTACTTGTAATTAGCCAATTAATTAAGGATTGGTTGGGAGGGTCTGTTATTTTTAATTGATTTTCTTTTCATTATTTTTAAAAAACCAACAAAATTTAATGCAAGTATAAATCTATATTTTACCTATTTGACTTTATACCCCTACCCTCCGTCCTGCCTGTTATGTTTAAGACCTCGTTCTGCTATCTATGCAATTGGACTCTTGTGTGACATCTGTGCTGGTGGAAAAATCCACCCTTACAAACTACAGGATTGGCCCTTAGATGGAAATCTCTCTGGGGCATTATCTATGGCTTTCTATTTTTCTACAGCATATGCAACAATAGGGCCAAAATCCTGATTGGGGCATCTGACCACTATCAAACTAGAATTAATAAATAAATGGTTGAAAGGTCAACATTCCTCCCCCCAAATGGTCAGAATATTTTTCTAGTTCAGGCTGACAAGAAGGCAGTTACTAGATTTGAAATTACAAGCAAAATCATGCCTTTCTGGTGCACGTTTCAACTGTTGTTTCCTATGAAAGTTAACAGAAGTGTAATCCATAATCTTGGCAAAAGATTCTCCACCCACATTCCACAACTTCTGTAAGCTAGTCAACAACCTATAGGGGCTATAAATGCACTACGCATGACTGGGGAAGAATTCCCCCATTGTAGAAGCAACCTAGAGTTGATTTAATTAGCCTTATCCTGCTATTACTGCTGATGGAGGCAGGATAGAAGGGGTACCAACACAGCACATTATTTATTTATTTGTATTACTGTGGTGGTATAACAACTCTAGGTTGCTCCAGGCTGCCTTATGGGAGGCTGCCCGATATCTCCCCTATGATTGGTATAATTTATGCCAGGGAACACACCAGCCACCGACTGACAAGAACTCCATGCAGAGCAGAGCAGAACAGGTTTAAAGGCACCTTTGTCTCCCTTCCACTGGGTTGTATATTCTGTTGTGTGCATCCCAGAGACACAGGATAGAACTATTTTGCCATTAATTTAGGCAGAAATGCTTTTGCTTTCATTTAAAAAATTTTGTATTATTTCACCTATCATTAATTGTAACTGTGGCTCTGGACCAGTAGATTTTTTTTCTGTTAACATACTTGGGAAACAATAAGCCAGCACAGAAAAAGCATGACTTTGATTAGAAGTTTAGAGTTAATAATTTTGAACAGACAGGAAGTTATTTAACTTATTGAGAATCCTGGTTCAATCAAAACTTCTACTGACTTCAGTGAAAGTTCTGCCTGAGTCCATAGTCTGTGGTGAGTCTCTTAAAAATCTATGTTGTAGCCAGAAAACGTAGCATAACAATAGCCCCTTATAAGCAATAAAAAAGTTTTTTTAATTAAAATGTATGAATTCAGTGTTCATACAGTGATTCTATAATAAAAGAGCATTTTAAAATCAGTTCCTTGCATCCTGAAATTTATAGCCACAAATCCTTGTAATATATATCATCCAACAAGTTAGTATACTTCAAGTAAGTCATATTGAGAGAATCTTTCAAGATATAGTCTTCAATATACACGCACACAAAGAAGCACAAACATTCTCAAAAAGAAAGTTCAGACAGATAACCTTTCCACTGGGGCTCAGTTCTCCATTTCCAACTGACATGATTAGTTGGTGCCATTGAAGCCAACAGGGCTACTTATGTCATTAAAGAATGCAGAATTGAGCTCTTAATAAAGTCACTAGTGTACGTCTACACTGGCAAGTTAGGTCGACTTAAGGGCTGCGTCTACACTGGTAAATTAAGTCGACTTAAGCAAGCTTAATTTACCCTGCGTCTACACTACAGTTTTCTTAAGTCGACTTAAGCAGCTTGCTTAAGTTGACTTAAGGAAAATAAAGTCGACTTAATTAAAATTAAGTCGACTTTATTAAACCTCCTTTCCATTAGACCTAAGGCTTAAGTGGACTCCCAAGAGTCGACTTAAGCCAGTGTAGCCGTGGGGTAGCCCTAAGTCGACTTAGGACTACCCCAGGGCTACACCAATGCCCTCCCTGCCGGGGGAGGGGGGGACATGGGGAGCCTGGCATGCCCCCCGACAGGGCAGGGCAGAGCCCTGCCCACCCTGCCCCTATGCCCTGCCAGGGTCCTTGTCCCCCTTTGCCCCATTGTACCTAGGTACAATGGGGCAAAGGCTGAGCCCCCTGGCATTGGGCAAGGGGTGCCCCCCTGCCACCATGGAGCTGCCCTAGGTCCCCCTAGCCCAGTGTGGACGCTCTAGGTCGACTTTGTAAGTTCACCTTTAAGTCGACTTTACTTTTCAGTGTGGACACACTAAGTGGACTTAAATTACCCAGTGTAGACATAGCCAAGGAGGCTTAAGTAGACCTAAACAAAGCCACATCCATACTGGGCCTTTATTAAGTCGACTTAAGCCCTTCCTTAAGTCGACTTAATAAGAGCTTAAGTCGACTTAAAGCCAGTGTGAATGGGGGATTAGTGCTAAATCGACGTTATTAAGTCAATTTAAAGCCGTTAAGTCGACCTTGTTAAGTCGACTTAACGGCTTTAAATTGACTTAATAATGTCGATTTAGCACTAATCCCCCCATTCACACTGGCATTAACTTTGCCAGTGTAGACATAGCCTGGGAGTTTTGTCTATGGACTGCAGCACAGGGCTATGAAAGTCCATCTTGGTTTTATGCAGGAAAATGACTACTTCATAATTTTCATTATTATAGAACAAATTAATTTGCTTTAATTCAGATCAGTGTAGTATCATGTTCCAGGATTTTAAGTATTGTAACAATGTGGCTGTGATCTTTGGATTTGGGGAGATTCATTAGAATTGGATACAGTTCTGCAATAGTGGAAAAGGCAGCCTCTGCAACTTGCACATAAAGTTAGAGTTGACCTTCAAAATAGATATAAATACCATATATTTTGCGTAAATTAAGTAGAAAATAGAGATATTTTCATTTTCTTCCATATGTTTCCAATGACTAAATGTCCAAATGCTCTTTTAATACATACATTCAAATGTTTTCATTTGAATACTGCATGTTTTTTCAATTAAAATCATTATTAGACAGGTAATTTACATAGTTATGTTTAAAGTAAATTGTCATGATGACATTTTGGAGAGGTAGGAGTTTGGGCTTTCTAAATAGCTTTCCTGGACCAGAATCCCCATACATGCTGTCAGCTCAGTTTTCATAAGCAATTCTTACTTTTTCAAAAGACCTCTCTCTAATTTGACTTTTCTTTCATTTGTCCATAAATAATAATTCTCTAGGGAAAAAAACCCGACTTTTCTATAGCTAAACATAAAAGATGAGTAACTATAAGTATTAACTGTAGTCTGAAGAAAAAGACACCCGGGGGCATATTTGGTCTAAGTACCTGGGGAGCGTGAACCCCTCTGGCAATAAAGTTGTGCCTCTATAGAAAAAATGCTCCACACTTACCTACATGAAGAGGTTGTGCGCGTAGCTTTCCCGTTGGGGTGGCAGGAGAGAAGCTAACGCGGGGACCAGGAATCCCGGACACTCTTTACCGGAGTAGCGCTCGCGGGTTAGTGGGAGCGTCGGGGGAGCGAGGGAGATGTGGATGGCAGAGGAGCGGGTCCATCTGCTGCGACCTATCTCTACCCAGCGCTGCACGGCCGGACCCGGCCCGGCTTTGGAGGGAGCTGCACGTGTTGCAGACGGGAAAGGAGGCGTGTATGGCCGGAGAAGGGAGGGCGGGGCTAGAGGCACAGCCAATTGCAGGCGCAGCCAGACTGGAGGTCTCCTCCCTGTCGGATCTCCCTCGCTCCCCCTGCCTGCCCCCGAGGGCGCCGAAGCGAAGCGATCGGTGCTGCTCGGTCGCGGGTAACTCGGCTTCAGGGTTGCTTGCTGCGGAGCGGGGCAAAAGCGGAGAGAAGGAGGCGGGGAGGAGGGAACCAAAAGGAGGAAGATTTGGCAAGAGGAGCGGAGGGGGCCAGAGAGAGGAGCAGGAATGAGGGCCAGCGTGGAACCAGGAAAAAGGGATTAGCAGGGCAGAAATAGGGAGGAGGAGGGGTAAAACCAGGAGCCAGGGGAGAACAGGTTTCGCTCCTCCTGGGGCTGCGCTGCGCACCCCCTGCCTACCCGCACTGTGGCACTCAAGCCAGCCCAGCACTGATCTAGCCGGCACCTGGAGACCCCTTCATCGACCTGCCCTGTCACTGCGCCCCCTGAACGCCTGGAGACCCCCTTGTGGGGGTAAAAGAGGTCCCTGCCAGTGGCAGCCAGAAGGTTGGGGAAAGGGAGGGGACAGGAAAGGGAGAAACCTCCTTGTGGCTGAATGCACAGACCGGAGGATGAAGGGCGGGCTGGGAGCTTCTGGCATAAAGACCAACAGTCCTCTCTGAATGTGTGCCCCCACCTGCACATGGCAATGTTTAGTTAACCTGAGCAAACTGACCCCTCTTGATGGCTCTAGCCATATCTATCTATGCGGTCCATGAAGTCTAGGGAGTTTTGGGGAGGAAGAAGAATATTTTTCTTCAGGAATGTTCATTTAGTTTGAATCAATAAATCTCAGTTTGAACTTTATAATGAGGTAATATCTGTTATTTATCCAACTTCTATTGGTGAAAGAGGCTAGCTTTCTAGCTACACATAGCTCTTCTTCAGCTCCAAAACGTGTCTCTTTCCTGAACAGTAATTGGACCAATAAAAGACATTACCTCACCCCCCTGGAAAACTAAAACAAAGGAGTTCTGTGGCACTTTTAAAGACTAACAAATTTATTTATGGCATGAGCTTTCATGGGTAAAATCCCCATTTGTCAGACACTTGAAAAAAACACCCACCTGGTGTCTCTAATATCCTGGGACCAACACAGTTACAAAAAGATTGGAAACTTGAGCATCATGGCTTTCGGGAAAATGATGTTCTGCTCACACGTAAAGGCAGGATAAATTTCTTCCAAACAGAAATACATTTCCTCCCATTCTGTAAATTACCCATCTTCAAAGCATCTGACAAAGTGGGATTTTCTCCCATGAAAGCTCATGTGATAAATAAATTTGTTAGTCTTTAAAAGTGCCACAGGACTTCTTGTTTGTTTTTGCTGAACTAGACTAACACGGCTACCCCTCTGGAATATTTCAAAAGCTTGTATTACCAAATGGGGACTGGTAGCAGACCCTAACTTTGTTTACCTAATGGTTCCTATTTAGAGGCCTTATTTTCAGCTGTGCTTTACTGTTTCAAACTATTGCCAGCTGGGCTGAAATTTTCTGTAAATGCTCTCTGTATTAGGACACAATCTTCTGGAAAATTGCAGTTTTAAAACATGCAGGTGTTCCTGAGAATGAAATTAGGAGAAATGATTGTTTTGCCAATACAAAAAAAAGTTTCTATATCTCTTACAAACATACTGGAAAACAAACTATATATGGGACTATAACAATATTTAAAAGGGAACTGGATAAGTTCATGGTGGCTAAGTCCATAAATGGCTATTAGCCAGAAAGGGGTTAAGAATGGTGTCCCTAGCCTCTGTTTATCAGAGGATGGAGACGGATGGCAGGAGAGTGATCACTTGATCATTGCCTGTTAGGTTCACTCCCTCTGGGGCACCTGGGCACTGGCCACTGTCGGTAGACAGATACTGGGCTAGATGGACCTCTGGTCTGACCCAGTACGGCCTTTCTTATGTTCTTATGTTCTTATGTAAACAAGGAGTCTTATTCCAAAGGGATAGCCATGTTAGTCTAGGTCAGCAAAACAAACAAGGAGTCCTGTGGCACTTTTAAACACTAACAAATTTATTTATCCCATTCCATCAGATGTTCCAAGATGGAGCAAAGTGGGATTTTCTCCCATGAAAGCTCATGCATTAAATAAATTTGTTAGTCTTTAAAAATGCCACAGGACTCCTTGTTCGTTTTGCTGAACTAGACTAACATGGCTACCCCTCTGGAAATTAAACATACTGGAGTATTGTTTCTTTCCAGTGAGCACTGCTCACTACAGGATAAGAGGAAAGACAAGCCATTTCTGCAGTTTTTCTTTTTTTCCATCAGAAATTTCATTGCCTGGACGAGGGCTAAGTAGTGGAAAGCAGAAGCCATTTCTGACAGGGTTTAAAGTCAGTCATCAGAAATAGTTACCCTCATCTGGAGTTAAGGAAAAGTGAAAGGAAATAATTTCTGATAGGTTCTCCACCATCTAGCAGAATATGCTACTGTTGGTCCAGGGAATAAGGAAAAGAGTGGGAAGCAAATTTTGACAGGTTCATTTGATACCTTTGAACCAAAATGATGAGAAAGGTGAGAGAAAATTCCAACAGTGTTCATTCTCACTTTTCAGAAATTGCTACCCCAAGCCAAGATGATGACAACAGTAGAGGTAAGCAAATTATGAGGGCGTCCCCATCATCCACTAGAACTTGGTACTTATAGGGAGGAAATGGAAGCATGTTTTTTATAGGTCGTTATTACCACTGTTGGTGCCTGTAGTGGTGCAGTGGCATCACTATGGCCCCTGAAGGGTTAAAAAGGGGCTTGGCTGCAGCAGCCAATCAGAGAGGAGGGCTGCTGAGCCAATTAGGGCCAGGCTGCCAGTATATAAGAGGGAGCAGCAGGGAGAGGTTAGTCTGGCCTGGGCAGCCCAGGGAGAAGGTTCTTTGGCTGGCTGATGGAGCCAGTACCCTGGAGAGCTCACAGTGTGGACACTGGGAGCTGAAGAATATAGAAAGGCAGTGGTCCAGAGGTGAGGAGGCCTGAAGGGACAGCAGCTGGGACTGGAGCAGCTGGCCAGATGTGCTGTGGTGGGGCAGTGGTCCAGGCAAGGGAGTCCTAGAGGGACAGCAGCTGGTCTCCACACAGTGAGACCAGAGGCTGGAGCAGCAGTCTGAGAGCTGAGAGCAGATGGTGGCTGGATCTGGACTGGTGAGAGATGGCGTGACTGGGGCTGTGGGGAAGTCGCCCCAGGGAATCGACACCTGTGAAGTGGAGAGACTGGAGGGAGGTGGAAGGCCTCAGAGGAGACATTTAGGGTTCCTGGGCTGGGGCCTGGTGTAGAGATGCTAAGCAACCTCTATTTCAATTGAGCTTATTTTGTAGACCCAGAACCTGGCTAGAACAAAATATATTTAATTTTTTTAATATTGGGCTTGACTGCAATACACTTACTCACTTTCATTTGTATCTACCCCTACAAATAGCCCCTTTAAAGTCACTGGGACTTCTTATGGAGTAAGGTACAACTCGGATTGAGTGAGGTTATCACAACTTGGCCTATATAGCTATTATTTATTGAGGCTTCTTAGGACACAAGTCCCTTATGCTTAATCATTTGTAGGGAAGCTTTATCCCATAGTTACCACTTCAATCTCATTTTTGTCCTGAAATTAAATCCAGGAGATTTATTTTAAATTGTTATAATCGTGTTTGTAGCTAAACAGTTTAAGTACAATTCTACCAGAGCTTTGCTATATATTTGCTTGTTATAAGGCAAATATATACAATTTCAAAATAGATGCTTTATATTCTTATTTCCACTAGAAAAATTCTTTTTTCACAATCTATAGAAATACAAAATGTAGATGGCCAGGAGACATTTATTGACCCATATGTTCCTAGTAATTTTCTGCTAGTAACAATACTTGGTGCTAAGGCCTATGCTTCCTTTCAAATCATTGTTTTGTGGCTGAAGAGGCTAAAGGCAGGTTCAATTGCCAGTTGAAAGCTTCAACCATCTGTAGAACAATTTGTAGGATGCAGAAATCAGATGATTCCCTCCTCCGGCTGGCAAAGAATGATGGGATTGGTTCAAAGGACTTCCAGCAAAAGAGAATCTTAATATAGAACATTTGTTGTAAAATGAGGATTAAATGAACCGAGTCAGATTCTCTAGTGCTGTGTGACTGCTTTGTGCTACATAAGAGATGGAATCTGGCATTAAAGTCAGCTTAACATTCTCAGGGAGAATGACTACAGTGAAAAGGGGATCATCCAGTGGTGTGGAGCTGAGGCATGGGCTCTTACGTCACTGATTTTTGTTGCTCTCGGTGTAGCAAGGAAAAATAGATACAGCAAGAGGAACTGGACTGGGACTGGGGTACACCAGCACCATGCTGATCTGCAAAAGTTTCAGGCCCTTGTGACTATTTGTAGCCTGCAAAGTTAGAATGGCCCTCAGGTTGTATTGAGTACCTGATCCTCCATTGCCTGGCACCTATGTAGTCACATCAGTGTCTGTAAACAAACACCAAATCACATCATTTTGCCCCTATGAAGTGGCTATAAGCTGCAAAGCAATGGCCAGTCAGGAATGTGTTAAATTTTTGGAAGGAGCATAATAGACTTTTAGACTCAGACTTTAAGGTCAGAATGGACCAGTACAACCATCTAGTCTGACCTGCAAAATGCAGGCCTCAAGACTTCACCCACCCACTCCAGCGATAGGCCACCAACCTATGGCTGAATTATTTACCTCCTTAAATCATGATTTAAGGACTTTAAGATGCAGAGAATTCACCGGTAGGTGAGCCATGCCCTGTGCTACAGAGTAAGGTGAAAAACCGCCAGAGCCCAGGCCAATCAGCCCTGGGGGAAAATTCCTTCCCAACCCCAAATATGGCGATCAGCTGAACCCAACTTAACTATGGAGCCATTAACTTCTGTAGTATGTGCACAGTCATAGTTAAAACTTATAAATCACAGATAATAAAATACTGTTATTAATCAGTACAATGATTTCATCTAGTAAAATATCAAAAGAAACCTGTCCAGTTGCCATGCTACTCACTTTCCCAGTAATAGTTTATTGAGATCTTGGACGTTATTCAATACTGAAAGCATATCCTCTTTTTAGAGTATTTTTCTGGTTTTCTTAGGCAAAACACCAACAGAGGTGAATGAGCTTGTACAGCCACATATGAGAGCAGATCTTGGGCCATGATTTATGTCTTAACAATGTCTTTTAAATTTATTTTCTGGGATATTCTGTTTCTAAGAGTACACTGGATACGTTCATAATGATGCTTTCAAAAGATTCCATACAATGTGATTCTTGCCATGCAAGTGATGTGTTAAAATTAATCAAAATTCATGCTGATAATCAGTCTAAAATGGTAATATGATTAATCACCTTTAAAAAGTATAAAGTGAATGAATCACCACAGACATTTCTGTTTCCAGCCAAATACAACTGAAAAATGTCATAAAACTGAAGATATTTCACAGTTGCAGATATTTCCTTGGTAGCTGATCACATTTAAAACTAGTTATACATTATGCTTGAGGACTGTGAAATCTTTATTTGCTTCTTTACAAATGTTCCAATAGTCTAGTAAATCTTTTGTTTTATCTCAAAACAAAAAAGAAACACTTTTTTTTTATTTCAGCAAGAAAAATGCTTGTGTGTGGGATTTCTCACTTTATCACACATGAAATTCACCCAGTTTATTTTCATGATGCTGTAATGACTCCTTCCTCTGGTGTAACTTAAACTCCAAGTTAATATCTATTGATGCATAACTTCCATTGCTATTGCTATCAAGAGACGCGAATGTACTTAGGATTCAAATAAGAGGATAGGAACAAAATAGCTATTACACTTGGTAAGTAAAAATGTCTCCCATTTGACTGTCAGTTCATAGAATCTATAATTGTGGATGCGATGTTTTGTAAAGCTCAGCTTACATGTTGTCTTTGCAGAATAGAAATAATTTGAAAGGTTAGGATATGTTGGGAGATAAGATTTCTCAAGTATTCAGTGTGTTCAAGACCATCTTGGATCATTTGATTCTCACAAATAGCTACCTTTAAAGTCTACATCACAGCATCTGCAGTGTTAATCAACTAGTACTACAATGACTGTCCTAGAATATAATTTACAGTAGCTGGCAAGTTGAGTGATAGAAAACGTGCTAAATCTGTAAATCTTCACAATCTACAAGTATATGGACATTCTGGAGTGAAATCAAGGTCTGATGGGCAGATGATGATGATGATGAGGTTTTAGCCTCTACGGCTATGTCTACACTTGCAAGTTGGTTCGAATTAAGGAAGCTTAATTCGAACTGAAGCCTGGGCCACACTAGGCTTTCATTAGTTCAAATTAAGGGCTTCCTTAATTTGAACTAATAAATTCAATTGCTTAGTTTGAACTAACCCTTAATTTGAAATAGTTTGAATTTAGTCAATGTGGCCATATTAGTTCGAACTAACTGCTTAGTTCAAACTAATCGGCAGATTGACCTTCGTGCAACTGACTAATTCGAACTAAGCAAGTGCCCTACATGGACATGGCTAGTTCAAACTAGCATTCTAGTGGGGCCATGCTAGTCCAAATTATGCGAGTTTGAATTAACGAATTCAAACTTGCTTTTGTAAGTGTAGACATAGCCTAGGACTATTTGCTTCTTACCAATTAAAAAACACAGCATATTACATAATAATTACATATTGATTATTATTAAATACATGTCATATATTGTAAGCTAAAATTTAGTTTTATAAAACCTAGTGTGAATAAATATACTTAATTCATTTTTTAAAATACTGAGAAGATTTTGGTAGTTAAATATTAACTTTCAGTTTTTACAACCCATATCTTGACGAAAGGTGCATTGACTGAGAATCTGAAAATGAGATTTGTATATTTTCATGCCTAAACTGCATGAAATGTGAAAAGTAAAAAAACAGTATAACAGCTGAAATATAAATGAATGTTAAACCATTCCACTGTAATAATGTCATTGTTAATAACAGAAGGCTTTTTAAAAGTTTATTAAATATCCATTTTAAATGATAAATGAAACTGAACTTCAGTATGCAGTCCAGTCTCTAAATAAATGTAATGGGACAGAAAAAAACCCACTCAAAATATTGTGTATCTTTAGAATTCTTCAGAGAAATGAGTACACTTTTCTGATTATCTTTATAAATTACATGAGAAGTAAAGGATGAGTCATTTAGTATTCCAGTACCAACAAGGTTTATATTCAGTAGTAAATAATTCATCCATGAGAAATCCACATACTTATACCTAGTATAGACTGCATGACTAGTTGCATTTAGAAGATTATTACAATATTTGGTGACCCAAAAACTACATTCTTCAGCAACTATCTCAACAATTATTCAAGTGGAAATGATTAAAATAAACTTTTAGAAAGCTGGCTCAAAGAACCTGAGGATTAATATCTGTTCTTCTTGTCACATCTCTTCCCCTGGCCCTCATGAGGCAGCACGCCAGATGGTTTCTTTATCTGGATTGTACATGGCCTGGGTTATATTCACTGAATGAAATCACTTGTCCCTTATTCCCAAAGCAACTTTATATTTTATCTGATATATTTTAACAATGATGGCTCTGATAATTAAATGTCTCCTGGAATACAGAGGGTTTTAATAACTCGGCACTTTAAAAAGAGAATGTTTCCATTGTCATGATCCAGGATACACAGCTGACAATCTGTAAATTGTAAACTTACTAGAGCATGGGTAAGCCTCCCAGTTTCTAGTGCTTTTTAATTCTAAAGCAAGGGGCATTGCTATACTACTACATCAAAAGTTGCATGTTAATATTCTAACAAGATCTGATAATGAAGGTTGATTTACTGTCCTCCAGCATATGGGCCACCATCCGATTCTAGCTGGTGATATTAATGAAACTATAGACCCAGTCCTTGATACATTTTCTCCATCTCCATATGAAAACACTAATACTCGAAACATACTTCATGCATACATGGCTGGCTTAGTCTTGCAATATGGGTAATGTTTCAGCCAGAAAATATAGTTTTCCACAGCTCATTCAAGACTGACTGTTTTCTAGTGTCACTGATTGTGGCATTGGTACTATTGTTATATCTGACCCTTCTCCTATATATGTTTCTTAGGCCTCCAGGGTACACACCCCCCAGCTAAAAAGTGGAGATTAAATACCACCCCACCATTTGATACATAATTTGTTAACTCTATTCAGCATTAGTTAGAACTGTTTTTAAAAAAAAGAAATACCCTGGTTGCTTCATCACCTGCCACACACTGAGGGGCCTTTAAAACCTACATGAAAGGCCGTATCACTGTTATGTCACCAATATCCTCATGAAGGAAATTAAGGCCATGGATATAGACTCCTTACCCCAGGGAAACTCGGAACCCTCACCAACCTAAGATATTAAATAAACAAACATTTGTCCCAAATGTTTGGTTTATTCTATTTGAAACAAAACTACTGAGAATCTGACGAGCGCTGGCAAGCTGTTGGCATATAGATTTAAGCATAAGATAACAATGAGATTTCTCCGATTCACAATAGTAGCAGTAAATTATGGACAACACAGCTATTAATGTCAACCATTTTATTCAAAACTATATTTAGTTAGAGGGAATCAATAAAGATGCCCTAGATAACTATTTTAGTGGATTGTCTCTGCCACAGATCTGTGTCTCAGAACTTTTAGATGACACTCTAGAAATCTCAGAACTGATTCAGACTATAAATGAAATGAAGGTCAGACTCCTGGCTTAGCTGAATTTCATAAAAAGTTCTCTGAAATTTTAACACCTACTTTTTTAATATGATCAGTGAAGGCAAAAAAATCAAACTCTTCTGCATTCTCTGAGAAGCTGTAATTTTTCAGTTATTTCTAAACCTGGGAAATACTTTGGATTATTTCCCAGATGGATAGCTGTGTTAATCTATTTCAGCAAAACAACCAAGGAGTCCTGGGGCACTTTTAAAGACTAACAAAATTTATTTATCACAAGCTTTTGTGGGTATAATCCCACTTTTTCAGATGCATGAAATGAAAATGTCATTATGTTAGGTGTATATATACACATGCAGAAAAGGGTGGGTCACAAGATCAATTAAAACGGTTCTAGAGGGATAGTCTGTTGGTCTATTTCAGCAAATCAAACAAGTTGTTTTAATTCAAACAGTGTGGATGGATTTGGGCCTTGGAAAACGATGAGAAGGTGAGAATGTTAAGAGGGGGAAATTACCTTATGTAGTGATTTAGCCATTCTAAGTCCCTATTCAAACCCAATCTGATGGTATCAAATTTGCATATAAATTGCAACTCTGCAATTTCACATTGAGCTCTGTTTTGAAGCTTTTTATTGCTGAAGTAATGCAACTTTCATGTCTGTTACAGAATGTCCAGGGAAATTAAAGTGCTCTCCCACTGGTTTTTGAATGTTCCCATTCTTGATGTCTGACTTGTGTCCATTTATTCTTTTGTACAGAGACAGTTCAGTTTAGTCAATATATATGGCAGAGGGGCATTGTTGGCACATGGTGGCATATATCTTATTGATAAATGTGCAAGTGAATGAGCCCCAGATGAAATAGCTGATTTGATCAGTTCCTATGATGGTGTCACTTGAGTTGGAAAAGGGGTTTGTTGCAGGGATAGGTACCCGGCTTAGTGTTTCTGTTGTATAGATTATGTAGTAAGAACAGGACATTAACAAATATCTCCAAAAAGACATTTTTCTCAGATTGGGGCTTTCAATGGTCATCCTCTTATATGAAATATTTAGGAATACTGATTCCCAATAATATTCAGAACATCCCTAAGATAAATATATACTGAAACCACTTACCCAGAATTTTGTATATCCTGAGTGCTCTCCCTATTTCTAGTCAAACGTATTTCAAGAAATTCAATAATATTGTTAGAATGTTCCTTTGGGGTGCAGGTAAGGAACCTAGTCTAGCTTTGAAAAAAATATAGCCTCCCCTATCTCTGAGTTGATTTAGTTTTCCCAGTGTGGAAAATTATCATGTCCCTTTTTTGTTAAGCTAGGCATTTTTGTGGCTGCTAGATATGACCACAAAGACCCCACCTTGGTCTCAAATTCAATAGGATTTGGTATATCTCCCCCTTTCAGGAATTGTAGAGTAAAACTATTACAGATTTTATGGTCCCAGAGCTCCCGCAATAATTTCGGTGAGGCAAGCTTGGTCAAACTTGGTTAGAAAGTTCTACTTCCATCCATTCTTTTATTTAGAAGCAGCCCTGTGGAACAATCCCATCTTTAAAATCAGTGACAAACTTGATGGGGATGGACTTATGACTGTGTCACAGCTAATTGACAATGATACACTTCAACTATTTGTAGCTCTACAGAAAAAAAATGTCTTGCCTAGCTCTGCAGCATGGAAATACCTCCAATTAAAGCATTTACTTACAAATATACTTAGACTGGATGCCTCAGGAGTTCCAGAGTCTTGAAGTTTTCCTATTTCAGAGGAAGCTCCCTAAATTTACACAACCAGCCTATCTTTCTACAATTTTCTGGCCCAAAAAACTCTGCCAAAGATTGATAATTTGAGAGTTGCTTGGAATAAAAATTTAAATACAGAACTACCTCAGCCCCAGTGGAATGCAGTTGAATCTAATGTTAAAAAAAGCAGCTTTAGTCCTGAAACTATGGTTATTTCACCAAAAGACACTTTTTCAAATATATAGGTCCTCACATAAGCTAAAAGCTATGGGCCTCATAAATGCTGACTGCTGTTGGAAATATCAAACAAGGAGTCCTGTGGCACTCTTAAAGACTAACAAATTTATTTATCGCATGAGCTTTTGTCGGAGAAAATCCCACTTCATCATAGCATCTGATGAAGTCAGATTTTTCTCCCATGAAAGCTCGTGAGATAAATTTGTTAGTCTTTAAGAGTGCCACAGGAGTCCTTGTTTGTTTCGCTGACCTAGACTAACACACCCCTTTGGAACTTGTAGTGCCAAGAGTTGTATTTCCAACATTAGGTCATATATTTTGGAAATGCCACTGTACCAAAATTTTTGGTATGAGCTGCATCAAAGGACAAATTTGATATTGGATGTTAAATATGAGCACTCCCTCTTAAGTTTCATTCTTAGATATACTCCTGATACTTGTAGGTTACTTAGTAATAAGGCCGCTTTGGTTGGTAAAAAATTAATCCTGCAAAAAAGAAAAGTTGATTTCCTCTAAATATTGAGGCCTGGCTCAATGGTGTGACAGACCTAGCAGCTAATGAATGACTGGCATTCCACAGAAAGGGGATGCTTGAAAAATGCAAAACAATTTGGGCTGACTTTTCAGGGGTCTTTGATTAACATAGACCTAAAGACTGGTATCTCACTTCCTCTCCACAACCTTTACCGTGACTCTATTTACTTTGTGCATTGTGATGAATCTGGTATTTTGTATTTGGAAAAATTAATTAAAAATTATAAATAACTGAAATCATTCTGACGCTGACAGGCCAGCTCAGATCAGAGCAATAGGCCAGTTAACTTGTGTATGAGTGTCAAAGTAATGTTAAGTGCACTAATTCACTTGATTAGTGTAGTTCAAAGGAAATATGGATGATACTGTCTTCACTTATCTGTTGATTGTTATCAATTTACATTATGTATATCCCTGTACTTATTTAACCTTAGATAAAGTGTGGTAGTGTTAAGATGTGAATGAATGTACTAGATGTGTGAACTTCATGAAAAATAACAAAGGATTGCTTCTGGCTATCACATTGTTTACATTATGTTTACCCCTCACAGGAGACTGGACCACTGGGAATGTGAAAAATTGCTAACTTCAAACCATGTGCTATGTTCAACAATGGAAGTTCATACTCTGTTTGCATTTAATCAATGAATGAAGTTGATGCTATGAATGAATACCTTTACCAAATTGCCTTCTGTGGAAAGATACTGTAAAAATGGATCAATTTTGTATCTCTGAGCTGTTTGGACACATGAGATTTATGACTTGTGGTTAAGATTGAGACTTATGGAAAATTAGCCGATCATTACATTTCTGCTAACCATTTGGCCTTACAAACTTGGACTCACCTGTTGATGTATTTTACCTGCTTTGTAACCTAATGTGAGGTGATTTTTAGTTTTAATAACCTTTCATCACAATGTCTAGTTTGTCTGAGTGGCAAGATGTGCTGAAAAGCCTAAGGGTACCCTTTCTGTGACTCCACAGCAAGACCAATACAGTAATCCAGGAGTACACATTTGTTACTGGCTTGGTGAAATCTAATGATAGACTATACCACTAGTTTGGGGTGTCTGCCCTGTTTTCTGACAATCTAACCTGAGATTGGCCCTCTCAGTTGTGAGGTACTTCAGACAGTGTGACACACTCACGTCCTATTGAATAGTGGCTCATTTTCATTGCTTGCTTTTAGGTTATTTAACATCCATCTCTCTTCCTGACCAATCTCTAACTTATTAAAGGTCATCATTGACTTTCCCATTGAAGTAATGGAATTTAACCACATGCTTATAGTTATGTATGTACTTCTGGACTTTCCTGAATAGGCTTTTAATCACATGTCCATTAAACATATGATTACATATCTGGAAGCAGACACTGGCCTCGCACAAAGCCACTGAAGGTTGGGGGGAATAGAGTAATAGAAACATCTCAAATATGACTTGTCTTCATGAAATTATTTTCATTACTTTACTACTCTTATACAATAACTACATTTAATTCCAGAAGATATGCAGAAATCCCTATAAACAAATGGATTCACCAGAGTTCTGGCTTTCCTCAGGATGACTCAGTCAGGGATACAGAGCATGTATCTAAAACTCTACACAGCACTTTGAAAATGCTAGACTATGCAGCTACTGGGTGCAAAAGGATGTAAAAGGTATAATGTCAGGCTGAATTTTCAGTCCTTAGCTTGAATATCCATGACTTAATGAGCCTAACAGACTCATTAAATTACTGTCATATAGTTGCTCTTTAACCCACACACAATATGATTAATTACATAGATGCCTGCTTGTGTTCCCATTAAAGTCAATTGTAAAACTCTTATTCCCTATAGGGGGAGCAGCATTGAGCCCTAAATATGTAACATCATAATTGGACAATTGTATCAAACATATGACTTCTAAGCCAAAATGTTTTAAATTGCCACTGGACTGTGTTAAAATTAATAATTATGCTGAAGTCATATTTAATTTTCCTCAATAAAACATCTAAAGTTGCCTTGACTCAGAAGATAAAAGATGTATTAAATTTGAAGAAAAAAAAATCATTACAATGAAAAATGCCAAAGGCAGCATAAAGGTTTAGATTATAGATGTACCCAATTTACAAAAATCTTCCAGTAAAATTTAATGCAAATCAGCATCTATAGCATGCTGGAATGCCACAATGATTTGAGATCTTGTAGTAATTGATGGAACTAAAATGAATTCTCCTTCATGTATGTTTGAATGACCTCAACAAAAATTTCTAGCCTGCTAAATGATGTGCTCACATTTTATACCACTGTTACTTTAGGGTTAATTTACCCCCAACTGTTCATAAGGTTCTAATTCTAGCAAAAGGTGGTGGTGAAAGTATAATAGATTAATTCATGTTTCTGGAGCCCGAGCATGGAATTGCTCTCTAAATTTATGGACATTTTGATGGGACAGTTACTGTCCCCAAAAACTGTTTTTATCCTATATTATGTTCTGTGTCCAGTTCTTTTTCTGTATTTTAGTTTCCATTGACCTATGCATTGTATTCTCCCATACTGTTTCAGTGATTTCTAATTAAGTATTATTTATTTTGTTTATAAAGCTATTTTCATTTTTTATTTATAAATTATGAACCCATCAATCATCTCTGGGTCCATTTCCCATACAAAATTAAAACATTATACACCAAGAAAAATAAACAAAATCAATGTAAAACAAATTCCCCTGACACAGGACAATAGGACTTGCTATAATGGATTAGGTTTACCCTGTTTCTAAGTGGCCAGCCCCAGATGCTCTACATGAAGCTTATCATTAGGCAGCTGTTGCATAACCTGTGCCTCACCCCTCCCCAGCACATTATATCTCCTCTAATCCCAATAGTTAGAGATTGATTGATTTAAATCCTGATGCATGAAGTTTAAAATCGTACCCTAACTATGCCAACAGGGACTATAATAGTGCAGATTACAAAAACATCCACTCCATTCACCTAAATTGAGGGACTAGACCTTGCTGAGTGCCATAAAGGTCAGAAAATTCCTGCTTTTCTGAAGCAAAAGAGAGGTGAACTCACTCTACTCTGAGTGCAAATCTAGGGATTGCTAGCCACAATGTGAAAGCTGAATTCAGCTGCTGATAGTGCATAGCAAAGGGTGACTGCTGAGACACCACAACCCAAATGATATAGAGCTTTATGAATTAAAATTAAAACCCTTGAACTATACTCAGACCATTTCTAGAGGGGTAGCTATGTTTGTGTACCTCAGAAACAAGAGTCCTGTGGCATCTTAGGGTATGTCTACACTGGAGGCTCTGTTAAGTCGACTTAACAAGGTCAACTTTAAGTTGACTTAAAGTCGATCTTGTTAAGTCCACTGTCAACTGCCTGTGCCCACACTGGCAGATGCTAGGTTGATGGAGGAATGGTGCATTGTGGGTAGCCTTTGGGGGGGGGCCTGGAGGCCAATTAGGTCAATTTAAGGGCTTTCCCCATCTACACTGGCTTAAGTTGATTTAATAAACTCAACTTGAGTGTTAAGTCAACCTTAAGAGGTGGTGTTAAGTCAATTTAAGGAAGCGCTTAAGTTGACTTAATAAAAGTCCAATGTGGACACAGCAGTCTGTAGGTTGACTTAACCTTCCTTAAGTTGACCTAAGGCTCCAGTGTAGATGTACCCTATTAAAGACTAACAAATTTCTTTTAATTAAAGCTTGCATTCTGGAGCACAATTCTGTGGCTAAGGGTGGATTTTGACATGATTTCCATGGCTGCAGAAAATGGAGTACATGGGATCCTGGATATCTGATGTACTATATCCTGTTTATATAAGTGTGTTACATGGATTCTGAGAAAAAGTTATCTTTGCCTCAAGCCCCCTCCAAAATAAATAAGTACAATGAACTTTTTTTTTTTACTTTCTGTCTGAAGTCACGTAAGCATACACTGTGAGAGAACCCAATTTTAAATATCTTTGAAGTGCCTTCAAGAAAAAACATTTTCTCTTAATAAGATTAGCTATGTGATGGAGATCCTATAATTAGTAATGTTTGAAAGAACATAAACCAAAATCTAAACCATGGAATTTAACTTTCCCTAGAGCTTTAAACTCTTTTTATTTCTGAGGGGGATGTTAATTTCAATTAAAGTCAAATTAGGTTTTAATGTGGCAGTTTTGTGTGTGTGTGTGTGTGTGTGTGTGTGTGTGTGAGAGAGAGAGAAAAAGAAACCCGGTTTCCTCAGAGCCTTTACAAACACAAAAGTCTTGGACTCTTTTATTCTTATGAACTACCAGCATGCCAGTCAATCAACATTTCAAAGATGATCTGACTGGGTGGGAGACTAGAGGGAGGTAGACTGTGAGGCTCAAGGAAGCCAATTACCTATGGAGGCATGAAAATACAACTCACCAGGAATATACATAGTTATAGACAGGTGACTATATGAATTTATTGGGTGAAAGTAAGCAGTCACCTGAAAATTACATAGATTATAATCTCTTTATAGCAACCTCTGCAGATAAGAAGCAGGTTATATAAGACCTGATCTTAAAAACACATCAGCACACAGTTATGGAATGAGTTCATAACAGTAACAATATCCCTTTTTGCTTTATAAGCTAGTTCCTCTCTGCTGCTGCTGCTTACACGCCAACCTTTGTTGTCATTTTTTTAACAAAGGCATGAGTGGCATATTCAGTAATCCATTTATATGTACTACCAGATGGAGCTCAGATTTTCTTATTCTTTCTTATCAACCAGATTGCTGGTGAATGCATTTTTCTTGTAGACTGAAGAAATAACTTCACTAGTGAAAATAAAGGTCGTCAATCCTAACTACGATATTCCCCTCTACCCACTCATGCCTTTTTTTTGCTACCACTATTATTAGTTATTATTGGCATTAAACTAGAGATATTGATGCAACTTAAGGCTCAGTGGCATGTGGCCCCGTTCATAAGGTCCCTGGTTGGGGGCGCAGAGTAATGGGCAGTCCTGGGCCTCCCCCTCTAGCTAACAATGGACTGGCCTTAATCCCAGATTAGTTTAGGGGGAAGTTGAATTTATCTTAGAGAAGAGATTGACAGCCATGAACAGGTGCAGGGGTTGGACTTTCTTGGATTTTGCTACACCCCCAGAAGGGGAACTGAACCTCTTAATGGCTCAGCGGTGGCCAGAAGGGCCTAAAGAGGGTGGAATTATTGCATCTGAGCATACAACTCAGAGTCAGAGTGGGACTATTTAAAGACTGCAGTTTGAGACTTTACAGTTGAACTGTTTACCCTAGAAAGGGCCTGTGTTTCTCATGAACTGTGTGTGACTCAGCAGGAGGACTGAGTCACCCAAACTGCCAGAGAAGCCACCAATGGGTCACCACAGACTGAGAGAGATGCAGATGCACATCCAGCCAGAGGCTCTCGCAAAAGGTGTGTGCCTTGCCATTACACATATAGTAAGAGTCTGTCCCTGCCACAAAGAGTTTCTAATCTAAATCAGTGTTTCTCAACTTTTTTGATACTAGGGAGTGGGACCAGCTTCCTAGACTGTGTCACAGAGATCTCAGGAACCTGTGCCAGTCCATGGCCCAGTCGTTGAGAAACACTGATCTAACTAGACAAGTCAGACAACAGATGGGAGGAGAAAACTACCAGCAACCATTTTCTTAATAGTCTTGGCGCTGGTGTTTATGGCAATGATAGGCATTTGTGTTATCTTCACAAGTATCGTGCATGCCAACAGTATATTATCAAATGAGGCACAAGCATATCTGAGAGTACAAACTGTCACAAGCAGTGGTGCCAGAGCCATTCGGGGTCCCTATAAACAAAAGGGTTCAAATATCTGTTTATTGAAAGCCATAATCTGCTGTAATGAAGGAACAAGAATTTGCAGAACAGAGGAAGATGAATACTGCCACCTGTTCGACAATAATGGCATAACAATATAGAAATGTCCATAATAATAGAACAAATGGAAGAAATTTAATTCTATAAGTGAATATAGTGTTTTAAGTATTTTGAGATCTACAGGTGAATAGCACTATATAAAAGGTAGGTGGTATTATTATTAATTTTGTTATATTCCCTCAGTTCTCCAAGACCCCACTTTGCCCAGCTACAGGAAGTCTCCAAAGAGAAGAATTGCTGCTTTTTCATTATGCAGTTTCTTTAGAAAGTATTTTTTTCTACAACATGAATTCATCACAAACTCTCAAATATGAACCTGCAAACTCATGTGCCTGGGGAGAAACCTATTTGAAGTCACTGGAGATTCATGCAGACTCAGGATCCAGTGCATTTGAATTTACAGGATTTTGCAGAAGGTTTGTTACATTTGAGTTGCAATTAATTTCCCGTCTTTTAAAGTAATTAATATTTAGCAGTAAATACACTCTGAAAAACGTGAAAGCTTTTGTTGATAGTTACAATAATGGAATTAAATTATGTAATCTTTAATTGTACTCCTGTTTAATTATATCTTTGTACACAAAAAAATTGAGGGTATGGAAAATTTCATGACAACTGAATTATAGTAATAATACAAATAATACTGGAATATTGAAATTTCTGATAATAAAGATGGGGTTGACGTTTCAGAGAAAAATTATGTTCTGTTAGATGCATTTGAACCAGATTAAAAAATATTTAATGTCTCAATTAAGACTTGATCAAATACTTCAATACTTTGCAGCACTATTTCTGCTAGAACTGTTGTTGAGGATTTGAGATTGAACCAGGGAATGAACTAATTATAATTTTTGTATAAGAATTTAAATTATTATTCTGGTACAAGATTACAGTTTGTATTTTTTGAGAGGAAGATAAGGCCATGCAGACACACAGAAAAATAGTTTTCAGCCTCTCAGCTAGATTTTGTTTTAGTCGTTATAATTTAGGTTTTTCTTTCCAACAAATCTAAGACTAAATATGATGATAAAACTGCTTTTAAATTATGATCAAGCTAAATATTTTCTTAGACTGAAAAAAAAGAAAAACATTTGGGCCCTAAGTAAATGACAAACCTTTCCATCTCAAAGCCATCCAGTGTGCTGCTTGTTTCCATAACTTCATAAGGATGGTCTAGCTGATTGTAAATAAAATATTAAAAATATTGATTTACATCTGATGTACATTGTACAATTGAAATACCTTATATTCTGCCCAGGATACTCTTAAGAGCAAGAGAGAAAATCAAAACTGATTGATTGTGAAGGGTTGGTAACTATTAAATATACTACATGAATTATAGAGGAACAGGCTTTCATGCAACCCACACTCATCCATTTTGCATTTGACCATTCATTGTTTGCAGCCTCCTTAGTAGGGAGGCCCAGATGGAGGTATTCTTACACCGTGCTCACCACTGTAGTATCTGAACCCAGATTAAATAAAGATAAGAGGAGATTGCAATATGCATTTTAAAATTACTGTTAAAGATCTACATATCAATAGAGCCCCGCAAATCCGCGGATATCTGCATTATATCTGTAGATATCTGCATCCACAGATACAATAAGGATATCCACAAACCATTCCTTGCAGATGCAGATTGGATACAGATCCACATATTTTTATCTGTGCAGGGCTAAAGCCCTCCAAATACATGGATATATGCAGATATCCGCATTATATCCACATCCACAGATAAAACACAGATATACACGGACCATTTCTTGCAGATGCAGATCGGATGTGGATCCACATATTTGTATCTGTGCAGGGCTCTACATATCAAGATAAATTGTATTTGAAAGTACATAACTTCTCTTAATCTTGCGTGGGTAACATGAACAAATTTCCTAGTTCATGCAAACTTGCAACAGGCAAAGACTGATATGATCAACAAAGCAAAAGACTAAGGAGGGAATCCATATAGAGGCATGGACAAGTAACGAGGATAGTTCTATATATTGTTAGGTACAACCTCCATATGCACAGATGATTTTGAAAATTAATTTTTTTCTCCTCTAATCTGAAATATATGCTGCTCCTTTTGTACCTGCTTATCAACTAGCAATAACATAATTTGTCTCAATGTTTAAGAAACAATACACTGATAGAAGTTTGTATCTATGGCAGTGTAGGTTAAGCAAAATTTTCTCCACTGGTACAAGGAAAGGAATTTCTCTATTATTGTTTCATCTAATGTGAACTAGAAATGTCCCCAGAGAAATGGGAAAAATCTAGTCGGTGATGTCCCATCAGCATCTGATTGAGCTTGAAACAGAAAGGATCGGAAAAGCACAGGATCAACATGTATAATATTTTATAACAAAATACAAATGTAGAAAAGATGATCACTGATCAAAGCTTCAGCTCCAGCACTGATACTTTTCTGTAGTCTGCAAAGCATCTTTTTCATGTCTTAGCACAAGCTGCTATTAATAATGCTTTCTGCTTTAATATCAACTCCCAATGGAAGATCACAAAAGTATTTTATACATTTTAATGAAGTAAGCCTTAAAACACTCCTTTGAGATAGGTATTAATTTATTATTCCTATCTCATGGATGGAGAAACTGAGAAATTACAGAACTTGCTCAGAAGTACACAGCAAGTCAGTAGCAGTGGCAGAAATAGCACTTAAATCTCCTGATTTTCTTTCATGTGCTTTAGGACCTGTTCCACCTTGGGTCTCTCTGCGTATGCTATGATCCTGTGGTCTCCTATGAAGGGGTGTGCTGGGGAGAGACAAACTAAAGCCTTGATCCTGCAAAGTGCTACCTACTTTGACCCTGATCTAGTACAGCAATAAAGTACATACTTAATTTTAAGTCTGTATGTATCTCATTGGCTATGTTTACACTAGAAAAGTTAAGTCGACTTCAATAAGGTCGACTTTAAGTTGACTTAAAGTCAACCTTATTAAAGTTGACTTAAAGTGGACTAAGTCGACTTAGTCCACTGTAAGTTGACCTAACCACCCTTAAGTCGACTTAATAAAGTTGACTTAAGGGTTACTCCATGTCCACACCATCCTTAAATCGGCTTAAATTGCCCGTGTACACTCAGCCATTGATATTTATGGGATTACTTGGAAACTTAAAGTTAGGCATATTCTCAGTGCTGTGCTGGATCTGGGCTAAAGTGCTAAGCTTTATGAGAAAGACCCTCTAGTGAACAACACATTTTTTGTAAACTAATGGTTTCTTCATTCTATACTTCCTAATACATTGCTTGCTATGCAGTTCAGTTTCATTTCCATGCTGGTTGCAGCATCACTTGATCATTGTCTGAGTCTGTTGGTATACAGCTTTAAAGAAAGCCTGTAAATAGAATCCACAATCCCTTTTAAAGGAATATTTGTCACTGCTATTTTACTATTAAATATCTGCATTAGGTATTCTGTCCACCTTTTTGTACTTCTGCTATGGCTCTTGAGACATGCCTTTAAACACTTTCACTCAGTGCATAGCACAGAAGGTGCCACCTTAATGAAACAAAACCCAAAATATATTTTATCTCAGTTATACCTTATTTATTGTATATTATTCAAACTTTCTTCTGAAGACAGAATTATTAATTTCCTCATGGATTTTTCTATGGCACTTATTTATTGTATTTGAATGCTTCACAAATATTAATTTATTTTCATAACTCCTCTGTGAGGTGAGGTGTGGGGTGTTGTCACTATTTTACAGAAGAAGAACTGAGACACAGAGAGAATAAGGTTAAAAATGTGCACTCATTTTGAGTGGTTTATTTCAATAGCATGTTTTTACAAGTTGCAACAAATGGCTATCCATCCCTGCGTAGATGACTATTACTGCACTATAACAAAATAAGATTGGAAGATTGAAATAGCTGGATTTGTTTAGTCTGGAAAAGAGGAGACTGAGAGGGGACATGATAACAGTTTTCAAGTAGCTAAAAGGTTGTCATGAGGAGGAGGAAGAGGGAGAAAAATTATTCTCCTTAACTGTAGATGATAGGACAAGAAGCAATGGGCTTAAGTTACAGCAAGGGGGGTTTAGGTTGGACATTAGGAAAGAATTCCTAACTGTCAGGATGATTAACCATTGGAATAAGTTGCCTAGGCAGATTGTGGAATCTCCATGATTGGAAGTTTTTCAGAGCAGGTTAGACAAAAACCTGTCAGGGATGATTTAAAATGTACTTGGTCCTTCCATGAGGGCAGGGGACTGGACTCGATGACCTTTCATGGTCCCTTCCAGTTACTATGATTCTATGATTACAAATAACAAAGCACGCAAACAGAATATAACCACAGAAACATAAATAGGATAATACATACTTAAGGAACAAAGAATCTCCCCCTATTTACTTTTTTTAAGGAACTACAACAAAAAACAGATGATTTGACTTCACTTTCCTCTATATGCTGTTCCCCAGTGTTTGAATCTAAACTACTGCATTGATTTGCTGTAACAGTCTGACCTGATCCTACGACTTACACTTCCCTGCATTTATTTTCCTCCCATTCTGTAAGTTCCCCATCTTCAAAATGTCTGACGAAGTGGGATTTTTCTCCCATGAAAGCTCATGCGATAAACAAATTTGTTAGTCTTTAAAAGTGTCATAGGACTCCTTGTTTGTTTTAACAATAAAGGAGCAACAAGACACATGACTTGGCATCTGGACTCCAGGCTAGCCATATAAATGGCTTTGACAGCAAACCCTAAAAATACTTTAAAGCATGATGGGTATTTCCTTTCCTCTATAGGCAATCATGAATGGTAATCAGCAGGTTTCCACCACTGCAAAATCTCAAGCCTAACACAGTGTAGGTTTAGAAAGAAAAGGGAATGAAGTAATATCTTTTATTAGACCACTTCCTGTTGGTGAAAGAGACAAGTTTTCAGGCCACACAGAGCTCTTCTTCAGGTCTGGGCTCTTTGTGGCTCAAAGAGCTCTTTGTGGTTTGAAAACTTGTCTCTTACCAACCTGAGATGGTCCAACAAAAGATATTACCTCACTCACCTTGCCTCCCTATTATCTTGGGACTGACACAACTACAACCAAACGGCATACAATAGTGTAGGTTTCTTATTTGAAAGACACATCAAAATGGCTTTGTGGAATTTGACTTTTTGAAGAAACTTTGGAAGTTTTTGGAGGAAGTTGTGGTTACATTTACTTTATTGCCCTGTGGCTGACCCTGCACTTTTTATTATGGCAGAACACTGTAGTCAGGATAAGATCCACACTAATTCTAATGACCAGATAATTGCTGTTGCTCCAGTCTTTTGACTAAGACCAAGTGTTATGTATATGTGTAGAAAATCAAAGTGAAATCATGGGAACATTTTTTTAAAATCACACAAAAGATACAACAGAGTCCTGTGGCACTTTTAAAGACTAACAGATTTATTTATCGCATGATAAACCAGCCTTTTATTGACAAATAATTGTAATAATCATAGGCCCAAACTTCCCCTCCCACATCAAAAAAGCACTGGGGGAGGCTTTGTAACAAGGAAATATCCATAAAGATTTTCTCGGAGACCTTACCCTGAAACATTCAGTGTGAGGGAGGGCTGGGCCTGGCACCCTGCAGTAAAATCTGAGGAACTGTCCCATTACAGCCATTCCTGGTCTACACATTGGCCTTAATTACTAAATCTCCTAACTTCCACTGATTTCAATGTTATTTGCAATGCTGGTCTCAGGATGTGAGAGAGATGATGTAAGTGAGGTGATATATTTTATTAGACCTATTTCTGGTGGTGGAAGGGACAAGCATTTGAAATTCACAGAGCTCTTCTTAAGCTCTGTGAAGCTCAAAAGCAATATTATCTCACCTACCTGGTCTCATCTATTTCAGTGGAAGTTAGGAGCCTAAATATTTTTGAGGATTCAGCCCTAAGCAACTATGAATGCATTGCAAAGGCTCCCCATGTATTATTCTTTACTCATAAATAAAGATTAAATGGGTCAAAAGAGCCAAGTGCTTGGTTTTGCATTTCATTAAAATCTTTCTTTTGTTTCACAAATGAACACCCATTATAGTTCCTCACTGCATTTTTGAGGATGTGCCACCAATAAAGCTGAATTGCCTTGAATTTATCTATATAAATAAAACAGAAATATTATAAAGGTAATTTTCTTTTTATATTTAAAGCTACTCTAGGTATATGCAGTAGCAAGAATATGTTTATTTTATATTTAATGGCCTTGAGTCATTAGTCCATAGGAAGATTTGTTGTTATGTAACATTTAAGAGGCTTTTTCTGGCAGAAGCACATATTTCACAGTAGCTATGTGATGCTTTCTTTTTTAAAGATCTTTGTAAAATATAATGTTTAAAACCTCCTAGGGTGAATATTTTAAGTTATGTTTTAGAGCATGTTATTTTCATGAATGATTTTTCAAAAAAATCAAATAACTGATGATCTTATACCTTTTTAGGGTCTGAGAAAAATATTCAACAATGTGGCTTTAAAATTATTATATAATAGGCAAAATTTTTATAGTCTTCAACCTTTGATATAATTCCCCAAGAAGAAGGAAATGTGCATATTTTTAGATTGTTCCAAGTCTACTGGAAAGTATATTAGATAAAGTACTTAAAGGTTAGCTTTTCTGGTTGGATAAGGCACTCTTTAACGTGTAATACTTTTTGGAAAGCTATGCATAGAGAATTTATATCACGATCCTTATATCATGTAAACTGGTGTAGCTTCATTGACTTCAGTGGAGCGACATTTATTTAGCCAATTTAGGATTTGGCCATATGAGCCTAACTCTGCCATCATTACAATGCAGTGCCGTTGAAATCATGTAAGTTGACCTCACTGGGTGAATCAACACTAGGGAAATCTATGAATATTTTCCTGCATCGGCACAACTACATTGTTGCTACCATCAGTGCAAACTGTTGTGTAGACTGGTTGCAGGTATTGTTATCATGTTGACAGTACCAAAGCAGCTGGGGCATTGCTGCAAAATGCTTCCAAATTTCCTTAGTGTAGACAATATCCCTGGTGTGGCACAGGCTAGAAAAAGGGGCAGAATTTGGCCCTACTAGCTTTACTAACAGAAGTGTTCTTGCCAGTTGGGTTTACAAATATGCAGTAGGGTTTAAAAACAAACTATCAAATATTAACCACTGAAGACACATATACTTTCACTTCTCAAAATAAACAGAAACTGATAGTTTGTAATTTCTTTAGAAAGAGAAGGTATAAAGCTGAAAAATTGCTAGTCACTGTAAAACAAGAATATACTGAACTTAGGAGGGCAAGCTTCTTTTTTGAAAGGGGTTTTACATAGAATTTCATATTTACAAGTAAGGAATAGCACTTAATATATTGTGTGGTTGCAGTAAAATATTTGCAAGATATGTTTTGTATGAATAGCCTCTTGGCTGCAGCATTTGAGTAATGTGCCTGTTTCACTGTAAAAATAAATGATTTTGTTCAACTTTTTCATAAGGCTATTGCCAATAAAACCTGGAAGTTATGGGGAAATACTAGTCAACTGTGTCTCTTATTAAGTTTAATATGTTTTGTGATCATTTTTATTGTTTAATTGTGAGTTCATTCCAGCTGAATTTAGGTACTATACACAATAGAATATTAGAAAATACCAGACTCTAATGTCTGAGTTGCCTTGGGCTTTATGACAGCTTTAGCTATAACAATTATGTTTAACAGCATTTGAAAATGGTGGGTCAGATTCTGCTTCCATTTCCACCAGTGTAAATTGGGTATGTCCCTTGAGTGGCATCTAATTTACATGGTATACCTGAGAGCAGAGTCTGACCTGAATAGGTACCTTGAATAAAATACAATATTTCATATTTGTTGGACTTACTATAATAAAAGTTCCACATCGTGGCTGAAATGAAAAAATAATTTATTATTTGGACATTAATAAAACCCTGGATACAAAATAATAGACAGTGCTTTACAATAGTTACATTGGGGCGGAAGTCAATCAGTCAGTTTTGTTTGTAAAATCAATGTTCTAATTGATGGCATGGAAGCAAATCTGCAAATTGAAGATTTAAGCAGAGCTTTATAGACATTAGATATGACTAGCTGATCTACAATAGATCAGCTAGTCCATCCTGTTGTAGGCAAGAAGAACCAGAGAGGAAGGGGTTGCCACAGAATAGGCATCAGCAGCTATACAATGTACTCATATTTCTTACATCTGCTTATCTCTTGCTATATTATCTGACAGGGCTACTGACCTAGTGGGTAGGAGGGAAGCAATAGACATGATATACCATGGTTTCAATAAAGCTTATGGCACAGTCACATGACATTCTCAGAGGGAAATGTGGCCTAAATGAAATTACCACAAGGCTAGTGCACAACTGGTTAAGAAATTGTATTCAAGTATTTATCAATGGTTTGCTCTGATACTGAGGGGATGTATCTAGTGGAGTCTTGCAGGGATCTGCCCAGATTCCAGTACTATTCGACATTTTCATTTGGTGACTTGGAGAGTATGCTTCTAGAATTTGTGGAAGACACCATGGTGAGAAGGGTTGCAAGGATTTGGAGACCAGGTAGGATTAGGATTTAAAATGACTTTGACAAATTGAAGAATTGGTTTGAAATCAACTAGATAAAATTCAGTAAAGACAAGTTCAAAGTAATGCCCTTAGGAAGCAAAAATCAAAAGCACAAATGCAAAATGGGGAATAACTGGCCAGGTGGTAATACCTCTGGAAAAATTTGGGATTATAGTGGATCAGAAATTAAAGATGAGCCACCCTTGTGATAAAGCTGCAGAAAAGGCTAACTTCACTCTAGAGTGTATTAATAGAAGTGTCATTTTTAAGACCAGCACTTAGTGGTCAGACATGGCCCATTCTATTCAGCACTGGTGCGGCCTGAGATGGAATGTTATGTCCAATTCTGGGCACCACACTTTAGGAAAGGTGGAGACAAACTGGAGAGAATCTAGAGGCAAGCAAAAAAATTATTAAAAGTTGAGAAAATTTGACTGATGAGGAAAACTGGGCATGTTTTGAGAAAAGAAGGCAGTGGGGAGATCTGATCATAGTCTTCAAATATGTTAAGGACTATTATAAAGAGAATGATGATCAATTGTTCATGTTGATTGAAGCTGGTACAAGAAGTAATGGGTTTATTATGCAACCATTGAGATTTAGGTTAGATAATAAAAAAAAGGTTCTCATTGTAAGGATAGTTAAGTACTGGAATAGGTTATGAAGGGAGATTGTGGAATTCTTATCACTGGAAGCTTCCAAGAACAGGTTAGATAAACACTTGTCAGGAATGGTTTATGCACTGGGGAGGAGGGGGGGGGGGCTAGGATGGGGCTGGACTAAATGATCTTTTGAAGTCCCTTCAAGTCCATCATTTCTATGGCTATGTCTACACTTGCTAAAATTAGTTCAAATTAGTTAGTTCGAACTAACTAATTTGAACTAATTTTAGTTCGTTCGAATTAGCTTAATTCGAATTAGGAAAATTTAGTTCAAATTAGCTATCCCCATTCCTTTCAATGGTTGGTTAGTTCGTACTAAGAAATTAGTTCGAATTAACATGGCCACATGGTTAATTCGAACTAGTTAGTTCGCATACCCTATTCGAACTTATTAGTTCGAATTAAGGAAGCCCTTAATTCGAACTAACTAAAGCCTAGTGTAGCCATAGCTTTAGTTAGTTCAAATTAAGCCTCCTTAATTCGAACTAACTTGCCAGTGTAGACATAGCCTATGATGTTATATCTCTCTTTACCTAAAGTACTCCTTGTTTTCTCTGAGCAATTCAATAGTGCAGTTATATCTTCAGACATTTCTCCTGTTTATAAAGGTTAGGTTATCTAATCCAGAAAACAGAAATCATAGCATGTGACCAAATGACCAAGCCCAAAGATAGACTATTTGGATACTCTCAGAATTTCTCTCTATGAAGATTTCATGAAAATCCATAGGCCCAAATAGATATAAAAAGTTATGAATTATGGTGAAATTATTAAGAATTTGTTGTTGATGCATGATGAGTTTGTGAATAGTAGCGTATAAAGCATCAAATCCATACAACACAGTATTCAGAATACATACTTCCGCTTTCTGTAAGTCCATCTGTGTAACATCTTAATCATTTTGTTGCTCTTCTTTGCATTCTTGTCAGTAGATCAATATAGTTCTGTTACTGTGGACACCAGAAATAAATGAAGTATGTTAGGTATGATCTCATCAGTATTGTACATGAATTGCATGATTCATGGCATGATGCATCTGCATATGTAGCCCAACAGTCACAGTGGGCCATATCCTCCCCTGAGAAGTCTTAAATGGAAGAAGAAGGAAAAAAGAAACATATCAGAAATGTGTCACAGAAGCCTCCTTGCTAAATGAACAAATTAAGTAGTATGCTGCCATTTCATCCATGAAGACAACCGGTTGCATTTGCAAACTGGAGCATTATCGAGCCAGGAAATACTTAGAAATGATTCCCTTATGGATCAAGCCAGTGATTCATCTGGAGTCTGCTGCATGCTCTATAGAAGTAAATGGACAAGTTCCTGTTGTTTAAAATAGGAGTTTGATCAGTCTACTCCTTTGTCTCCTTATATGGAATATGTAAGACTCTATAATGAACAATTGGAATATGGAATAACCTGTCCTTAGTGGAACTTTCTTCCCTAAACCCTGTTAATCAATGCCTGGTTTAAGCCATGAGAATTATAGTTTCTGTCCTTCATAATTTTAATCTTATTGATGCAATGTAAATCTATTATGTTCTCACATACCTATAAATGGAGGTTATTATACTCGGTCGCGAGATGGTCTGGAGTCAAAATAGGGATGTGTGTGCCGTCTATGGCTCCCCCGCAGTTAGGGAATCCCATGGCAGCAAAGCTGTCCACAATCTCACGAACATTGCCCAACGTCACCGTCCTCCGTAGCAGAACGCGATTGATGGCTCAGCAGACTTGTGAGAGGGCTAATCCGACGGTGGACCTCCCGACTCCAAACTAGTTTGCAACCAACTGGTAGCAGTCAGGAGTCGCCATCTTCCAGACAGCAATTGCAACACGCTTCTCCATGGTTAGGGCTGACCTCATGTTGGTGTCTTTACGTCGCAGGGCAGGGGCCAACTCTGAACACAGTTCCAGAAAGGTTGCTTTCCGCATTCGAAAGTTCTGTACCCACTGCTCGTCATCCCACGGCTGCATAACAATGCGATCCCACCACTCGGTGCTCGTCTCTCGCGACCAGAAACAGCGTTGCACCGTGTGCAGATGATTGATGAAGGAGCTGAGCAACGCGGTGCTGTTGCTCTGCATGGCATCGATCAGCCCCTGCTCCTCAGCGTCCTCGTCTGACTCGGAGCTCATTGCGTACTGAGCAACCAGCCAAGATGTATTTAGAATGCTGAAGGCGACAGTGGAGATCAGAGCAGGATCCATGCTGTCGCTGTTGTGATTGCTCGCAAGTGGTGCGGTGCGTCACTGCACCATTGAAAATAGGCGCGAGTTGCTATTGGCAACGAGGAAGACTCAAGGGGAACACAGTGCACCACAGGAAACTGAGAGTTTACCCATGGCACTTTGTGTTCCTTTCCTTCATCCTATGATTCCAAGCGCAGATTGAGGGAAAATTGAACTGTGAGATAGGTGCCCAGAATTCATTGCGCTACACTGCGATATTGCAAAGAATTCTGTTGCGTTTCAAGGAGCAACGTGTGTACGCGCTATCCCGCAATAAAGGTCATGTGTTTTTTATAGCGCGATTGCCATGTTGCGCTTTAATCTGATCGTGTGTACATAGCCTGAGTTAGAATTTGTTGACTTTGGGAACATATTATAACCTCATTAAAATATTAACCCATGCTTTTAAGAAGAATGGAGGCTTCTGAATGTGGTTGGTGACCTTATCTTTTATAAGATTACTTTAATTACCTACCTTAAAATGTGTTTTAATTTTTATTGTATATGAGCCTAGAACTTTTGATAGGTGCATTATGTCAATTGAAAAATAAACCAACATGAATGCATGTTACACTGTTTGGAGCTATGCTATTCTTCAGGTCAATACCATTTCAGGAGCAAATAAAAGACTCTAAATGAAGGTAAGCCTGAGTTAGAAAATTCTCGTGCTAGAATTGGATCCAAACTCCACTTATCCATGTTCAGGTGAATTCCAATGAAGTGTTCCTTGTTCAGCCATTAGACATATAATAAAAAATATAATCCTACTGTGCACGAGGAATGATCAGCTTCTGATTTGAAGCTCATGTAGGAGGAAGGCTTTTTCCTGATGTTCTAGTCTAGGCTCATCTCTAATTGTAATGTCCAAGTATTGTTCTAACTGGGCATACAGTTGTGGGACTATTTAAAATAGTTACATTTTTCTTATTGGGTGCCTCAAGACTCACATACTTGCTGTTTATTTTGAGACCTGTCATATTTTGAGAGATGTTTATAATGCTGTTACCAAACCATGCTAAATTGCAGCAAGACTTTACCATTTTCTCTATTAGTAATGTGTGCAGTTTTGAATATCTGTGTTTCTTGGTTATTAAATACATTACATGTGTATGCTTAAATAAATCCTAAGCAAATACTAGGTTTATTTTAAGCGTAAGTGATAGAGGGTCCACACTTTTTGAGCTGAAAGACAAGGGTCCTAGTCTTCACTTTCTGCATACACCTGTAATGTATTTAATTGGGTCTGGGTCTGTTGTCTGCCACATAATGATTTTCACTTGCATAGCCTCTCATGAGTACATCTACACTGGAGGCTCTGTTAAGTCGACTTAACCAAGGTCAACTTTAAGTCAACCTTGTTAAGTCGACTTAGAGAGTCCACAACATTGTGTCCACACTGTCAAGTGCTAGGTCAACGGAGGAGTGGCCAGGAACTCTGCAAGGGGGCCTGGAGGCCAATTAGGTCGACTTAATGGCTATTCCCCATCTACCCTGGCTTAAGTCAACTAAATAAGGTCGATTTAAGCCTTAGGTTGACCTTAAGATGTGGTGTTATTAAGTCAACTTAAGGAAGCGCTTAAGTCGACTTAATAAGCACCCAGTGTGGACACAGCGGTCTGTAGGTCAACTTAACCGTCCTTAAGTTGACCTAAGGCTCCAGTGTGGACTAACCCATAATGACTATCACTCTATCAGAGGGAGACTGAGAAGGACTGAATGCAACTCCTTTGGAAGCTTGTCAGTACTGCTGAAAGATATTAAATGCTCTTCTCACTATCCCAGGGTTGGAACAAGTTGCCTTTACAGAATTCCTATCTAGCCTGAGGTGTAAGTAGACTTAGGGTAGAAAATGAATCTATCTGTCTAGGTATTTATGTTGTTTTTATCACTGTGGCTTCTGAGTACTAAGTATGGCGTGGCTGAACAGAAGTTTGGAAATAGGGATACCCCACACATTTCATTTTCCAACTCTTTGAACCAATGTAAGCAGGAAGTTCTACTCCAGCCAACTCATCTCTTGCTGAATCTTTTTATGTACCGCTGTTCTCTGAAGAATTTTTACCATGAAAATACACTTGACTGATATACTGTGAAAGGAATCTGGATAAAATGAAACCTTAAGTTTCAAAAGACTGTTATTCATACCCAATGGCTGTTGTCTACATTGGTAGATATGATTTAAATGTCTTTTGCCATTACATGTGATTTCAGCCTAAAGCTGGGAACATGGGTGGCATATTTTTATTTCAAAAGATTCCATGATAAAGGTACTAAAGGCAAAGATGTAGATGAATTCTGATCACATTTCTTGGCAATGCTCTTATCAGTTTAAAGCTGTCAGTCACTGCTTGTGGTAAGAAGTTCCAGAGAGGTAGCCATGTTAGTCTATTTCAGCAAAACAAACAAGGAATCCTGTGGCACTTTTAAAGATAACGAGTTAATTTTTCTCATGAGCTTTTGTGGGCAAAGTCCCACTTTGTCAAATGCATGATTTTGTGAGCATAATCCCACTTTGTCGGATGCATATGAGAAATAAACTTGTTAGTCTTTAAAAGTGCCACAGGACTCCTTGCTTTTGGGAACTAATTGCTGTTCAAAAATGATTGCATATACAATGCATTTATTAATGAAAGTGCTTTGCAGATGCATTCATTTCAGGAGGATGTCTTTGCTATGACATGGACAGGATTCCACTGGCAATTTTTGGAATACTGCTAAAAAGCAAAATCTTTTTATTAAAGGATAGAGAGATAGAGAATGTTTCTTTTATTATTTCTTACTGGGATTGTCTGTGTGGATAGACTCCACTTCTATTGTGTATTTATTACCCTAGATCCCATCTACTGCTACAAGTGTTTTCCGTAATAAAAATATCAGTGACTGTGACATTTTTAAGTTCCAGAGGGGTAGCCGTGTTAGTCTATTGCAAAAAAAATAGAATCCTGTGGCACTATTAAAGACTTCCTAACATCTATTTTGATTTGCTATTACAGCCTGACCTAATCCTATGTCATAACTTCCCTGCATTTAATTTCCTCCCATTCTGTAAATTTCCCATCTTCAAAGCATCTGGTGAAGTGGGATTTTCTCCCACAAAATCATGCGATAAATAAATCTGTTAGTCTTTACTAGTGCTACAGGACTCCATTTGTTTTTGTGACATTTTTAGCACCTCCTTTTGTGGCAGCCCTTGTTACTAAAGTTGTTTGTTTTCTTTTCTGTGATTTTAAATACTTCAATTCTGCCCATTTATTTTTACATCCTCATCAGTTAATACTTACCTCCCACATTTGTTAGTCTTTAAAAGTGCCACCCGACTCCTTGTTTTGCTGAACTAGACTAACACAGCTACCCCTTTGGAGCTTACCTCTTGGCTCCGTCTGTCTGCCTGGGTTTTGTAAATGGGGAAGCAGATAGGACAGGTGGGCCTCCTGTAGGCTTGGAAAGCCCAGTGTGAGTCTCCAAGCCAACACAAGCAGATCCCTGAGCCTAAGAGGCAGGGCAAGAAGCAGAGGGTTTGGGGCTGGTGCAGTGGGCGGCTGCCATGGGAGCTGGGCAGTGGAGTCCCAGGCACCCCTATTGCTAGTGCCAGATCTCGGTCACACCCCAGCACAGGGGGCTCACCTGGAACACGTGGGAGAGAGCGAGGCATTCGCCCTTCTTTGCCCCGCCTGCAGGCTGGTTGCGGCCGGGAAGTCTCCGGCGTGGGGCGAAAAGAGTGTCCCGAGCAGGGGCCCGTAGCGGGGAGGGAGGTGTGTTGTTGGTCCGTTGCTAGGAGCCGCCGGGGCAGCGGTCGGAGCGGAGGGTGCTGCTTGCTGCCTGCTGCCAGCGGCTGGTCCGGGGCGGACGGAGCGGGGGGCGGCGGCACGGAGCCCGGGGGCGGGCGGGCGGGCTGGAGCAGCGGCAGGGCGCTAAGTTCCCCTTTCGCGGAGCGCCCCCGTCCCCGGCACTGAGGGCCCAATCCTGGGGCGAGCCCCAGCTGCAGCGCGGTTTCCCGCAGCCAACCTCTTGGGGGCGCGGTAGTTTGTTGGTCGGTGTCCGCGCGCCCCGGGGGCTGGGGTCGGCCGAGGCGGGGCCACGCGCAGACATGACTGTGCCCCCGAATAAATCCCGGGTTTGTTAGAATGTTAACAGGCGCATCTCTGTAACTGGTCTGTGTTGGGAACAGCTGTGCTACTGCGTTCCTCGCAGCCTGCCTCGGCCGGGGGCTTTGTCCCAGGGCATGGATCTGGCGATCAGACAGCAGTTGTCTGGAGCGCAGAGCCGCCAAGGTAAATGGTTGCGTCGTGTGCAGAAATGCCGGTGGGTGTCCGATCTAAATAAAACAGGGCTGGGAAAGTTCTTGCACCTTTATGCGTTCTTGAGTCCAGACACACAGAACTGTAGCCCAAATAATTTTGAGCATGTATATCTTTTGTCAGAGGGCATACAATGAAATAAATGCTTTTTTAAAAAAAATAAATTTACTTCCGAACAACTTTTATTTCATTTAATTGCTTTATCAACCAGATCCAAAGTAATCAATGGAAAAATACTCATTGACTTCAAAGAGTTACAGAATAGACCTTGAAATATCTCCCCCCACCTGTCTGCTTACATTTATGGTTTAAAATCTCAACAGATTAATTAAAACTCCTGTCTTCATGTGCTCAACTTTACACAATGTTCTTTGATAATGTCTCCCTGCAAAACATGATTCTTTACTGTGGGGAAAAATAATAGATCTTATACTTGGGCTGGGATCACTTAAAATAATATCGTGAAGTGCCTGTGCGCTCCTGCATAAAGCAAAGAATATTATGTTACCTTCCTTTTATGGTATTTTTTATTAACAGACATTCAAGCTTTGAAAAATACTTATGAGCTGATTAAATCAGCCAATCAAGGGAAATCTGCACTTGATTCATCAGAGAGCTTTAGCTCTGATTTATACGTCTTGTGTGCAGAACAAGCACTCCAGGTAACTACATATTCTACGTAGGCTACTTGTCTGTAATAAATATTAAAGATATTGCCAGGATCACTAGAAATACAGATTTTGAAATCAGTTATGCTGCAGTTTTCTTACTTTACAGAACAATTTCTTAGATAGGCTTTTTGGCTTTTGTTGGTCTATACTTCACCCGCATCCTCTTCCCAAAGTCAGCATTTTTGTAAACTACATCAATCAGCAAGCTGCACTTTCTGAAGTCTCTGATTAGAACAGAGTAGGAGAGGTAGACCTCTGAAATGTATATTAATCGTTTTGTGATCATTTCTTTTGTTATGAAAATGCTAATGTGAACTGTTTGGACAAAATGGAACATGAGTTGATGATGAATGGCTGTTCTCATGCAGAAACTGAGAAAATATTTTAATCACAAGAGACCATTGCTGCTATCTCTGAGTGTTATATAAAATATGACAGAATTTTTTTGTAAATTTGAAATATTTTTTAAGTATGATGCTGCACTGAAAAGTGGCACATGAGGTTCCAGTGTATGCAATTTGTAAGTAAAAGGTTTTATTTCTTTTCTTAGCTACCATCCATATAAATTGTACCAGAGAGCTGAAAGCCAATGTGCATTGTTTATGGCTCATCTTTGGCAGCAAAAAAAGATTCTGTAGGCTAAATTCTGCCCTTGGTGCACTTATACAACTCAGAATTTGACCTTTCAGTTAACAGTTATGTTAATGACATGCAATACAGTAAAAACAACGAGAGGCCTGTGGCACCTTAAAGACTAACAAATTTCTTCGGGCATAAGCTTTGGTGGACTTCAACCCACTTCGTTGTATGCAACATTTTAGCCCATGAAAGCTTATGCCTGAAGAAATTTGTTAGTCTTTAAGGTGCCACAGGACTCTCGTGGTTTTTGCTGTACACAGACTAACACGGCTACCCCTCTGGATATTGTCCCAATGCAATACAGTGTTAAGTATGAAAATAATTATTTTCTTTTGTACTCTAGTAAACTGCTGTGTAACTCTGAATAAACTCAGGAATCAGATCTGTTAAATAAGAAATTCCCATTTTCTGTAGTTTTTTGGATGATATGTGGTTAACTTTAAAATTTTAATGTATTATGTTGTTTGCTGGACTTACTTTCCAGTTGTAAATGGACTGATTAATGTACATTCTGCTGCCTCACCAAACATACATTTTTAAAAGCTGACCATTCTTGGCCAACTGTTTATTGGATTATTGTTAATTTAAAAAAAAAATCTATGAAATAATGTTTGTTTGTTTGTTTTCTAGTTGGGGTATCCAGAAATTAGCAGTGATTGTCTGCAGATGTACTTTAAAGGAAGACATCCTGTAAACCAGTTTATGGGTAGAGCATACTTGTGTCAGAGCCAGTTGTACACCCCTATCTCCACAGATAATTTGGTGAGAAAATATTATATTAACATCCAGTTTTAAGAATGTTCATAGTTTAATGTTAAATTAAATTCTTAAATAATGTTTGCTTTCAGTGCTGCTCTCTTTCTCTCTCATATTTGTAAGAGTAGTAAGTAGAGCTGGCTAAAACTTGGAGGTTTTGGTTCACCAGATATTTTGATATTTTCGTATTTACTTTTGTTATGAATTAGAATAAAAGCATATTTACCAAAATTTCTCAGCAAACTAGAAATCCCATGAAAATTTTGTTTTAGAAACACCAAAATATAGTGTTCTTCAAACAAATATGCAAAACTGAGATTCCTATACTTTACCAAATAGCAACATGAAACTGACAAGAATGTTAGTTGCACTTAGCTGGAGGACTCTGGACTGCTAGTCCCCCTGCTGCAGCCAGGGCTGTAAAGGCTTCCAGGGTATCTACCATGGAGCTGGGAGCCTGGAGGTTCTAGGGCTGGCTCCAGTTGTAGAGTGGAGACCTTGCCAGTCCCCGGAGCCTCCCCATGTTCTCTGTGCAGATGTGAATCCTGGAAAACTGGCAGCTTTCCCTTTGTTTTGACACAGTTTTGTCAAACCTATAAGAAATGGTAATTTAGTTAAACTGTTCTTTCAGAAAATTTCTGACCACCTGTGTGAGTAAATTGTGTGTCACAGTTTCCTAAATCAATATCGAGGACACTGTATTTTATTTTACTAGTTTTATTTTTTTTTTAAATTCCTTTTAGTAAGTATATGGATCTTAGATTGATTTAATTTTTCAGTAATTCTTCAGGTCAGCAGCTTTTCTCTTCCTGCAGACCGCTTTATGCATCTTCCAACTTCTGCAGCAAACGAACCAGGGGTTCTAGAGACACAACCTTTCATTACACAGCCCTAATTCATCTTCAGAGCCAGTCTGTGTACTGAATCACTCAGGGGTCCTGTGGAAAAAGAAATAGTGTGTGATAATGTAATCAAAGACTTTATCATAAAGCATTCAAAAAAGCAAACCAACTTGTACCGGTGACCTAAAATTCTGACATTTCCTAGCTTTTGAGTGCTTGACTCTGGAACCTTAAAAATGATCTTTTCAGTTATTTGTGGGTGATTTCCTAGGTTTCTGAAAAATCTAACTGAAAAAACAGAAATACCATCAAGTTGCATCATATTTATACCTTCAGAGATTATAAGGTTAAAACTTTTAGCTTTATCACACAAACCTTGTCACTTGAGCTAATGAGTAAATAATGATAGCACATGGTCATTCTACAAGTAGATCATCCCTAGAGCTGAATGGGGCACTGATATTTGCTGACAACAGAGGAATGGTAAGACTCAAGAGTCTTGGGCTGCATTCCAGGCTTTGGAGGGAATGTGCTCCACCTGGTACTATCCAGACACATATCTGCCTGTTCTCTTTTCCTCTTGCCTGACCTAGTTTGGATTCTTTCCCACCCCTGGCTCCTTCTCCTGGACTCATTCTCCTGATCTTCTTAATCCTTGAATCCTTACCCCGTCTGAGTCTCTGTTTCTTAGACTTCTCCTTCTCCATTCTCATCTGTCTGTACTCTGAGTTCCAGTTTCCACCCCAACTCCTTGTCCCTGGTTTTCTTACCCATCTAATCCAAATACCCCCCTCTTGCCGCCTCATCTCATAGGCTCATAGACGTTAAGGCCAGAAGAGAGCATCATGATCTTCTAGTCTGACCTTCTGCACATTGAAAGCCACAGAACCTCACCCACCCATTCCTATTATAGACCCATAATCTCTGGCTGAGTTAGTAAAGTCCTAAAATCATAATTTAAAGATTTCAGGTTACAGAGAATCCACCGTTTACTCTAGTTTAAATCTACAAGTGGCCTATGCTTTCTGTTGAAGAGAAAGAAAACCCCCTCAAAGTCTCTGCCAAAATAACCTGGAGGAAAATTCTTTCCTGACCCCAAATATGGTAGTCAGTTGGACCCTTAGCATGACAGCAAAACCCATCATTCAGACACCTGGGAAAGAAATCCCTGTAATAATTCAGAGCCTTCCCCATCTACTGTCACTGGCCATAGGGGATATCTGTTACTAGCAGGTGCAGATTGCCTACACGCCAGTGCATGCAGTGTCCTCCTACCATCCCCACCATAAACCTAGCAAGCTCTGATTGGTCTCTTCTAATCTTGCCTCCATCCTTCCACCCAAGCTCCCCATTCCCAATTGCTCCCAGACCCAGTCTACCCTCATGCTCCTCCATTCTCAGTCCCTCAGTTCCTTGTCCCAGTCTCTTTGTCCAGATGTTCCTAGTTGTTTCCCCACATCCTAGCTCCTCATTAGATCTGCCTTCTGTCTCCAAAATTTACTTCCCCTATGCAACTGCTTCGCAGTTCCCAACCTTCTTGTTCAGAGAGCCCCAGTTCCCTCCATCTCTTTTTCCTCATACAATCTCAGTTGCTTCCAACGTATGGCTCTCAATCTCCGTGCCTAGCCAGTCTTAGTGTCTCTCTCTACCCCAGCTCCCAATTCTAATTCCATTCTCTCCCCTAACCATCCAGTCCCAACCTTCCAGGCACTTTGCTCCAATCTGCTGTGCACAACCCTCACACCCCTTGGTACATTTTTGTCCCCTGTGAGTTTGAATCAGGCAGCTTCCTCCTCCTCTGAATTGCATCACCCCAGCCCAGGGTCACTGAAAGCAGAGGAGAGGGTCCTTGCTTTCAGTTCAGGTTCCCAGGCCTGGCCCTTCTATAGCAGTCTAAAGCTCTTTCACATTCCAGGGAATGTCTTGCAGGTCACTGAGATGGAACATGCCATACATGGATGGAATCTTCGAACATGCTAAGCAGCAACCTGTTAGATTTCAAATGGTGACTTTTCAAAGCTTTATAACTTGGTCAAATTTGGGTGGATTTTACAAGGGATGGAAAAAAAAGCATATCCCTTACACAAAGGGATCCCAAATTTCAAGTCCTTGCTCCAAAGCATAGGCTTACCAGAACATTTCAAATAAAAGGTCAAAAGAATTTAAAGTGAGCAAAACAATGTATTTTCCATGTCCTTGGTCTTGGAAATGGCTGAATCATTTCCACTGAAATTTTTTAAACATAAATGGTTAAAGTTTGGCAAAGTTATAAGCAGGTGTAATAGGGTCTTTATAATGGAAGGAACTGGACAACATTAATATTACATGGTACTGACAGCTTTACCTGTAGCAATAAGAGTAATTTGGCAATAGGTTGAAAATGATTAGTAATAGCGCAGTGATTAAGAAAGGCCTGTGTCAAAAAAGCTTTAAACAATTCCTTGTTATTTTTTTAGGAGGAGTTTGAGAAGTTTGTGATGTACCTTATGAAAGCATTAGACTTTGCAATACATGATCCAAGGTAAGACTATGTGATGGGGTTACAGTTCCAAATCTCAACAGTTACTGACCGAGTTTTTTAAGATCATTGGTTCTCATACTTTCATTTTGTGGGACACTGGGTAAGATAGATCATTTTGTGGACTATATCTCTGTCTCAGTCCGTCTCAGTCCTACCAACAGAAGTGCTTCACCGTATGCAACATAACAGTAGAAGCATACTAAGGAGACAAAATGAATATAAATGAACTTTAATTTGATGTATATGGCTGCTTATGTCCCTCCATTTTGGCCACCAATTCTGCTGGTGAGAAGGAGAGCGCAGGATTAGCTCTCTTTGTAGTTTATACTCCAGTTGTTTCCACAATTCTCAATCAGGATGGTACGTGCTGAACAAACAATAGAAAGAAACAGTCACTACTTCTGTTGTTTAGAATCTACATAACGAGACTTTTAAGTAATTACACATTTATCTCAGGTTATAAAATCCTATTTATTGTTTTTCAGATATTATTTTTTGATATATAATGCCTCCGTCATTTACTGGCAGATTGTAAGGCCATATCTTAAGCCTGGGTTCCGCTACCTTCTTATTCCCAGCCTATCTCAGATTGTAACAGCGTTAAAGCAAGCTGAAGAGCAAGACAAGCAGTGGCAAGCAGAACTCATGATGTAAGTCTGAGCTATTTTTTAGAACCAGGGTCCTGTAGTCCTTTTGTGCATGTAGCTCCCATTTGAGGTTATCTTCTTCGATTACATATTGTCCACGGGCATATTAAATAGTCTAAATATATTATGAGTATGGTAAAACTAGTAAAGCAAGGAGTAGAATTTCATAATTGCATATAGGCCAATAGCTGTATAGCAATAACAAGATACTGGGAGTGGGAACAGTGAGAAGACTAGTAATTGTTCTTTAATAAAACTGTATATATAATATGAAAGGTAATGCAGTTTGATATTTATATTGTGGTTAAATAGGCAGTGACATCCATGGATTTGACACGTCACAAAATTTGAAAAGCTATAGTCACTGGTTTCTGCAACAGGTTGTCTTGCTGTATATGGTCAAAGGAATATTAAAATATCCCCGTATGGAAGGGAGTTGTGGAATTTCTCTCAGGAGTACAGTAGGGAAGTTTTATTACTGCCTATTTTTAGCCAGTTCCTGTCTGAGATGTTATATAACCTGTTGGAATCATGGCAACTGAAGGATGGCTCATGAGCCATTTTTTTTCATATAAAATCCAAAACCTAGATTGGGAGAACAGACATATCTCTTAACACCGATTCTGGTTGATTAGGGGGATTCCTGTCCTTGCCAGGACAGTCGGGGGGGAATGTATTCAGAACGTCTTGTGATTTCCATCTCTTTCCACAATTGCCTTATCTGTTTTAATCTTCCCTGATATTGGCAGAGGAACTCATTATGGTGTTCAGCCATTTCAATAGTTAATTGCAGAGAATAAATATTAGCATTATCTGTGGACTTATATTTTTAAGTCATATGGCAGTGAGAGATGTAATTAGCAATTTAGGCATCCTGAAAAGCTCCCTAGTACCATAGTTCAGATTTACATTGCTGATTTTTGTCTCATATTTATATAACATCGAGGTTTTTCCTATGCATCTTATCTGCTCAATAATTAGAATAATGAGCACTGAATTATCTGTAGGCAAAATGGTGCTCATAATAAAATAAATAATAAACAAAATAATAAAACAAAATAAAATATTTAAAAAAAAATTCTGATGTAATTCCATATAATCTATAATCATACCATGCTGAAACTCATTTTAAAAACAGTCGGTGGATGTGTTCATAAAGTTATTTTATTGGCTGAATTGTGAGAGACTGACTGTTGCAAATAAATTTGCTCAAAATGTGAATCAATTTACTGCACTTTTATCTGTAGGAAAAACAACGATATCAGAGGCTTCCATAAAAATAAATAAGAAAGCATTCAGAGAAAAGGAGTGTCAAATGAAGAGGAAAAAATGTTTTAAGCAACAAATCACCAGCAGTTCATTTTTCTAGAACTTAGTGTAAAGTAGAATTGGAGCTAGGTTAATGGTATCCACATTGACAATTTTTTACAAAGATTTGAAAGATATTCGGTGCTTAGATGTCATTGCGCCTTCAAAATACTTAACAAAGCACAGGAGACTTCCAGCTGATTTATTGACTATGAGGAAAAACAAGAGTGGAGAAATTGTAGTTTTGACATTTGTAATTCTGTCCATAGATTAATATTTCCTTTGAAGTTTTGCAGAACTGAAAGTAGAAATGTGCCATCTTTTTTTTAGCTAGACTGGTGATAAGGAAAGTCTTAAATGAATGCAGTGAGTTTTATTAAACCAACCAACCAAACCCTGCTAATTATTAAAATCCACAGTAATTTACTATTATTCATTGATTCTCTGAACAAGACCAGGTTTAAACTTCAATAGTTATTTAAGATTTCTCCCACTGAATTGATGGAAGCTGTTCCATATGTGCATTGACTAACTCTACCAATGCTGCCCCCATTTTTCATTGACTGCCATTGTTGCAGAAGTTCTCTGAGAGAACCATTTTGCAGACCAGCTTATGATGTATTTCTGCCTCAGTTCTCCCTTGACCATTTGTGTCCTTTTTATTCTTCCATTTACTGGGTATGACAAATATGGGAATTTTCTGTAATATTTTTATAAGTTGTCTCTGTAACTCTGTACCTAATCAACTTGGCATTACTAGCCATTGGAAGGGTGGAAGGGAGAATTCATTTTCTCTGTGGGAGCTAAGGCTAGATATTTGAGACCTATAGCTAGTAAGACAGTCTGCATTGGAATCAACACATTTGAATGGAAGACCTTGCAGATAAAGTGGGAAACCTAAAGACCAAAGATTAACACCTAGCTGCAGCTGAACATGGGAATACAGCATGGCTGGCGAACAAAGACAAGGTAACAGGTGGCTATATTAAAAAAGACATGGACATATACCTGCAAAGACTAAAGGACAGAGCAGAGAGGGAGAGGGAGAGAGAGCCAAGATGGTTTCACTAGCAGCATGCCTCCAGGGAGCCCTGGCCTGACATTGTTATGCATTTTCTCCTTGCAATTACTTCTTTATATCTCTCTATTAGCTAATTTTGAATTAATTTAATATGTGCTACATTGATTTTTTTCATAGAGCTAATATTTTAATCAGAAAGGAATGCAGTACTAAGTCAAATGTCTCACAGAAGTCAATTATATCAAGTAAAGTTGATATTTTTGGTGAGATTATAAATTTGGTTGATAAAGTCGTGGATGATGACGTATTTTCCATAAATTCATATTTAACTTTAATTATAATACTGTTCTTTACTGATTGTATCCTTTATCAGCCATTCCAAAACTGTGCCCTAGCTTGATGTCAGGCTAGCTGGCCCACACTTGCCTAGGCCATCCTGTATAGACTTTTAAAATATTTGCACAATTTTCCAGTTCTTTAGAATTTCCAAGATTTGCTTAAAAGCTACGTCAGTGATTCAGAGGTCATCTTCCTATTTTTTTAGAATTCTTGGTTTTCACTCATGCCGCTACTGGTATGTTTTATGAAGCTGTTTTCACTCAAAAACTGGTCATCTTCTGCTGGAAAGTGGTTCTTTTTCCTACTTAATGTCCCTAATGTGGTACCCTCCAGTGCAGAGAGGATGGGAGGATCAATGAAGTAGCTGTTGCTTTGGCCTTCCCTCACAAACTGCTGCGCAGGGAACTCAGGTGGTGTTGGACTTCACAACATTCAAGGACTGTGCACCTCCATTTTATGTAGTGGAACTGAATTCTATTGTCCTTCCAGGACCACAGAGTAGGAAACTAGAGTTAACCTTTAAACAATATTTGCAGGAGCCAAAAGGAATAAAAGTAAGATGAGAAAGCATAGGTACTGTAGATAAGAAACATGTGGGCGTAAAAAGACCTGTAGTCAAGTAAAACAAACAAGGAGTCCCGTGGCACTTTTAAAGGCTAACAAATTTATTAATTGCATGAGCTTTTGTGGGAAAAAATCCCACTTCATCAAATGCTAAACTTAACCATTTCTTGGTTCTGCCTAAGAAAGTTCTTAAAAACAAACAAAAGAAATCTGAAATATCAATATGAAAATAAAATATCAATTTAAATTTTTATTACCTCCTCCCCACCTGAATTTAGCTCAATCTATAATTCCTTACAGTTCAATTACTAATTCTTTCTCATACTAATGGGCCAAATAAATTGCTATCCTCTTTTTCAATCTCATTAAAGCTCTGATCTCGCAAAGCAGATATATAATTTTAAGCTCACAATTAATTTTGCTGACTTCAATGGCTAAAAGGCTTAAAATTATGCACGTATTAAGTGCATTTCTAGGAAAAGTCCTAATTTCTTTGTTTGTGAAGTAAAAGAAAAATGGAATTGCTGGGGAGCAATTAAAATATTGCACTCTAGCCAATCATGCAAGAAGTACAAGGCTGTGGGAAATTATAATATAGATAAATACATTCTGTTTTCACATATTTTTTCCAGTTTTCATATTAAAGAAAGCAATAAATCAATGTTTGATTTCTTCCCCTCCTTACCACATAAACACCATTTATCATGATCTAATTCAGCAGTACAGTAGGACAAGCTATAATGAGCTTCCACTGTACTTGCAAAGAATAGACACTGAATTTAAAGATAGTCTCTCCCAAGAGGGAGGTATGTTCTCTTGCGGAGTTTGTGATGAAAATCAGAAAACTTTTCATTTTGAGAATTTGGATTAAATTACTACTCCTTTGAGTTGTGAGTTTTTGTTTTTTCCCTTAATTCAGAGCTCAATTATGGCTTGGAGTCAAGCCCAGAGTAAGGGAGAGTATGATGTCTCATTGTTCCATGCGTGACTGAGGAGGGAGATTTAGTGACTCACTAACAATTGAATGCTAAGGCTCTTCTTACTTCCCTGGTTCTATCATTTCTTGCACATGTGTGAGATGGGGCATAGTCTGTGCAAGGTTATAAGGAGGTGCTTTGCATCGTTCCCCTGTTGCTGTACCAATGAGGCCACAATTTAGCCCAGTGGTTTTCAAACTTTTTTCTTGGGATCCAGTTGAAAAAAATCATTTGTGCCCGAGACCCAACAATTACATCTTTAAGCAATGCATTTCCAGTCTTTTGGCGGCAACAGTAAGGGGTGCCACAACTCAGTATCTGAGGATCAGCCACCTAGTACTGGGTCCTGACCCATGGTTTGAAAACCACTGATTTAGCCCATAGAGATATTCCTTGAACAATTACACAATTTAAAATCGTTTCATTTTGATTATGCAGTTATTTACTTAAGCCTTGATTCTGCACCATTGACATTAGTGGAAGATTTACCAATAAATGTTCTGTTCACTAGTATTGGGTAGAAAATAACATTATGTAACATGATCCCTTCTACATCTGATAGTATCTTTCATTGTACAAGGGTGTCTTTTATTTTTTCTTAAAGCAAAGCCTGGCAGAAAATGGAAAGATAAATCCAACAGAGAAAAATTCCAAAGGTTATATTAAAGACTGTGAAAAATAGCATGCTATGACTACATCATTTTATACCAAAATATCCTGTTTTGGCGATGTTGGGGAAACTTATAAGTGCATAATAAATTTATGTCCTGCAGGAGTGGTAGTTTCTTTGCATTAACTTTTTTTCATCTTTCACATTTGCTTTTATTTGATTGAATCATTAAAATGAGTCTGTTAAATCCTGATAAAATATTGAAAATACAACAGATATACTTTATCCAACTCCTGGCATGAATAGTGATTTATCTCACTTGACAGCTTTGGGAGTCCAGTCTTTTCATCAGGTAGAGAAAAAGAGGACTGAGAACACAGCATACTGAAATGTTTTACCATCTTGTTTCATTTGATTTTACAGCTCTTTATTTGTTTTTTGTTCAATTCTTTAATTGAATAAGTATTCCAAAAATCCTCAAATCTAGTCTCTCATGAAAATATTATGTAAGTGTGCTTTTGAAAAATGCTGCAGTAAATAGAAGATAAAAGCTGTAGGATGTAGATGAAGCAAGGAGCTTGGAGCAAGGAGGTCTATAATTTAAACTGTTGTTTGGAAATTACTGCCTTATGATGGCCTTCATTTATATAGCGCTATAATGGGGATCATACTGCTTTTCTGGGACCAACATGAATTTACAAAGCCTCGTGATAGAATATAAATAACTGACATTTTCTTTATATAATAAAAAGAGTTTTAAAATGTTTAATATAATATATTTTTATTTGACTTACAGAGAGCTACTTGAATGTTTCTTGGATGCTTCAAAAGTGAAAGAAGCAGTGGATTTTTCATCTACTGCAGCAGCGTACATTAAAAATAATGCTCCAGATAAATACCAACACATATTTTCTCTAATGGTAATTTTTAAAAAATATTTTTTTAAAAATGAAGGGTCAGACTTTGTTTCGTAATCCAGCGAAATGCCCTGTGTAATCAATGGGAGTTTTGCCTTCATCAGGAATAATGGATTCAATACAAAATTGTAGTTTAAAAAATGTGAATTTGAAAATGTTTTATCACAAAACATAAAGATCGTGAAGTATCTCAGAAAGCAATTTCTGGTAAATTTTATTACTGAATTTCTCTTTTCCATTCATTGGAAATTTCTGAGCTTGAGTATTATTGAAATAATGCAAAGTAAAGCAATATAGAACCAATGTATGACAAAGGCAGATATCAACAACGAAAATAATTTGCATAATTATTTATTTTGATATTGGTCAGACTAGAGATAATCTTAGTGGAATTTTACGTGAGGTTTTTAGTCTTACAAAACAATATTATATGGATAGCTACTGCTAATAATAATATTTGGGGATACTCCATGTTAACTTAATAAGCATAAACTGGGTTAATAAATGCTGCTTCATTCAATATGTAAATTAGCTCAGTTATTAGCTCTAGTAAGGTAATTCACGTTAAAATATTTAAATATGAGAAAGTCCTATTTTAAAAGGGGAAAAGAAATCCAGAACAGCTAAAATTTATGGGGAAATGAATGAAGATGAATCAATAGGACAGTTTTTCATTAAATTCACCTAACGATTCCTATTATACAATATTTTACAAACGTTTCTTGTGGATCTGTAACATTTCCATGGTTTGCAACAGAACTGAAATTTGGCAAGTGGTTATTTGTGGGGTCACAGAAATACCTCTTGCTGTCTCCATTAAAATCCATTTAGATTTGGCTAAGTCTCAAATTGTCAAAAATTATCGCTTGCAATCTGCATTCTGCTTAATAGAGCTTGCTAAAGGCTTACAGCTAAAATTGATTAACATTGCACCTGCCCTAAACATGTTCCCCAGGATCTCACTTCAGTGCCCAGTGGTGGATCCTCCTCTTCTTCAAGATGCTGTTTGACCTCAGACCAAATGCACTGTATCCGAACCAGGAGACTGAGATCTCAATGCATGCCTACTAGTTGATGTTTTAATAATTCTGAGCTTTTCACAATCTTATTGTTTGACAAGACTTCATACCCCAGTGAGGGATTATAAAATAGGGAAATAGATCCTAAATCTTTAAAATGGCAGATCCAGAACTCATCCACTTAGCCACAATGGCTCTCAGAAGGAATCTGCCAGAATAATGTGTGTGTGGCTGTGCTGTGTGTAAAATGGGTCTACAGATGCATATGTAATCTTTAGAGGCTTGTCCTGACTCCCCTGCTCATGGTTATTATTGTAGTTCAGCTAGTAGAGATCTGTGCTAAAGATCTAACTTCTAATCTTGATGATGCATAAACGAGGGTGTTATAGCTTCATTTAGCAGAATTTGCTCACTCCTTGCATATAAGAAGGCTTAATCCCCAACTCCCACCTTTATATTCCTTTTCCTCTCCTCTATGGTCAGGGATGCAACCCCATGTTATGGTGCCCCTAACCATCTGACTGTGCCATGTGCTGGGGCTGGACCACACGGGATGAATCACTAGATAATTGCCCTGTTCTGTTCCTTTCCTCTAAAGCATCTGGCACTAGCCACTGTTGGAAAACAAGATATAGGGCTAGACGGACACTGGTGTGACCCAGTATGGCCATTCTTATGTTCATCATTGGCTTTTCTCTCCCTTTCCCATGACTACTGTTCCAAAAGAGTACTTTTCTGAGTGTCTGATGCTTAACATCTGAACTGAGAGACCGTGTGTTTGGGACTCCTTACAGCTGTGATATTAATGAAGCAGTAAAATGGAAGCTGTGCATTGTTAGCTGTTGAGAGAAGCAGCCTGGCAGAGGCCTTGAAATGAACATAAAATTGTTTTAAAATTACACCTGGGCTATGTCTCAGCAGTGCCACGAAGCTGTGCTTTGCACTCTCTTTAGTGCTTTAATAATAGCATAATTGATTCCAGGAGTCTCAAACCCCATTCAGCTTTTAAAGAACATTGCATCTGAAAAAATACTCTGCAGGGGATAAACAGAGAGAATTCTTGAGGGAGAGAATGGTCAAGAAGGTATATAGAGATTGAAGGGAGGTAATGCAGGGGTGGAAGAGCCTTTAAAATAACCAAAAATTAGAGGGGGTAAAGGAAAGCTAAGCCTTCCTCACAACTAGGAGGGAAAAGGGTAATATCATTAGGAGGATTGTTCTGGCAGGGTGAAGTGAGAGAGAAGTTGATGTGGTCCTGTTTGTTAATATATGGAAGGTGAGTACAATGGGCAGTAAGTCAGGGTATGTCAGAGCAAATGAATTTGTATGTTGTGGTTGATATATGTTTGACAGTTGTGTGACAGAAATGGTATACAGTATTCACCCTCTGTAACTGGAGGAGACTGTTTCAGAATCACAGCTTTTAAATACTTTAGTACTTTACATCAAATATTAATAGTATGTAGGGGTTTCACTTAATGGGCCAGAGCATATAGGATAAACTGGCGTAGCCCTAGAAGGTAAAAATACTCATGTCTGTTATGCAGACTAGATTCTCACAATGGTTTCTCCTGGCATTAAAATCTGTGGGAGGAAAAATGTAATCAATGAACCTATACTAATTCACACCAAATGAGAATCTGTTTATTAAACTGATGATTTATTTTGTTACAATTTTTATAGGTGCATCACAAACTAATGGATACTTCCCAGATAGAGGAAGACATACAAAGCTCCCTCAGTTTGTCAGTCATTTATAAAATTCAAACAATAAAATCGTAAGTATTTTAATCCATCTGTCCTCTTGAATTTTGATCTCTAACAATAAATATGTACTGCCAGATCCAAGCTCCTGCTCTGGCAGCACAAAGAAGCTTGTAAAGCCAGTTTAGCTGATCATTAGAGGACTCCTGCTTCAAGAAATCCTAAAATTCTGGGTGGCATGGATATGTTATAGTGGATCCAATGTCACCCCTCTCACAAGAAAAAGGGGTGAAATGGCCCTTTGGGAGAATGTGCCTTTGTGTATAAATTACTCTGAGGCCCCAGAACTGAGGGACTTTAAAGAGGTCTTAAAGCCATCTTTGTGTCAAATGCAGCTGAGTATTAATAGCTGTACATAAATCTTAAGTGATGTGAGAGAGAGAGAGAGAGAGAGAGAGAGAGAGAGAGCGAGAGAGAGCTGTGGAAGTCGCATCTTAAATATAAGGGACAAGTAAAAAAGGTGGAAATGATCACCTACACCTTTTAAAAATTTTAAAAACGTAGAACAAAACAGGCATCAAGACCAGTGGTTCTCAACCACTGTGTTGGGACACATACTGTGTCGCCACACACTGGTAAGTGTGTCATAGAGAGCCAGGGAGATGGCTGGATTTGGCCTGGGGTGGGTGGACTGGTGTGTCCTGTAGAGTTGCAATATGCTGCCAAGTGTGTCATGACCTGCAAATGATTGAGAACCATTGATCTAGACCTTGCTTTCTCTTAGCAACGGCCAAGCACAGCAACCCATGATCCAAACTGTTAACCATTTATTTTCCTTACTTCTCAACCAATGAGCCATTCATTTAAGGACAAATTTTGATCTTGTATAGATAGAGGTAGTTCTGGAATAACATTTATTTATGTAAATAAGAGTGGAATTGGGTACACTCTTCTTTGAGTCCCTTTTCTTTGCCCATATGTTGAATTTCATCCTCCATCTCTAACATTTCTCTCATTCTGACATGTTCTTTATACTTGGGATTCAAAATGTTTAACAACCATTACTGGCTATCTAGATTATCTGGAAGATATCTAGGCATATGCTCTTCATATAGATATTTTCTTTTATGGGGTCTTGTTTCTTGGGAATCCGTAGCTATTTCTTGCCATGTTGCTGTGTTTACTTTCATTTTGATTATTTCTGTTACAGTAGTTTGTTTCAACATAAATGATGAGGTACAAACATTACTGTAGTTAGGGGGTTATACAGCAGAAACTAAAACAACCCACATAAGTTCCAGAGAGGTAGCCAGGTGTAGTCTCTTTTGCCAAAACAAACAAGGAGTCATGGAGCACCTTAGAGATTAACAAATTTATTAGGGCATAAGCTTTTGTGGGTTATAACCCACTTCGTCAGATGCATGAAGTGGAAATAGCAGTTTACTACGTGGAAAGAAGGGCGAGCCACATTATTATGAGGAGGACCAGTGTTAACAAGTTCAATTCAAACAGTGTGGCTATGGCCCATTCACAACAGTTGGTGAGAATGTTTAAACTGGGAAAATTACTTTTTATAATGAGCTAGCCACTCCCAGTCCCTATTCAGACCCAGTCTGATGGTGTCAGGTTTGTATATGAATTCCAGCTGTGCAGTTTCACGCTGAAATCTGTTTTTGAAGTTTTTTTAAGTGTGTCTCAGAGCCTGGATCAATTGACGTGTGTTCATGGGGCTTGCATTGTGGAACTAAATATATCAGCCTCAGGCTCAGATTGAGGCATGGAGTGTAATACCCATTGATAAAGGAAAATCTCAGAGCTCAGGCCACAGCCAGAGCCCAAAAGCCTACACTGATATTTTTATGCTGACCGCATGGGTCACATGCACCCAAATTAGCTGACCTAGATTCTGTGACTTGCTGCCTCAGGAGTTTTCTGTGCTGTAGATGTACCCATAGTTTTAAAGAAGAATATTTGAAGTATTTTTCTGACTAAAAATAACTATTATTACCTAATATACAGGCAGTTGGGTACAAATGAGTTTCCAAGAGAAGCCACCACCAATCTGAATACTGTGTTTGAACTTTTGAAACAGTATGATGAGGATTCTTCGGTTTCAGTCCTTGATGAAAAGTAAGTTTTATTGATCAGAGCCCTCATGATGAGCCCAATTCTGTTTCCATTGAAGTCTCTGGCAGAATTTCTATTGACCTTTGTGACAGTAGTTATTCTTAATCGTCATTATTTGCAGTAACACTTATATGTTTAAATAAGGGTTCAAAGTCACATGGTGCTAAATTAAACAGCCATGTAGTATCAAATATTTTCTCTCTGTGTAAGTACTTATATAGACCATGATTAAATCTTCTCTTAACCTTGTCTTTGATAAACTAAATAGACTGAGCTTCTTAGTCTCTCAATTTAATACGTTTTTTTCAGAACAAAACTCATTTTTTGTAGTAGTTCTTTTCTGAACCCTCCCTAATTTTTCAGCATGATTTTTGAAGTGGAGATACCATACTGGACCCAGTATTCCAGTAGTGGTCTCATCATTATTGTATACAAAGGTAATATTTTCCTACTCTTTGTGCTTGATGTTCCCTTACTAATACATCTGAGTATTATCTTAGCCATAATTTTCACTGGAAGCTCATGTTCACTTGATTATCTTTCAGTCCTCCTTATGGTCACAGCTTTCTGGAGTACAGTCCTGATCAAAATAAAGCGTAACCTACATTCTTTCTTCCAAGGTGTACAACCTCGTGTTTGGCTGTATTATAATGCATGTTATCTGACTGCACCAAGTTTACTAGCTGGTCTGAATCACTCAGTATCAATGATTTAACCTCATTATTTGCCACCTTGAATGTGTTATCTGCAACCCTTATTAGCAACTGTTTTATATTTTCTTCCAGATCAGTGAAGGTGATAAAGAATATCACCTTGGGCTGATGAGAAACAATCTATACGGGATCCCTTAGAACACACTCAATGGTTGATAATTTCCCATAAGCAGTTACATTTTAGTATTGATCAGCTAGCCTATTTAAAAAATTAATTTACTATTTGCTATATTGATTTTCTAGTTTGCTATTATTAAATCAGAATGGCCTGCATTATTAATACAAATGCCTTAGATAAATCAAGTGAGATTTATCACTTTAAGCAATTTAATTATCAATTATATCAAGTTAATTGGATTAGACAAATATATTGTTTTTATTCTTGCAGAATTCCTTTGCTTTTAGAATTGGCTCGTCTTTCTTTGAAGTTAAACTGTATCCAACTTGCATTTGATTGTATACATGATTTAAAGAGAGCTGGGATTAAAGTAAGTGTTAGTATTACATTGGTCTAGTAATTTATTGTAATTATGCTTCAAAATAATTCTGAATCAATTGAGACCTATTCTCACATTGAGGTATTGCTGTAATTAACTCTGATTAATACGAATGGGAGTTACTTGCATACATTTTGTCTCTAAATTAGAGAAGAAAAGAAAGATTACGGAAAAGAGTTTAATTGCAATAAAATAATTCAAAGAATAGTTTTGGTAAATCAAATGTTAAATATAGATTCTTGTCTTTATTTTGAAACTGTTTCTTGTGGAATGTCTTAAATGGAGATACCTCCTATGTGAGACATTTTGGAGGTATCTCTTTCTCTCCCCCAAAATGATGTGAGCGGTTTTAGAAAAGAGTATAATTAGCCCACCCTTGGAAGATTCAATATTAGCCATCAATATGTATGCTGTAAAAGCAATAATATTTTTCTTAACATTCACTTCACTCTTCTTGAATAAAATACTGCGTAATCAACCTCAGCATATAGCAGGTGGAGCCTAATCCTGCTGAAAGGGAAGTAGGGCATTCATTTGTGTCAAGGTTAGACTGTTGTTTAGGAATGGGACAGTTCAAGAGGGGCTAAGCCAAAGTCAGGCTGTCTACCTGGGGCTGAAAGGTTTTTGTTGTTTGTTGGTGAACCTAGACTTTCCTTGCAATGGCTTCCCCCGGCTGCTCTGGTCCAGGAAGGAGCTGAGCAGTAGAACTGAGATCAAGCAACCTGATTATCTCTACTGTCAGTATCCCACTTCCTGTCACCCAGGCAGTATAAAGGAGGAAAGTGGCTGATATGAATGCAGAGGGGACAAGTTCTGGTCCTAGGGCAGGGTGGAGTTGGGCTGGGAGAATATGTTGGGAGCAGGAGCCTAGGAGGTGGAGACTGGTCTGGACTGGGCCAGAAGACTAGATCTGGGAGGTAGGGATTAAAGTGTGCTTGATGGGGGGCAAGAACTAATGGGCATGAGGGGGAATCTGTGATTGGACAAAAGTTTCCAGAAAACATTTCAGTTTTGACTAATAATAATTTTCTGTTGAATTTTCTGACAAAATAGAATTTCCTGATCTGCTGTACTACTGAGAGACCTATTGGAATAATTTTTCATACAAATTTTAATTTTGCACCTTTCGGACGCTAACATCTGAATCAAATACCAACAATAGTATTGGAGGCCATCCAGAGTGTAAAATGAAATAATTTTGTTGTGTACAAGCTAAGAAGCAATCAACCACGATTCTTGACCTTTTTGTCTTATTCTAGATAATTGTATGCTTTATATATAATAGAACATGCTTATCTGTTAAGAAATTGAAATTTAAACAGTCAAAATAAAACTACAAAGCTAGGAAGACAAGTTTTCCAAATATGAGTACTCCTAAGACTCAAACTAATGGAAAAAAAATTAAAGGCACCTGTCCTTTAAATCAACACAAAATCATTGGTATTTCTAGTTATTTGCCCTTTCTATTATACTTTGCAAACATAATGGGTTGAATATTCCTAGCTGCTAAATCCCCTTTGTGAACATTAAATGACTAGAGAAGGCCACTGAAGAATTCCCTTAGTTAATGCTGGCATTTCCATCGCCTGTGCTGGCTGCTCCCAAAGTTTGTAATGTATACAAATTGGGGGTGGGATGAAACGTTAACCAAAATGTAGGGAAAAGCTGATATATTATCATTTTAGTTCATATATGTGATAATATTTACTACAGTGGCTGTAGAGCAGCAAACTAACCCAGATTTTTGTAATTACATGAAGTTGCACTGATTTCAGTGGGACAACAAGGGACTTCACTAGCATATCTGTTTGCAAGATTGGGGTCTAAATCACTATACTTTTAATTAATTTTACAAATATATGTTAATATATTTATATTTCATAGGCTCCAGGAAAACTGATTGAAATAGAATGCCTAGAATGTGAATATGAAGTCCAGAAACTTGGTACTAAAATTACAACCTATACTAAAGGTGTTGTTGAGGTATGTTCTTTAATTAGCCTTAATTTATATGAAGAAGGTGAACATCAACTTTCTGTTAAATTTTCATAAGTTGCACATTAGTTGTGTGGTTCAATCTCATGCATCTTTGTAAAAAAAACAAAAGCAAAATCCCTGTTTTGCCATGAAATCTATAATTTGGTAGAATAGGGTCATACCATATTGTCCCACAAGAACAAACCATAGTAGCAAAAAAAAAAAGGGGGGGGGGGGAGGAATGTGGTATCATACTCACATTTTGCATTGTGTCTAAGGAAGTGATTTGCATACACATTAAGGGTCACTTTTTGCAAACACTTTGATAAAAGAATAACTTTACTCTCATGAGTAGTCACATGGAGTTCAGTGGGATTAGTCACATGAGTGAAGTTGCTTCTGCATATAAGTGTTCACATGTTTGGGCCATAAAATATTAGTCACTTATTTCATATTTTGAAGAATTAGAAAAAGACATATCTGTGCTACTGTTTGAATAATTATAATAGAAATTTAGATATATTTTAAAAGTATCCATTAAACAAAAACAATGCATGTAACTAAGTTTCTTTTTAGTTTTTACTGGATTTAAACTCTATTGAAACTAAGAATTTGTTAATTTCTCCTGTAGAGCCCTATTTATGTAGATTGGGATTTTGAAAGAGCTCCAAGTTGGCTTCCTATTAAAGTTAATGGGAATTTAGCTATTGACTTTAACAGGAGCAGAGTTCGACCAACTCCTTTGGAAAATCCCACTCATGTTTCTTCTCTTCCTCTTACCCAATGTTAGAACTTGAGCAGCTGATGAAGGTACTAAATCCTCAGAATTCACAAATAATTTGCAATTGTGAATTTCTGTTATCATAGGGAATAGAGATAGACAGACAGGCTCCTGACTGGGTGTGGCAGTAGCTGGAACATTGTGAAATACCTTCTTTAACTGTCAAAATGAGACTTTTTAAAAAAAATTATGCACTATGCATAAAATATGGGCTAAACTTAAGCTATGTGAAAGTTTAATAAATTGAAAACTATGGAGGCTGTTTTCTGTTGGAAAGAGCCTAATATTGCAGTTTTACCATAATATTTAGCAAGTCATTTGTATTATGTGTACATATAATCAGTGTGAAATAAAATTTATTTACAGACTCAGCTGAAAATGATAAGAAGACTTGACCAAGCCTTGCAACGTGCAGTTAGACTGGGAGACCCCAGTGTTGTTCAGGTGGTTTGTGCTACGCAGTGGAATCTTTGCCTGCCACTGCTACAACACAATTTGCATCAACATGTTCGAAAACCATTGATATCCGTTGCTGATGTCTTAGAAAAGATTGACAGGTAAGTTACTATGCTGTATACATTGCTATTTATTATCTTGAAAAATAATATTCATTTGAAAGCAAATGTAAAGACCAAAATGTAATTCTGGCCATTAGTCAAAGGTGGGTAAAAACAATATTTAATCAGGGCACTTAAGTAATGTTGCATTCATATATTAGCCTTCCTTAATGTAGGTCTCAAACAGTTTTGAAAACTTTCCAAACAGATCATAATAAATGAAACTATTGTATCTCATCTTATCGACCACTAAAACAAAGCCTTCTCTCAAATGAAATATCACAAATATTTAATGGCTTACAGAAACACTGCAGTTTAGGACAGGAACTGAGAAATAATATATCCAATTAAAATTATATTAGGAAACTATGTCATGATAACGTGACTAAATATGTTGGAATATGAACTGGATTCTAGCATTAATAACCCTGAATTTGGAAAAATACTGTACAGAATATAAGTATTAAGAGTGATTGTACATGTCCATTCCACTATAGATATGAGTGCACCCAGCCACAGTTGGCAGAGACTTTCTTCCCTTTTGTGGCATGGGTAATATTAGGGTAGAATGAGCGCACACTGCTGACTTGTGCTACTACACACAAGTATGACGGGCAGAGTGGCCCTGATCCTTTGTCTCTAACAGTTCTTTCTTGCTGCTCATGGTGGTAGTTAACTGGTGTTTCTTGCCTTTGTAAATCCTTCTCTCCTTCTTGTACGTAATAACTGTTTATTATAATTCTAGAGTACTCTGAAGGTTTTTCAGTTTAAAGTTAGATTTAGAGCTAAGTTTTAGTTTTTCATAGTTTAATAGCTGGTTCCTGCCTGGATAACTGCAGCTGGTGACAGGGTCATGTCTCTGTCTCCAGATTGCAAGTCCTGTTGCTCTAACAGCAAATCAATGCCTGTGAGTGACCTCCCAAGAGCTGTCTCAAGTGCCTGGGGAAGGCAGGCATTGGCTGCAGATATCGTATTTTAAGCCCTATTCCAAGAAATACAGTGCTGCCAAACTCAAGTTTCACTTAATGGAGTCAGTGTGCTGATGGCCATCAGAGCCTTCTTGCTCAGAGCAGTTGCTGTACATCTCTGCATCTATTAGTAGTGCTCTCCTGGTTTGACTGAGTCAAAAGAAGTCAAAAGTTGTCACAGGTACCGAAGAAGAAATGCTGTAAGATGACTAAGTATTCGGTATGAGAGAGTTCCAAGATTCTCCCTGCAGATGCTGGGTGTAGACAAGAACATGGAGCTGCCCTCGAAGAAAATGTGGTCTCCGGAACAGTCCTGGAGTCCAAGCATGTTGTTGTCCCCAGAGCCAAGGCTGAGTCCATCAAGACTGACTCCAAAGTGTCTGCCTCATCATTGTCAGCCCAACTTTTGGTACCACAGGAACAAAAATCTTTCCTGGTGCCATCTCCTGCTGAGGTGTATTTGGCAGCTTGGAAGCTGATAGACCTTTTAATACCAATTTCCCTGAGTGCCTAAGGTTCTGAAGTTGACTGGTCTTACTCCTGTTCTAGCTTGGCATGTACCATCAGAGTCTTCAGTTAATGTGCCTTTCAGATTGGCACCAACTAGAGGGAAACTGACCGTGATTTCACTGGCACTTCCGTCTCCAGGCTCTGTCTGGAGCATCCCAACAGGATCTGCCCCTTCTTCATCAGAGAATGTGGACTCTTCATCTGATTCTGAGCTTGGTTCTTACAAGTCACAGTCCAGGTACATACAGTGAATGCCTACCCACCCTGGTATCAGAGCCCACTTTGGAAGCATGAGTGACCTGGGCATAATCAGGTCCCAGTGTCATGTAAGTGGTCTTTCTGGAAGCCTTGAGGTTTCTCTCTGCAAGTTAGATACCCCTGCACTCTTCACACGCTGCGTCTTTGACTAGGTGTCAGGAGCATCTGCACCAGGAACATCATCTGTGCATCTCTGGTACCAGGCCTGGTAGTGTATCAGAGGAAATTCCTTCTCAGGATCTGTACTTGGAGGAATCAGAGGCTGTATCTCACCAGCCTTTGGCTTCCTCTCCATCACCTGATGTGGCAGTAGTAGCAGAATCTGTTTTTCTCCCACCTCATTATTACAGAGCTCATGAGTTAATGAAGAGGATGACCACGGGTCTTGATATTCAGCTGGAGGAAGTCCAGGAAAAGTCACATAGACTGGTGACATTTTGGCCTTGTAGGGTTCCTTTAGAGTAGCTCTCTGCCACCTCCTGTTAATGAGGCTTTCCTTTCTATTAATGAGGCTAAAAGAGTGGAGAGAAAATAGTATGTGCCTTCATATGGGTTTGTTCATGTGTATAACCATCCCCGTCTGGGGATGATTCAGGAAGTTGCTTAATGACATGCTTAACTTTAAGTAGTCACATAGGGCACTTTTGAAAATATGGCTGTTTCATTTAGGTATCTAAATGGGAATTACTGAAAATTTGGCCCTTTGTGAACAACTGTATCAGTGATACAGAAGAAGCAACTTAACTGCAAGATTATACAGTTCTCTCTTAGCTGTGTTAGCTCCTTTGGGCTAAGGGAAGCAAAATGTAGTAAATGGTTATGTTGGTCACTTCACTATGATATGACACTGAAAACATGCAAGGACTAGAAAAGTTGAGTGAAGGAGTCTTTTACATACATTATTCATTTTTCACTGTACAACCACACTTTCCTTAATTTTAAGTCAAAGCAGCTTTGCCTCTTACCATTTTAACAGTTTACCTTTAAAATTGTCCAATTTCTTAGCTTGATGATTTTGCTACGTTGCCAAGTTCATATGGAAATTGCTCGTATTGAAGAAAATGAAGATAGAATAGAGGCTGCCATGGAACATTTTCAGAAGGCTATATATCTAGATAACAATGGACAATACCAGGAACATCTTAAAATGGCTTTTCATCGTCTTCATTTATGCACTATGTTGTACAAGTCACCCGAGCGCCTAGAAGACCAAGCAATTATGATGATTGAACAGGTATTAATTCAGAACAATTTCATTTGTAGAAATATAAAGTTCTCCAGAGGACATAATCTTCTGTAATTCTATTCTAAGAGTTGTGTATATTCAAATACAAGATTTCTAATGTAATTAACTTTGCTAGAAGTTACATAGAAGGCCAAATCTTATTTGAGAAAGGTCCATAAATGTGGATCTTTACTGACAGCACTCAAAGGAGAGTGAGACAGATCTGATGCATCCAGATAGCAGTACCATCCAAACACTCATGTAGGTAGAGACTGAGCTAGCAAGGTCCATGGGGAAAATTATGCTTGTGTATCAGCATACTGATAATATTCCATCTCATGTTTACACTAGAAGACTCGGGTATAATAAAGGAGAGAATAGTACATTAAGGAATGCTGCATTTCAAATCACTATGTGTTGGCATATTATTGTCAATATTGGTGGACTGCTGTATTTAAAGTATGATTTGAACCGCTATCGCACAGTTTCAGGACTCAGACAGCTCCTCTGATACCATTTTATATAATTCAGATGCGATATTTCCAAATAATCTGTTGTTTTTATGCACCAACAAAATCATATGTTCTAGATCACCAGATCACTAGAACCATTTCTGTAGTCACTGCTTTTGACTACCTAAAATGTTTCTTCATCAATTTTTATATTCAGCATTTTGTTTTTCTCTAAAGATTGTAAGTAATCTGTTGTTCATTAGTAATTAAATAAACTAACAGCATGCGGTTGAGTCTGAACTTAGCTGTCGATATTTAAAATTGTATTGTCTAAATAAACTGAAGGCCTATGGCTTTAGAACTCAGCTGCTAGAAGTTTTGTGTGAATTATGGTGAATTTTAACACTATATTGTGTTTTATGAAGATCAGCTGTCTAATGACCACAACTACTTATGAGCTAGATTAGTGGCTTTCAGACCGTTCCAGACTACTGTATCACTTTCAGAAATCTGTTTTGTCTTGTAACCCCAATTACACTCACTTAAAAACTATTTGCTTACAAAATCAGACATAAAAATACAAAGGTGTCACAGCACAGTATTACTGAAAAAATGTGTATTTTCTCATTTTATCATAAAATTGTAAAATAAATCAATTGGAATATAAATATTGCACATGCATTTCAATGTATAGAACAGTATAAGCAAGTCATTGTCTCTGTGAAATTTTAGTTTGTACTGACCTTGCTAGTGCATTTTATGCAGCCTGTTGTGAAATTAGGCAAATATCTAGGGCTATGTCTACACTCGAAAAGTTAAGTCGACTTTATTAAGTCGTTTTAACTTTTCGAGTGTAGACATAGCCCCTTTTCAACCTTATTAAGTCGACTTAACACTTTAAGTCAACTTAATAAGGTCGATTTAGGTGCTAATCCCTGTCCACACCGGCTTAAATTGACCTAATAAGGTCGACTTAAGCATTAAGTCAACCTAAAACGAAGTGTTCTTAAGTCAACTTAAGGAAAGCCCAGTGGTTTAGGTCGACTTAAACCCCTTTAAGTCGACCTAACTTGTAAGTATAGATGCACCCTAGGTGAGTTGATGTACCCCCAGAAGGCCTAGAAGACCTCTACATACCCCCAGGGGTACATGTATCTCTGATTAAGAACCACTGGGCTAGGTAATTATTACCTCATGGAGAAATGAAGACAGAGAAGTTGTGACCTACTTAAAGCCATCGTGAGAGAAAAGATGATCGCTGAAAGTTTCCTTTGGTTCTGTAGGTTTAAATCAAAGCAGGGTTGGTGCATGGTTGTAGTCTCTAAAGATCACAAAGACCATCTGTGAATGTTGCTCCTGGTGCATTAGTATACAGATGTGCACAGCTGCTACTCATGTGGAATAGAAGCTGAAAATAATAATTTAATGTTAAAATGCAAGTGTTTCTGGCTGAAATTATATAGGTTTCTTGAAGAAGCATACTGTCCTAAACATTGCCAGCTGATCGAGGGATGTGATAATTCCCCTCTATTCGACACTGGTCAGGCCGCATCTGGAGTACTGTGTCCAGTTTTGGGCTCCCCACTACAGAAAGGATGTGGACAAATTAGAAAGAGTCCAGCGGAGGGCAACAAAAATGATTAGGGGGCTGGGGCACATGACTTATGAGGAGAGACTGAAGGAACTAGGCTTATTTAGTCTACAGAAGAGAAGACTGAGGGGAGATTTGATAGCAACCTTCAACTACTTGAAGGGTTGCTCCAAAGAGGAGGGAGCTAGACTGTTCTCGAGGGTAACAGAGGACAGAACAAGGAGCAATGGTTTCAAATTACAGCTGGGGAGGTCAAGGTTGGATATTAGGAAAAACTTTCTCACTAGGAGGGTGGTGAAGCATTGGAATGGGCTATCTAGGGAGGTGGTAGAATCTTCATCTTTGGAGATTTTTAAGGCTCGGTTAGACAAAACCCTGGCTGGGATAATTTAGGGGGAGTGGTCCTGCTTTTTAGCAGGGGGTTGGACTAGATGACCTCGTGAGGTCCCTTCCAACTCTATGATTCTATGATTCTATGATCTGGTCTCCTCTGGCAGGCCATGGCCCTTAGATTCCTGCAGATCACCAAACCTGCATTATTTGCATGGAGGATTTCTTCTGGCTGCATCCTCAAACCCATTTTTGAATAATTAATTTATATTTGCTTCGCAGTATGCTATTAAATGAATGACTGGTGCTTTTTTGGTTGATGAATTGCATATTAGTTCTCAATTCTATTTGGTCATAACTAAAGTGGTCTGAAATTTTTTTTTAAAATGAACCCTTTTATTTTTGAGAATATATGATGATTTGGTGATATGGTGATATTTTGGACATTAAGAAGCAAATAGTAAATATCAGCCATGAATGTGAATAAAACTAAAATGCAACTGTCTGCACATGCTCTGAGTTACCCCTCAAAGTGTTCATGCCAAGGACCAATGGTCCATAGTAAATCTATCCAATAGTAACATTGTAGAGCAGTATATAAGAGTTTCTGAAACTGTAATGTAATTTTCTGGAGTATTTTACAGTAGTACATAAGCCTATGACCATTGTTGTGGTTTGTTTATTGGGTGAGCTGTATAAATATCAATTTAATAAAAAGGTACCTATTTTTAATACATTGTGAATGTATCCGTAACAGTTGTCCCTTTTCTTTATGTAGGCTAAAAAGGGGAAGGAGAAAGATAGCGTGAGGAAAAAGCGATCTCTTTTGGTCAATGCAGGTCTTGCACTAGCTCCTGATGCTTTTCAAATTGTCCTTGACAGTGAAAATGAAGCTAAAGGTAATGTATGTTTACTGTGATTAGATATAACATTTGTCTTTTACTGATTCTTTACCCAGCCTCAAAGGTAATTTGATCACAATGACCAATAGCCGTGTTTAGAAGGCTACGTGTTATTGGGTGAAATCATTGCCCCATTGAAGTTCATGGCAAAATTCCTATTGAGTTCAATAGGACCAGGATTTCACTTACCATGTTTTCAGTGAAAACCCTATAGTCCTATTTCCTGTGCACTTAACTGTGTGATACTATAAGCCTATGCTCTAAACAAAAACATGATTTCTTGAATAATCTTATTTTATCTTTTGGAACTGCAGAAGCTGTTCCTAGTCATTCATGGTAATTATTGAAAGCTGTTTTAAGTTACTGTTTGACTCAATAATCTTCTGTGGCATTGAATTTCATATGTTTCTTTTATTACTTTCAGATTTGTTGCCTCTCAATTTTAGTGCTCTTTTATTTCTTTATTTTGCAAAGGAATAAAATAAATTCAGTTTTCCTTCTAAAACATGGACCCCAAGATTTGAGTTCATCACTTGTGCAATATATCAGGAATATTTTATTCAGGAGGCTAGCCAGTCTTTCCTTAAACAATTTTCATCAGGAGATAGATCATCCATATTGTTCCAGCTGCTTTGTGCCACTCGAGCAGTACAAAGTACCTATAATATCAGTTTAAGCAGCCTTCTGAGAATTCCCCTCCTGGTCCTCAGTGTAGGGATTGTGACTGAGGGAGACAGAGAGCATAGCTAGGGATTTTCTATGCCCTGGTGATCCACAGCTGCTGGAGCAGGTAATTAGGGGAATAGTGGATCCACACACACAATCCCATCGTAAACTTATTTCAGACAAACCAGAAGGTCCACCCCAGATTATATCTTACGTGAACAATAGAATTCAGCTTTGATTCAGTAATGACACAAAAGAATGTGAGAGAGGTCTGCAGGTGGCACTCTTTCTGTTGCACCTCGGTTTCCTTCAAGCTCTTATCATGTACTGACTAAGTTTGAATTTGCTTAATTCATTATATATGTTGAGATAATACCGTAGTTCAAAGTGTTGTAGATGTAGGATTTGGAAAGAGGCTATTAAATACCATAGCAATAATATAAATCTGTTCATTGCAATAATCATAGAATCATAGAATAATAGGGTTGGAAGGGACCTCACGAGGTCATCTAGTCCAACCCCTTGCTAAAAAGCAGGACCACTCCCCCTAAATCACCCCAGCTAGGGTTTTGTCTAACCGAGCCTTAAAAATCTCCAAAGATGGAGATTCTACCACTTCCCTACATAGCCCATTCCAATACTTCACCACCCTCCTAGTGAGAAAGTTTTTCCTAATATCCAACCTTGATCTCCCCAGCTGTAATTTGAAACCATTGCTCCTTGTTCTGTCCTCTGTTACCCTTGAGAACAGTCTACCTCCCTCCTCTTTGGAGCAACCCTTCAAGTAGTTGAAGGTTGCTATCAAATCTCCCCTCAGTCTTCTCTTCTGTAGACTAAATAAGCCTAGTTCCTTCAGTCTCTCCTCATAAGTCCCCAGCCCCCTAATCATTTTTGTTGCCCTCCGCTGGACTCTTTCTAATTTGTCCACATCCTTTCTGTAGTGGGGAGCCCAAAACTGGACACAGTATTTCAGATGCGGCCTGACCAGTGTCGAATAGAGGGGAATTATCACATTCCTCAATCTGCTGGCAATACTCCTACTGATGCAGCCTAATATGTCATTGGCCTTTTTGGCAACAAGGGCACACTGTTGGCTCATATTCATCTTCCCGTCCACCATAACCCCCAGGTCCTTTTCTACAGTGCTGCTACTTAGCTGATCGGTCCCCAGCCTGTAGCAGTGCATGGGATTTTTCCGTCCTAAGTGCAGGACTTTGCACTTGTCTTTGTTGAACCTCATGAGGTTTCTTTCAGCCCAGTGTTCCAATTTGTCCAAGTCTCCCTGGATCCTGTCCCTGCCCTCCAGAGTATCTACCATTCCCCCCCAACTTGGTGTCATCCGCAAACTTACTAAGCACGCAGTCTATTCCATCATCAAGATCTTTAATGAAGATGTTGAATAGAACCGGCCCCAGGACCGACCCCTGGGGCACTCCACTCATTACCGGTTGCCAACCAGACATCGAGCCATTGATTCCTACCCGCTGAGCCCGTTGATCTAACCAGTTTTCGATCCACCTTACGGTCCACTCGTCCAACCCATACTTCCTTAACTTGCCGAAGAGAATGCTGTGGGAAACCATATCAAAAGCCTTGCTAAAGTCAAGGTATACCACGTCAACGGTTCTTCCCACATCCACAAATCCAGTCATCTCATCATAGAAGGAAATCAAGTTGGTCAGGCACGATTTGCCCTTGGTGAATCCATGTTGACTGTTCCTGATCACTCTATTTTCCTCCAAGTGTTTCAGGATGTATTCCTTGATTTTCCCAGGGATTGAGGTGAGGCTGACCGGTCTGTAGTTCCCCGGATCCTCCTTTTTCCCTTTCTTAAAGATAGGTACTATATTTGCCTTTTTCCAATCCTCCGGGACCACCCCCATTCGCCACGAGTTCTCAAAGATAATGGCCAGCGGCTCTGCAATCACTTCCCCCAACTCCCTCAGCACCCTCGGATGCAGTTCATCCGGCCCATGGACTTGTGCACATCCAATTTCATTAAGTATTCCCTAACCTGACTTTCCATCACCGACAGCTGCTCTTCCCTCCATTCCGCGTTACCCCGTGTAGTAGCCTGGGAGCTGGCCCTCCCTGTGAAGACTGAAGTAAAAAAAGCATTGAGTACTTCAGCCTTTTCCGCATCATCCTCCATGAGGATGCCTGCCCCATTCAGTAAGGGACCTACACCACCTTTGATACTTTTCTTGTTGCTGATATACTTATAGAACCCCTTTCTGTTATCCTTCACATCTCTTGCTAGCTGCAACTCCAATTGTCCTTTGGCCTTTCTGATTTTATCCCTGCAGTCCCGAGCAATATCTTTATACGCCTCCCTTGTCATCTGTCCAAGCTTCCACTTCTTGTAAGCTTCCCTTTTATGTTTCAGCTCCCCGCAGAGTTCCCTGCTAAGCCACGCTGGTCGCAGTCCACATTTGCTGTTCTTTCTGTGTTTAGGCATTTTTTTTTTAAATGGGTGAGGGCTATCTTGTTCAAATGGCTTCCTGAACATTATTTTAGGTCAACTCTTGTAGGGGAAACACAAATCCATGATCTAAGCTTTTGGCAGGGTAAAAGCTTTTCAGTTAACATTTAATAAACTGTTTGCATAAATTAGAAATGAGCTTAAATTGAAGTAAATACTACCTGCCATTGAACAGCATGTATGCATCATGGAGAAACTTAAAGACACAAGTCATCTTGAGAATTGTAAATTTGTATCCAGACTCGCTAAATAAGCCACTCTTACTTACACATTCATATGCTTGCCTTCCAGTATATATAAGCTGAATGAGTGAGATCATTTTACAAAATATTGGTATAGGCTGGTCCACATTAAAATAAAACTTTGCAAAAAGTTATTTCTTAAAGGTTTACTTTTGCTCTTAAAGCTTTCAATAGAACAGTGATACTAATTTTTGATAACTAATAACTAAGTATTTGTGAAGAAATTAACAAATATAAATGCATCTCTAGACCAGCAATGCACCAAATTTCACTCCAGTGGGTGGTTTTCTATTAGTGTAAATTATATACTTTTATAATACAGAATGATAGCATTCACACAACTATTCTTTCATCAGCATTTTATGAACATTATGAATATTTCTCTTTTCACTATATGAATTTTCTTGTCAATAATTTTAATGGGATTTGTACCCACACATCTGGGGAGACTTGCCTACAATGACAAATTCCATTTACAAGATATTAGTGTAATTATTAACCATTAATCTGAGTGGTCAGTTAACATATTAATAGGGTCTATATAGTTTGTTGGATAAATTATACTGAAAGACTATTTACAAAGCCATTAAGGGTATATCCCCTTTCTTTTTTTGTTTTATTCAATGCTAATACTTACTCTGTTTGTTTTTTAAATGTCAGAAATGTTTATGCTTATGCAGTTCTTGCTGTTATTTAACAAACTGCTCAAGGACCAAATTAAAGTTTATTCAATCAGGATTATGTCAGTGATGATAGCTCGACTCAAGTCAGTGTCCTGCTTCATCAGATTTTCAGGACAGCCACATATTAGACAAAACATTTTTGTCTTGTCATTATACTGCAGAAATGATCTCAGTTTGATGTGTTTACATCACTAGAGCTATTTTCCACCCAGGGGCCCAACTCATCCTTTCCTTGTATCTTGTCTCTATCAATTTCGGTTCATTTCTCTGTCTAATATTTTTGTGCCTGCAAAGCATTTTCACTTTCCCTCATTCCTCTTCCCTCTCCCCACACCCTCTGCAATATATTGGTGTTAAGTTACACATTCAGTATCTATCAAAGTACCTGTGGTTAGTGTTGTGTGGTTTGTTTGTTTAATAGACTATGCAAGTTGCTGTGGGTTACAGGTTTGAGAACAGGTTACATGTCGTTTGTAGTTCCCAAAAGTGAAGACCTGTAAATTCCCCCCAAAATGAAGATCTATATGTTTTGTGATGTGATGCTCAGTTTTAAAATGTAATGGGCATTTGACCATTTTCAGTTACTCAGCAACCAGATACCCAACATAATTAATATTAACAATAAAGGGGAAGAACTGTAAGCCAAAAATAGTGCCCGCCTTTCCTGCTCCAACATTGGGAAATTTGAGGGGGCAATGCTTACTCAAACCCCTGCCCTCTATGCTGCCAAGCTTTGCCCCTCTCCCGGTACTGAGGGAAGGGATGGTAGGGGACCATGCCTGATAACCCCCGGATATTGCCTGGTGGGGGCACTGGTAGGGTCCTCCTCAGATGAGCTGCCCACACTGACATCCCCTACCGGGCCCACAGCTCCCTTGTTGAGCCCATTGCAGGGCCGGGTTGGTGCTGCCACTGGGGATGTCAATGGGGAGGGGTGCCTCCAAGGAGGGCTGGGCTGGATCAGCATTCCCCCCCGTCCCCCTCAGGAGGAGGGTGCTGAGGAGGGTGAACATTGGGCTTGCAGGCACTCACACCCAGGCAGGGGACTTTCCTAGCTGGGGAAGGCAGCACTGATTGGTCGACCTGACCTGCTGGCTTGAGAAAGGGGACCAGGGTGTCTCTTCATGAAGTGCGGGGGTGGCTGGCTGGGTGCCCTCCGTAGTCAAAGTTCCAGCTCCTTGCTACCCTGCATGCCCCCAGTGGGACCAGTAGCAGCCAGCACTAGGCTTCCCTCTCCAACCACGGGTTCTGGAGCCCCCTTAGCCCGGGGCCTGGACTGCTGCCCTTAAAACTCCTGCCTTAATCCAGCCCTGGCCGGTTCCCTCATCTTTATTAACAAAAAGCCTGTTCCAAAGCCTGTTGAAGTCAATGAAAATATTCTTGCTGAAAATTCACAGAGGCCAAGCAGCTTCGTTGCAGCTTCCACTGTCTTGTATGTCCAGGCCAGAATTGGGGCCTACGTTTTGAAGGAACCTCCAAGAACTCAAAGAGGCAAAATCCTGATTCCCTATAAATTGCTTTATGAATGAAATTTCAAATACTATTCTAAATTCCAGTTAAACTCAAAATCATACAAATGAAAACATATGTCCTTAGAGCAGAGGTCTCCAATTATAGGTAAATTTCTCTTTTAATTAGTGAATCAAACTATTTTTGCTGACTTGGGAAATTACAAAGCATGTTGTCTATACTAATTCCAAGCAAAACTGTTAGTACAGAATAACTTGTTTGTATTTTATGTTAATTAGGATAATATGTATATTTTAAAATATGTAAGGACCTGTTATGAATGAAGTTATTACTGCAGTGATGAAAAGTATTCATTATAATGCTTCAAAATTTGCTTACATTAGTTTGTCTCCATTAAGTTTCCTCAGGTAAAAGTAGGAGTCAAATAAGTTATCTCTGTGCAAAAGCACAGCATCATACTAAAAGTGTGGAAAAAGCTGATGGACATTTGAAACGATTAGGACATGGAAATGACAAAGAGAGGTAATTGCTATAAAGAAGATGTAGATATTTTTTTTCCATTTTAAAAATAGTTTATTGCTATTGCCAGAGGGGAAAGGTTCTGCTATTAGGACTCTGAAATTATTTGAGGCTCAGTCCTGCAAGATGCTGAGCACTCTGGTCCAGATCCAGTGTAGCACTTAAACATGTATTTACCTTTAAGCAGGGGAACAGGAATATATACCTTCAATGTGTCTTATATACCCTCAATATATCTTACCCTCAATATATCTTGAGCCATTAAACTTTGTTATGGTTATATATCTATATGCTGATGTAATTAGACGTAACAGCTTTATTCCTTGCCCAAATATATAAGGAATCTTCAATAACTGGCGTTATTGCATGTGATGCTAGATGCTTTATGATTATAGATGCTAGATGCTTTATGATTTATAAATTATCTTAATCAATGCTAAAAATGGACCCTACATTTAATAATACTGAAATAAGTGTTACAAGTTTTAAAGTATATGTTATGGTGAGGGATATTTTCAATTAACCTGGAGTTTAAAGCTGAATTTAGGAAATAAATCTATTAATTAAAGAGTTTTTATATGTGCTTTTTGTGTGATAGAATAAGACTATGGGCAGGTTTGGCAAAAGTTGCACGGAAACAAGGAGTATGGGATGTGTGCCGGGCAGCATGCAGATTCTGTCTCTTGTATGATGATACGCAGATGAGAAAGGTACCAAAATCTAAAAAATGTAAGTCAACACATTACTTACTTTGTAACTTTGCTTTGCTGATATTTTTAAAATATTTTTTTTAAAGTGAGAAACCATTGTCACACATTGTAAATGAATTACTTTTAAATCTGTTTTAACACTAGAAGGATAATTTGAATATTAAACGATTCAGTACTTCTGATTTTGTAAACTAGTAGTAAAATAGAACTTTAAATTAGTCTGCAAAAATTTGAGAGAGTCTATTATTTTGCTAATATAGGCATTAGGCTACCAGAATATGTTGTTGCATTATGTTACTCAGCAAAGGATTAAAAGCACACCATCAATTTAAAAATTGGAATTCTATCTAAGAATGCTTTATGTACTATTATTATAACTCTTGAGGTTCCTATCACTGATAGAGATTTAGAGTGAATGGAGCATCTCTTTTCTCAGTATATTTATTTTGTGCTGTGAGAGCAGTTTGTGTATATAATCACCCCATGTATGGATTGTCAGCAGGTTTTGAACCTTGAAACATTCATCTACAAATTGCAGACATCTACTACTAGAGCTAAAGAAGTAATTCCACTAGATGATGTTAACAGTAGGCGTTTATCCACTGTTATTAGTAGTCAGTTTCCCTATTGCTATCACCCTATTGCTATCTTTCTCTCAGAACAAATGAGAGAAGAAGCCTTTTTTTTAAAAAATAGGCAAATGTGATTGTAAAATTCGCAAAAATGTCCAGGTGAACTTACAGGGCATCTGAAACTACTTTCAAGTCCCTTCTTTTCAAACCAATGATGTCCTTTTAAAAGTGAATTTTTAATCCAGGTTATTTTCCGTTATGTGAGCAGTTATATATTTAAGGACTATATAGCCTATTGCTCTTACACATCAGGCAGAACTCCAGTATGTACCAATGACAACACTACACTTGTATACAGGGCAATATACATTCCAAAAGTTTTCATTTTTAATGCCTTTGATTTTTAATTGAAAAGCTGTATGAGCATGAGTAGTTTTACTAAGTATCAGGAATGCAGAAATAGAGGCGCTTAGCACAAAGAAATCCTATTTGAGAAATTTACTTCGTTAAGAGCTATGGGAGTGTCTTTTTTTTAAATTACCAGTAGTTGAACAGTTGTGTCCTTTTACAAATCAGTGCCATCAGTAATGTTTTTCATGTTTTCACGGATATAATAAAAATGCATTTTGAACATTGAGTCAAGCAAATTTCTAATTGAACAGCTGTTACTTATACTAGTTAAATCTCTGATGTTGCATTATAAAAAAGCAAAACTATTTGTGTTAAAATAAGATTTGTTCTCATCAGTAACTGAACTTAAACAGGATTGCAAGGTGTAAATGTGTACTCTCCTCCTCACATCATGTGTGCTTCTAGAAACCTACAAATATTCCTGAACAAGGCTTTTCCAAAAGCAACATTATAATGTTAGGGAAGCCCTGTTTCCTGCGCTGTAACACAAAATCCTGGCAAATGAAAAAGGGTCACTATTCTTAGTTCTTATTCATGTTTATCTTTTCCTGAAATAAAATCTATTTATGTTTCAGAAGTATAGTTCTTCATTTGATGTCCCTGTGGGTGCTGCACATTAGGTGTCATCAGTCCCAGGCCGTTGATCAGAAGTCTTTTAGCAGCACTCATCCGGGTCATGCATGTGCAGAGTCCATCTCGTGATGCTTCAGCATGGCTTTGGTGTGCGTGCAACCCCCTCTCTTCAGTTCGTTTTCAACCTCCAAAGATGGAGCATTGGAGCAGAAAAGCTTTTCTCATCCTTCAAAGAATAAGAGTCATTAATAGTATTTAGTTTACTCAGTTTTAGTCAGTTCTTTAGCCAGTTAGTTTTGCTTAAAATATATATAATTTTATTTTGTTCCTCATAGCACAAGTTTCAGTTATTTCTTAATTCTTATTTTCGTGTTAGCCTTTAAGATGCCAGGCTCACCAGGCTTCAAAAGGTACTCCTCTTGCAACAAAGCCATGTCTGCCTCACATGGACATTCACAGTGTGTCTGCTGCCTAGGGGAAGTCCATGTTATCCAAAAATGCTGCCACTTCGGGACACCTGAGTGCGAAGTAAGAAAGTATAGGGATTTGAGGTTGAAACTTGTCTTTGTGGAAAAGACCCTCAGGCCACTCTCTGATCCAGGATCTGATAAACTTGTCTCGGACAAACAGCCCCATGCTCCAAGATGGAGTGTGTCATTGCCACTTGAGATGGTACCATCTAAGAAAAAGGGTTCATTGAATGTCTCTGACATAGTACCAAAGAATTGACTGGTTCCTTGGGTAACTTACGCTCCATAAAGCCCAGGACCTCAAAGTATCTGGGCAAGGAGTTGAGGAATAAACACAAACACTCCTCCTCTGACATGGCACTCAGACAAGATGCAACATCCAAAAGGCCTGAACACCAGTCAATGGCACTGTCTGAGACCATGGGACCATGCATGGAACCTGAAAAGGGAACTGCATCAAGACAACTCTTGGCACTGAGGTGGGCACCAGATCCACGTATGGCATCGTCAGCAGTGCCAGTACTGTAGCTGGCACCAAATTCTACTCTGGCACCATTGACAACAACACTGCCACATAAAAGAATGCATAAGCAACATCATTTTATGTCCTCTCCACATTCAGATTTGGAGCAATCTCCCATACAGTTTGTCCATGAACTCTCAGCTGTACAATCCATGTTGTCAGAGGGCAGTGACCTAGAGGGAGCTGGATTCTGCACATGTATGACCCACATGAGTACTGCTAAAAAAATCTCTGATCAACAGTATGAGATGCAATGTCGCCTGAAGTGGAAAACTCACAGGGACACACATCTCAAAGAACATCAGTTATTGCAGGTGACTAACTATGTCTTACAGTTCAAAATTCAAATAGAACAGTTAGGTTCAATAATAATTAATAATAAGTTATTACCTAGCTCTTGTAGAGCAGTTTTCATCAGTAGATCTACGGAGTCTACTTAGTTACACAGGTAAATGTTATAAAGAGAAAGTAGCACAAGAATAATTGGTCAAATCTCTGTGGGTGTTAACCAGTACAGTGCCATGTAGTCTATGGAACTGTGCCAGGTTTTACTCACAGAGAATTTGACAGAATAACTGTTTGTTACACAGTTAGCAGTGCTGTAAAAGAGTAATATTTGGTACAATTAGTCAATTGATAGACAAGTATCAAGCCATGGAGCATCTTTTCCAGCATTTAAATGAAATTTATGTAGCATTGTTATTCCTTGAATAGTTCATACACTGTTTAGTTAAAGCTATATTATTGTTCATTGGGAAGTTTACATGTAGATCAGAATTGTTATATGTGTATGAATATGAATAATTTGGGTCTCACGTACAAACATTATTGCATATCCTACTAACTGGAATTATTTTGTCTTGGTGTTCTGTTATTTTAATGTTGGAGTATAACACACTGGACTGGTATTTTTGGTAAACAAAATCTCAACAAAAAGTACTGGATCAGTGTGAAATAAGAATATTTTATTGTTCGGGATAATGACCAGAAAGAATAGTCTCAGTTTATCTAGAAATTGGTCAGAAATCCACAATTTTACCAACTCTCACTTAAAAGAATAAAATAAAACAAAATTTAGATAGGTCCTGGGATGATGTAATGGCCTCCTTGTTTGTCACTAGTCGACCCTTTGATACTTATTGGACAGTGAATGCATCATAGATTTATAAAGCCAAAAGAGACCACTTTGATTATCTATACTGTCCTCCTGCTGATACAGGTCACAGATCTTCCCTGAATTAATTTGAATTTGAGCATATCTTTTTTAGAAAAGCATCTAATCTTGATTTTAAAATTGCCAGTGAAGAAGAGGCCATCACAATTGTAGAAAATTGTTGCAAAGGCCACAATGAATTGTTCTGTGCGCAAACAGGTTTACTTAATCCCTTTGTCCAGATAGACATGTCTAAATGACCCTACCACCCAAGATACTTCCTCAGCAAATTCACAATTTTACACCAAGAGTTAAGGCACGACAGGGAACAGAACTTCCATTGTCCTAGGATGTTGGATTAATGCTTAAACCAAGGGAAAAGAGAAATCTGCTTTCTCTGAGTTATGTAGGTTTGACAGACCATCCTTCTACTCCTTGATTTTAAGACCATTTGAGATTTTCTATTCTGCTGCCAGGACATGGTGCCCAGTGTTCTGATCCAACATATGCACTGTGATGGGAACAAATCTTGAAAGTTCACACCTACACAAATTGAGCAAAATAACAACTGTAATGCTCACAAAACATGAGGATGCATGCTAAGCATTTGAAAAAATAATAAATGGTAACATATCAGCACTCACAGATGCCTAACCTATAGGGCCCAATTATAGAAATGGAAGCAAAAAGGAGCTGCTTTTCTCCCTTTGTGATTTCTGTAGTCCAGGGATGTCAAAGTCATTTAGCCTTGGTGGCCATTTCTGCCAGCAACTCGGTTTGGTGGGTCACTCACCCCCACTCCACCAAGTTTCCCACCTCCTGATCTAGTCCCCAAGCCCCCCACCTCCCGCTCTACTCACCTCTGGTCCCCCTATTCCCCGACCAGGCCACTTACTCATCCTCATTTCCCCAAGCCTCCCACCCCCCGCTCCCCAAGACTCCCACCTCTCACTCTAGCTCCAAGTCCCCACCTCCCATTCCCCAAGACCCCCACCGGGTGCTCTACTTGCTCCAAGAGCACACTGGAGGCTGCCTGCATGGCACAGACCCGCAGGGTGCTGTGCAGGAGCATGTGGGAGGCTGGCTGCATGGCACAGAAGCCACACGCCGCTGCTGTCCTGCCTCACCCCCGAGGCTGGCCAGAGGGTGGAGCCAATTGCGGGCTGCAGCAGAGAGGACCGCGTGCCGCAAATGGCCCACAGGCCACACATTGGACATTTGTGCTGTAGTCAGAGCTTCATGCCAGTCAATCCAGAAACATGAGAAAGGTGTTTGGTTTGACTAGTGAAGACTCTTTTAAGTTGCTGTTTCCTGGCCTCTGTCCCACTCACACCACCATCCATCTAACTGATTAGCATACCTGTCTCCCAGAACTGGCTAGGAAGAGGTATTTTCAGTTGTAATAAACTGTAATGAATAAAGATTTTGAAGGCAGCAATTTTAAATCTGAATTCATTCTATCTCTTATAGATTTTAATGGAACTAGGCATTTTTCTTATATTAGAAGTAAAGTAAAAAGTCTTTCTGATTTACATAATACTGATAATAAATAAAGCTTCCTTTCTCTTAGTACAAAAGAAGAAAGCTAGTACAATTGTGATGGATGATAATCGAGGTGGCAGCCTACAAATGGAATCAACCTTGCCCATTAAATCATTCTCTTTTGAAAGAGATTTACTCAGAACATTAGCAGAAATAAGATTCATTAATGCAGAGGTTAGTAAATTGTACAACTGTCATATTCATTTTTGTCTCCTCCAGGCTTGGCTTTATCTGCAATATTGGTATGCATTCATCTTAAGGAAGAATGTACCAGTTATTAGAGATTGTAAACAATAACTAATGTGTTTGCATAGAAACTAAAAAAAAATAGGGTTTCATGAAGCAACTGTCTGAGACGTTTCCATTCAAAATGTGCTGATGTTTTCTCTGTCAGTATAGATAATGTATTTCTCAGTGATTTTTCTACACGTGTTTGCCAACTGGACATGTAGCCCTGGAGCTTCAAAATTTCACTGAGATAAAGTGGGTTTTACACAGGAATTAATTCTGCAAGATCTAGGGACTTTGAAGAACTGTATTTAATATGTTTTGTGAAAAATGACTATATTCTTACACACTATTTGACAAAATAGCTGCTAATATTTTTCTCGTGTAATTGAGACTGTGACTTGAGCTGAAGCCATTCTCTATTTTCAATGCAATAAGGTTTGATGAAATTGTAGTTTCATATATATTCTCTCTATATATATATTTTCTATGTATGTATCTCTAGGCAACTATTCATTTATTAAGATTGGAGGGTGTTCAGCTGAATGATCATGCTGTCCTGCCTGAAGACACAAGCCAGCATCCCACAGGATATATTTCAAAACTTCCTGAACATGTTCCAGAATGGATAACATACAGGTGTTTTTCTTTAATCTGTACCAAATCCAAATTTTGTATGATTATCAAATCATGAAGGTGTTTTCAGAAGTTGTTACTTCTTAATATAAAATTCATTGTTATCAGAGTGTTCATTTTCAAAGTCATGGATTCTAGTGGGAAAAGAGAGAGAAGCTAAAGAAAAAAGTTTTAAATGGTCACTTCTGAGTTGGTTTCCATTGTGGAACAGCTACTGGCATACACTCTTATGCAATGAACATTTTAACTGTCAGGTCTAAAAACTTATAACCACACAAAAACTCTTTAAAGCTAAGGTTAACTGTGTTGCCCACTTAAAAAAATAGGATTTCATAGTTTTAAAAAAAATCCTAATTGCCCAAACTCAGGACATTTTCCTTTAAAATTCCAAAAAGTACTCCATTCTTTTTCTGTATAGTGTCCATCACTGTAATAATATCTGAATAACTACCTAAATACACGAGGAATGACTTGAATTGTAACCACTTCCTCTCTATACCCTTCACCAAAGGGGAGTGGTTGTGGAGAATTTAGTTTCAGGGTTCTTTCTTCCCCCCACACCTCCACAAATACAATTAAGTTATTTATTTTTGTGTAAAATCAGGAGAGAAAGAGTTCAAATGTAAAACTTATTAGATGAACCCAAGGTCCTTTGAAGAAAATAATAATGTTCATGAAGACTACATCAAGTAACTACTAAGTAGTCATTCAAACTTGAGGGGGGGGACGGGGACAGCAAAAACATGTATGCTCATACTCACTGAGAATTAATGAAAAACATTTTGAAATTCTTAAAGTAAATTGGTACTCAGCTAAGATTAGACATTTTGAAAGGATTAAAATAAAGATGAAATATATATATTTTTAATTCTTGCCTCGAAAATGGATGTTTGCTTAACCTCAAACTTTCTTAAAGTTCACCTCTGGGTCCAGATTACACAAGAGATATGGTTTGTAAAACATTTTTTTTTCATATTTTTAGATGGGGTTGTGTGGGGAAACATTTTAAATCTGTTTTAAAATGGAACTTTGACCATAACATTATTGTCACACAACTGTCATGATACCATAATGAAAGAATGGGTACTGAGATATAAACATATTGAAGAAAGGTTGTCGTTTTCTAACAGGGCACAAGTTTACAAACTACGGTAGTATGTGAAATTATTGCTTGAAGAAAATCACTATTTTTTTAACTGTGTGTCTAGATCTCTTTGTACATTCAATTGCAGTAATTTTGTGGGTGCACTTTTGAGAATGTGCAATTCTGAAAATATTGCCACATCTATGTATATAATTTTAAATATGAATTTGAAATCAGTTGAGGATTTAACTGAGAAATTATTTTCCCGCAGACTGAATGAAAAATTATGATAATGAGATTCAATGTAGAGAGGTAGACATGGACTCTGAATTCCTGGTTCTTCGATCTCTTCAAATAAATTCCCTCCTGTCCTTGTATAAGTCAGTTAGCAACTTTGTGCCTCAGTTTCCTCATTTGTAACCTGAAGTCATAATATTTATTATTTTTACAGGGAAGATTAGAGTTTTATTGTTTGAAGTTCTTTGAGATCCTCAGTTGGAAAGATCCGTAGAAGTTAAGATTATTATCTTTCAATATAATATATTATTATGTAATGCTGAAAGTTTAGGCTGAAAGTTAGTAATTTCTGCAACAAAATTTATATATAATACTCTGAGAGTGAAGAGCAACCATGTCCTAGCAAATATATCCCCTGAGTAAATCCTCCTCTATCCTCTATTTTCTTTTTAAAATTAACTGTGACTGAAACATTGACTTGAGATACTGATGATTTGCTGCAGAAATTATGGTTTGCTGTTGAGTATCTGAAATCACAGTCTTTGATGTGCTGCAAGATCCTTTGTGATGTCTGCCATTGACCATGAGAAGAGAAGATGCAGCAGTCAGCAGAAAGTCTATTGGGGTATATCACGGCCCTGAGAATACTAGTACTTATAGCAGGGACACAGTGGGTACAATACATTGGCTGTTTCTAAAAATCAATGGAGGAAAAATAAAAGGGGTGGGGGGGAAGGAGTGAGGGATTCTGAGATGTTTACTGGTGCTATCTTAGTTTTATCCCAAATTCTCTTTGCTGTTCCAGCCCAGGGGATGATTCAATGTGCCAGCTCACAGTGGTCCTCAGAGGACGGTCCACCAGTTGGGGAATGCTTCACCAGGGGTGTAGCCAGGCCAGGTTTTCTGGCTGGGCCCATGACATTCTAGGGTGGGCTAGGCAGCTTCTGGTCACATGACCAGAAACCGTGAGCAGGCCCACCCACTGCAGCATCCGGCAGCAGCGTGGATTTCTCCACTGCAGCTGTGGGGCCTATCCAATAGCTGCAAGCAGAGCAGCGCCCTCTGTTCCACTCGTGGCTGTGGCTGCCAACCATGTCCTGCAGCTGTGGCTGCAAGTGGAGTGGTGTCCGTGCCTCTGCTTGACTTGCGGCTGTGGCTGTTGGCTGGCCCTGCAGCTGCGGCGGAGAAATTCACACTGTTGCTGGACACTGCAGTGGGCAGGCCTGATCTTCAAGTGGGTGGGCCCTGGCCCACCCAGATCCACCTGTGGTTACACCCCTGGCTTCAGTCATATTAACTCTCCACTTTTCCTTGGTCGCTCCATGCCCATTCACATCCCCTTCTCCCATAGTTTTTGGGAGAGACACATAGGGGCTCTATTGGATGTTGGAGGCTTGTGGCCAGTCTCTACTGGAATAAAATAGAGCAGAAAATCTGCTTTTTGATACTGGTGAATATTTACAAATGTTTTGACTAGTGTGCAGATTTGGAAAGAGGCCAGTAATAAGGGACATAGAAAATGTGAGTTCTGTTCCCAGATCTGCTACTAAGCTGCTGTGTGATCTTGTAGTTACTGCACCTTTGTGTGCACCATTCCATCAGTTGTCTATCTTGTGCAATTAGATTACTGCAAAGGAACTGTCTCTTAGACTGGCTGTTCAGTGCCTAGCACAGTGAGGCCCTGATCTCAGTGGAGGAATGTACGCAGTACAGTAATATAAATAATCAACAGTGAAATCTTTTGGTCATGTGAATCAAGCAATCATATTTCTGTCTAGCCATATAAGGCTGTATAAAAATGTTACCTGTATTTTGAGTTATGCTGTTTCTAGCTTAATAGGTGCAGTATGCATCCTTAAAACTCATTTTATGGTTAAAGAATTCGTTTTATTATTGTATTGCCACTGAAGCACTTAGGGAAAAAAGATATCTTAATTAAAAAAGAACAAGAGAATTCCAAAACAGCTGGGGTTGTTTTAAAAGGCGTTGAGACATTCATTTGTTATATAAAAAAATATATTTGATACATGGAACATGACATTGTGAACCTCTGCAGCTAAAAATACTGCTTGCAAACTCTTGGGACCATGTATCAGGTTTAGAGCAGGAAGGTCAGAGAGGTTCAGCAATCTTTCATGTAGTGGAAGGACTCGCTCAGTGCAGAAAAATAAGAATAGACTCTGAAGAAGCTAAAGGATGCAGTAGGACAGTCTTTATTAAAATCATTAGGGCATCTTCTGGCCTTCTATACTTCAATATACTCTCAAGAAAAGCAGTCATTAAAGAAAAGCCAGATGAGAAATTAGAGATACACCAACTAAAGGATACTTCCACCTACATTCAGTTTCACCATGATTTGAAGCTTAAACCCTCTTTATGAATAGGTAGTGCTTCGTCCATGATAAGAAGTTGTTCTACTCTTAAGAGTCTAAGCTTCTTGGTGCCACAATATTGCAACTGTAAAACAGTGAGAATCTGCCTACATGTAGAGCATGTCATGAATTAGAGTGTTTGAAGAGAGGAATCAGGTCAACTAATGTTTAGTTTCTTTCCTGTGTCATAGGCAATAGTTGTCAGACTCATCTTCTGTACATCAGTTGTCTTGACCTTGAATTCATCTCCTTTTCCTTTTGTTATTTTGAGGATACTTGTGTTTATACTGTAATTTGTCATCTACTATGCAAAGAATAGGTTTTAGAAGTATGAAGTTGCAAGTTCCAAACTATTTATTAAGTGTGCTGCTGTACAGTTCTTGACAGTTTTCTCCATGTAATCAAGTGATTTGGGACCATTCCCGAGTGTGGAGTTCTGTGGTTCTCAGCTAGTTTTGCATCAGTTACGTTAATCTTCATTTTCAATCAACACTATGTCACAAGCAGGGAAAAAAGACAATTTAGTGATGTGAGTCATGTGGAATCAAAATGTCCTTGACACTTCCAGACGCATTCAGGGCTGTTATAGGAAGCAGCCAAGAAAAGGAGCCCTTTGAGTTTCCTTAACCCCCTTTCTCCAGACCAGTGACGCCAGAAATGCTGGGAAGCAAGCACTTAGATATATATCTTACTTGCTAGCAGGATGTGCTTCCATGCGTGTACTCAACCTAGAGGGAATTGTAATTATAAACCTGCTGTATAGACAGAACAATAGTTACGGGCTTGATGCAGAATGGATCCTACTGGATGGATCTATGATTTGTGTTATGCAGGAGGTGAAGATAGATTACCATAGTCCCTTCTGGTTGTAAAAATCTATGAATCCTTGATAGATGTGCAGCATTGGTATGCCCTCCTGTGCACTTTAACCTAATTGTGCAGACAGGCAAGCTGGGATTGTTCTGTGAAGTTAAATGCACATTAAAAATCTATATTCAATTACAGTTTTAACCCGAATTTTGTAATGAGCTCTGGGACTGAGCCATAGACTCATGTACACTTTATAAGGTGCTTTTGGGATAAGACATTGGGTTTGGATTATGAAACATGCTATTTGAATTACTTTGGATGACAGTAATGTTTCAGCATTCTGGAGAAAGATGTTACTTTTCCTTCTTTCCCCAGCCCCCATCTATTTCTTATTTTAAAAACAAAACTACTAGAAAATTCCATGCAAAATGCTATGTTTAAAGAATGCTTTTGCTGAATCAGGCAAGGGCGCTTGTAAGTTCTAGTTCATTTTGGTTTTGTAGCTTTGGAATAATAACTTCTTAATATTAATTTTATAGTATCTGGGTAGACCACTTATCCCAATATGCTATGGAAAACTTTCTGCGGGCTGCAGAAATAGGAGAAGAGTTAAATGAGGCCTGGATTGTTCACAACACAGTGGTGTATGTCTTAAATCACAATAAGCATCTTATAGCTTCAGGAAGACAGCGAGAGATTGTTGAGTCCTTGCAGAGTCTTCTCAGCGCAATCAAGAATACTGGACACAGTGGGTAAGTATGACTGTTGACTTTGATTATTACTTTGCTCTTTCCTATTAAGCCTTTTATGAAGCTAAAAATAAATTCTAAAAATATTTTTTCACTAATACCGTTACTCACTTTTTCATTGTGCCATATGCCAGTAGCACTGAAAACTGTTCTTAGTATTTTATCTGATTGGGACTAAATGCTGCTTTGATTTGTGCATGGATATTTATGATAGGATAGTGGATTAGTTGGTTTAAAAATGAAGCCCCTCAGTCTAAAACCATGATATTTGCTCTAATCATTCTAAACCTTATTAATTTTAAAGAGTTACTATGAAAAGCTGATATAGTCTTTTTAGTCGGGAATAGCAGCATGGGAGCCTGCAATAGTAGCTTTTACTGTGCCTAATCAAAAGGAAATGTTTCCTCAGCACATTGTCTTGCCAAAGTTGGATGCCCTGAAATGTATTCATTTGCTGTCCATCTCTCCCAGATTTAGTTCATTCTATTAATTGTAAATGTTTAATAATCAAAGCAAAACATTATGCAATATGTGCCTTAGTGTTGTCTCCAGTAGGCCACATTGAAGAACATTTTTTTCATATTATCAGATTAATTAGTTATTCAAAGAAACAGTAATAATCACTTGTTTTGGAGTCACTTTTATCAGGACCCTCATGTAGTTGTGTAAAATACACATTAATGGGAAAAGAGAAGTTAATTACACAGTCATCACAGTTACTATGAGATATCTGTGGACAAATTAGAAAGAGTCCAGTGGAGGGCAACAAAAATGATTAGGGGGCTGGGGCACATGACTTATGAAGAGAGACGGAAGGAACTAGGCTTATTTAGTCTTCAGAAGAGAAGACTAAGGGGGGATTTGATAGCAACGTTCATTTACTTGACAGGGTTCCCCGAAGAGCTAGACTATTCTCAGTGGTGACAGAGGACAGAGCAAGGAGCAATGGTTTCAAGTTGCAGTTTGGGAGGTCTAGGTGGGATATTAGGAAAAACTTTCTCCCTACGAGGGTGGTGAAGCACTGGAATGGGTTACCTAGGGAGGTGGTGGGATCTCTATCTTTGGAGACTTTTAAGGCTGGTTAGACAAAACGCTGGCTGGGATCATTTAGTGGGAGTGGTCCTGCTTTTAGCAGGGGATTGGAGTAGATGACCTCATGAGGTCCCTTCCAACCCTATGATTCTATGATTCTATCTCAGTCAGATGTTGGTCTGTGCTTTACCAGAAGGTATATCTGTTATAGGTATTGCTAATCTGCAACTCATCAGTTGATTGTTATGGAAATTAATAAAATGTTACAAATGAAGAAGTATAATTTAATGTAAGGGTGGTTGATGGAAATGAACTGATAAGGAAATAACTTCTTTTCATGTAAATATCTTTATTTCGACAGGTGAGAGTTAGAGAAGTAATAGAAATCTTCAGTTGATACATAAATAAAATGTTTCATTTAACAGAATATTTTGCAGGATGCAATAGCAGATCTTAATATAAAACGCCTTGGAAAGAATATAAAGAAAAAGACATGAAAGCTAAATTTGTCAAAGTTTAACTTCGATATATTTTAATTCTTTCTCCAATATAAAAGTGTTTCTTTGACATTATTTGCAAATGTTTCATAAATTTGTTTTCTAAGGTAATTTAGAGAAGTGTTAATCATCTTTCTGTTTGCCCTAGGGAGATGTTTCTTACATTTAGTCTTTTTATTTTGTCTTTCAGAAATACCATTATTTTGGTCATGTTATGTAATGCTTTGGCTCGAGGCCTAATTCTTTGTTGGATTCCAAAATCAGATCTGAAAACTGATGAGAAGAAAAAGATAGATGCAGCAACAGACAAAAGTAAAAGGGCCTCAATAAGGGGGGCTGAAAAAGCAAACATTGTCCAGCCTTTGTCAGTGGATCCAAATGGACTCTCTGATATTAAAGCCGCCTTAGAGGTACAAAGTTCTCGTTCTCATTGCTCTGTTTCCTTTCAAACCACTATATTTGCAGGAACCCCCACCTTCTGCCCCCCACATACAAGCACACACTAAAGTTCTTGACTGAGCACAGTTCAGCTGGGGAATTGGGGTCTTTATCCTTTAACCCAGTTGCCTCACAGAGTTGTTAAACAGATAGATTGATAAACAATATTCTCAGCGTACCCTCTGAGAAATGCCCAGTCATCGTAAGAGGTGCTGAGCTATGGATTCATGTTCTAAGTTTTTTATTTTGTTTTTGGATTTTAGGTTTGTGAATTTGCCTTGAATTTGACAAATGGAAATATACCTAATGAACTGGTACCTATTGCTGCACGACAACAGATCATTGCTGTCTGGGTGAAAGCAAAACAGTTACTGCAGCAGCAAATTGGACATAAACTTGGAACTGATGATGAGGTATAGATTCTGTGAAACTGTATGTGAAAAATGAATACATATTTTCAATAATTAAGTATGTTACATGAGAATATGTACACTTTTTGAATGCGATATGGAAAATAAGATTTGGTTATTCCCATAAATGCATTACAAAAGACCATTAGATTTTTTCTTGAGACATAGAAATGACTCTGAGTTTATTTTATTTCTACCTCCTTTTAACTGTAAGAAATAATTAGTAGTAACTCTGTATGACACCATAACTACACCATTGTTTAAATACATACATTTATAGTGTTATTAAGGGGTAAGAGAGCTCAAGCATATTTCAATAAATGTATAATATCAGATATTCATTATATAGTTAATATTAATTTGAATTTTTGTTTTTCTTAGTTTATTTCAATGGAAATTCATTTTTATGTTTTTATTTAAAACATATTTAATAAAGCCACAATCTTACACAATTTTATAGCATATATATTCATTGCACAGTTACAAATCTTATATTGACACTATTGGATTTTTTATTTCATGTTTTTTATTTATTTCATATCATTCATAACTCCTATCAAATTTACATTTTAGGGTTATGATGAAGAATAGTTTTTTGTAGTAGTTAAATGACTCTTCAGTGCACAGGAGAATTTGCTCTATATAGTCCCAAACATAGTTAAAATATATCTCTTTGTCAAAATTATTTGCATTAAATGTGACATTTTTTGCTTCTCAGAATGACGAGGCACAAAATCCAATCACAAAAGTTCTTGTAGCTTTGGAAATGTATTCATGTAATGGCTTGGGTCTCATGGATTTCACTGTTCCCAGTTTGTCTCAGGTATTTTGCTTTATTTTACTAGGCTTTTATTTTGATAATGTGAACGTCTACATACTGCAGATGTTGCTGGTCTTTTATTATAACCTTAGTTTTGGATAGCTGGATGCAAAATAATTTCTGTGCTATTTTTTAAAAACTTTTTAAAGTTAATGTAATGATCATAATAGTTAGTAAATTGACATCCCTGGAGATTTAATTTCTACATTTAGCCACAAAATGGGTATGATTAGAACAGTAGAAGTTGAAAACTCCACCCCCCCACCCACCCCACCCCCGCCAGTCTTCCTTCCAAGATGTTCTGGTAACTGTCAGATTCTGGTAAAGATGCATTCAGCATCTGACCACACTTCTGGTCTGTCATCCCTGTGGGAAGCAGGTGCTTTGTGCTGAAAGTACTATAGAAAAACCTAACCCAACAAACCTTAAACATTGTATTCTCATTTCTTGAGGTCTTGATAGTGGGGCACAGATAGCATGAAGAGGTTTTCATTATTTGTGTCTCAGGACGGCTGTAATGCGACACTGTCCACAATTTCATTAGTATTTGGCGGGGAAGGAGGGGAAAGTAGATTTTGCCACCATTATTTACATTGATTAGTGGCATTCTCCAAATATATCCCCATTTATTTACTAAGCATGAGCAATGTTCCCTCTAAGGTTTGGCGGCTTGTGTGCAAAATTTTCAAGCCGTGTGCAAAACTTTTTCTGAATAAAATTTTTGTGTAAACTCACACGACAGAAATTATAGGCATTAATTGAAGTTAAAGTAATTGTAAATAGAATTAATTAATTGTGTTTAATTGAATTTGAATGAATTTTGAATTGAAATTTAATTTTTAGAAAGGTTTTTATTTAAAATTAATTTTTTAAAAGTTTTTTTGAAGGAAGGAAGGAAGGAAGGAAGGAAGGAAGGAAGGAAGGAAAAAGAGAGAAGGAAGGAAGAGAGAGAAAAAGGAAGGAAGAGAAAAAGAAAGAGAGAAGGAAAGAAGAGGAAAGAAGGAAGAGAAAGAAGGAAGAGAAAGAGGAAGGAAAGAGAAAGAAAGAAAAAAGAAAGAAAGAAAGAGAAAGGAAGGAAGGAAAGAAGAGGAAACAGGAAGAGAAAGAAGGAGGAAGGAAAGAACAAGAAAGAAAGAAAGAAAGAAAGAAAGAGGAAGGAAAGAAGAGAAAGGAAAAAAAGGAAAGAAAAAGGAAGACAAATAAGGAAAAAAGAGAAAGAGAGGAAGAAAGAAAAAAGAAGACAGGCAAAGAAGAGAAAGAAGGAAGAGAAAGAAAGAGAGAAGCCAAGGCCGCTGGCGGGGGAGGACCCTACCGCGGCCCTGGGAAGCCGCCAGTGGGGCGGAGCAGACCCCAGCCCTGGAGGCTGATCCCGGCCCCATGCTGGGAGGCCGAGGCCGTCAGATGAGCCTGGCCCCGGCCCCGGGCCGGGAAGTCGAGGCGGTCGGCGGGTGAGAGCCCAGGAGCCCGCCGCAGCCGCAGCCACCCCGCTGCCCTGGCTACGTGGGGCAGGCAGGCAGGCCCGCGCACCTGAGCCGAGCCTGAGCCTGCCTGTCCCACCCTCGGGGCGGGGAGGGCTAGCCCAGAGGCCGGGCGCAGGCCAGGTCTGCTGCGGCAAAGCCTCAGCCCCGGAGGTCTGGAGGGAGCAGCGGGGGCTGCCGGGCTGCACGGGGGTCCCTCAGTGCTGCGTGGGGGGTGCGACGGCTGCTGCGCGGCCGCGCACCCACGCAGCTTAGAGGGAACACTGAGCATGAGTAAGGATGACAGAATCTGACCTGTATCCTGAGTTGTCAAGGTTGTCTTTGAGTTCTGTCAGTCTGTTTTGTAGTCATAGCTGCATATCGTCGTCAGTACAGAGTATCAGCTGTATCTCCCAATTTCAGAGCAACTGCATGTATATTCTTCATACTTGCTCCACCAATGGGACTGATTTCAGTCTTATGGCTCTCAGCCATTCCCTTTTTGAAGTGAAAACCTGCATCTATTGTTCTCCTGATGAGAAAGGCTACACAGTTCTCTGCTGTACATTTGGCTATCCTCAGCAAGTCAGAAACCCCAAAAGGCCTTTGCTTTCCCTTGGAGGGCCATGATTGCCTGCAGTTACACGCTCCTTTATAGGCAAGCACATTTATTCTTAAGGTAGAAGCATTACGGAGGAAACATATTAAAACAATAAAAATAATCCCCACAAGCATTCCGGGATCACCCTCGGTTCCAACCTAATGCTCTAGTAGGTTTCAGGTCTTCAAAAGCCACAAGTGGCTCATCCCATGGTTATGAGTGCATATCCGACTTAGATTCAGAACCAGAACCCAGATTGGGCAGGCCAGCCATTTACTTATTCAGCTTTGGCCTTTAATCGTAGGCTTCAGTAACAGATAACATGGCAGACAATGACCCACTTCTCAGGGCATAGCTTCAGAAGGTGGGATTTTTGCATAATGAGAGTTAGGGAATCTTCATTATCTTCTTCAAAGGGATTGCCCAGGAAATCCACTTAACATTTTATTGTCCCAAAAATCCATATATGTCTGGCACAAAGTCCAAGTATGCTATATCATTAGGATCATCTTTGTCTACATGCTTGTTAACTCTTCAAAGAATTCTAATAAGTTGGTGAGGCATGATTTCCCTTTATAAAAGCCATATTGAACTCTATCCCAACATATTATGTTTATCTGAATGTGATCATTTTGTTTTGTTACTATAGTTTCATCCAGTTTGGCTGGTGCTGAAGTTAGGCTTGCTAGCATGTAATTTCCAGGATTACCTCTGTAGCCTTTTTTAAAAACTGGAGTTGCATTAACTATCCTCTGCAGTGAAGACTGAGCCAAAGAATTCATTTATCTTCTCCTCAACAGTCTTGTCTTCCTTGAGTGCTCCATAAGCACCTCGATCACCCAGTGGCCTTCTGACTCTTGTACTTAAAATAATCTTTGCTATTAGATTTTGTGTTTATAGCTAGTTGCTTTTCAAATCCTTTTTTTCACCTGCCTTATTATACTTTTACATTTGAGTTGCCATAGTTTTTGTTTTTATTTTCCTTATTTGACTAACAATTTTTAAAGAAAGACTTTTTGCCACTAGTCACTTACTTTACTCTGCTTTTTAGTGATGGTGGTACAAAGAGGTTTTTAATATTTTTACATCCTGGTATAAAGATTTTTTGAAAGGAGTAGCATATATTTTTCCACCTATTTGTAATTTTTTTGAAGACTTGAAATTTATCACTTATGAATCTGATGGAATTATTATTTAAACTTTTAGCAGATAGTTTGTTGTATCGACTGGCCCTAAAGACTGGAATCCTAGCAGATATAAGTCTATGTAGAGTTCATGAGATCTAAGTTTTGGTGGCTGAACACACACCTGCAGTTTCATAAACTAAAATGATCCTGCAAACCCTGACTCAAATAGCTATAGAATTTCCCCTATACCAATTCACCGATCAGTCCAGTATTTTTAAGTAAGCTTTACTCAGATACCTGGGACTCCAGGTTGCATGGTCTATATAGACATGTAACTAAGCATATAT
>ML685755.1:25317861-25493392 GCA_007922175.1 Pelusios castaneus | reverse complement strand
ATATATATATATATATATATATATATATATATGCTGTTTGCAGAAATGTTACATACCAGCAACTGTGCTTCTTTGAATAAATTGTCCCAAAGATCCTCAGGGCCAGCTAAAGGTTCAAATAATCATTAGTTTCAGAAACTGAATATAATGTTCAATGCCCTATTTTAAAAATCTGACTCCTCTTATTTGGAGGCTCTAATAGAGGATCCAGAAAATGAAAGAAATAAAAATATAGTTGAAAACCATAATCCTTCTGGTTAGCATTCAACACAGAGCCCCAATATTCATCTTCTTTTTAGATTGTTCTGACTCAATGCATGGAGTACAGGCATATGCCAGGTATGGCATTACACCAATAGTGTTCTTCAAAAACTGTTGTTATCACAAAAAATAAACTTTCTTTCCTGATTCTGGTTCTGTAGGTCACATTCAACGTTTTTCTTTGCCTGTAATTATTATTTTGTTTGTGGAATGACTACAGTGTGTTTGATATTGTACGAGATGCAAAAATAATTGGCTGTGTTCCAATTTTGCAACCTAAAAGACTGACATAGAGAAGATAGGATAATTTTAAATTACTGTATATGTGGGGGTTTGTTTTTTTTTAAAGCTTTTATTTGTGGTCATAAGAAAGATTTGAATGAAAATAGCTCTACAAACTGCTATTTGAATCATGGATTGTCTTATACACTGATCATGAGAGGCATATCATGTATGGGGTAGTATGAGCTGAAGGACAGAAATAGAAGTATGTGATGGTACCTTTATATATGTTGTTCTCTTTGAGGTTTTACAATGTTGTTAGTGTCCTTTATAAAATATTGTATGTCCCTGCATATTGTGTATGAAAAGTGATTGACAATCAAAATGATAGCATAAGAGAACATATTCCGTTTGCTCTTATTTGCAGCTGGTGAAAATGACTTTAGAATGCAGTTGGTCAGATCCATTAGTGGAATTGCAGGCATTGACACGACTTACACATTTTGCATATGCATCACATGACCATGAAATAGTGATGACTTGTTCCCAAAGAACCTTGCAATTAGATGATGCAGTTCTGTCTGAAGCAGATGTGAAAAAACATGAACCGTAAGTATACAGGATTTTCCATTATAAGATAAAATAACTTTAAAACATTCAGTAAGTTAGGTAAATTTTTCTGATTTTACAGCCAGAATTGTTAATGATAAGGATCTGGTTTAAAGAGGAAAACTACAGTTAAGAGTAAAAACTGAAACTTCCCTCTTTCACTCATTCTATTGTGATTAGCAGTTCCAGCACTGTTTGAGCATTGAGACTAGATTGTAATTCTACTGTGATCAGTGCAAGCCTAAGGTAGCGCACCTGAAAATGCCAAGGTCAGAGCAGGTTGAAAAAGGAGAGCAGATTCTTCTCAGACTGGTGGCTAACAATGTGGTTAGATTCACCAATCAATTGCAAATAGTGTCTCTGATTCCCTACTTTGGTTTTCAAGAAGCTAAAACAAGAAGATACACAGCCCCTTGTATGTCATTTCAGTCTCTGGCCCCCAATTAGCAGTAGGTGCAGTAAAGAGATCAATTATTAAAACTCTATTCTTTTTACCAGAAATGGTCTCCTGAGCCCTAAAGGTCAGCCACATTTCCAAATCATTATAAGTTTGGATCTTACCCAAAATACCACACTACCAGCCAATCCTTTAGAAACTAAAACTAAAGGTTTATTTTAAAGGACAGAAACATATGAGAAGTGAGATGTTAAATGGTCAAAGCTATCAGATACATGCAGAGAATTTAAAAATCCATATATATCAGATTCTCAGCAGAATTGTGGAGTTTGCAGGCTTCCATAGTTCCTCTGGTCCAGTCCTTCGTTTCACAGCTTCAGTTGTAGATGAGTTGATCCAGAAATAGGAAGCAGGAATGAAGGCAAGATGGGGATGGTGCAGCTGCCTTTTATGTTCCTTTGTCCTGTGGCTTGTCCCAAACACAGCCACACAACCCATGGCATGGGAAAACCTCAGAGTCTCCTGTTCATAGACATGATCCTATATGCCCTGCTGACTTAAGGTAGAACCCCTCAATTTCTTCATGGGATTAATTGTTCCTGTGAGCTATTCTATGGGCCATTAAGCAGGTTTATTGCTGCTGCCATCCTGTTTGGGGTGTCACGTAGAAATACTGAACAAATTTATAATGCAAATATGCCATACATATTTAGAATTTATAATACAAAATTGACATACTTATAAATGTATTTATCAGTGTTAGCAAATGGTACCTGACATGGCATATTTTATACAAATTATTGTAATTTTGCAACATGGGTTATAATCAATAATATTATAAATTGTCAACCTTCCTCCACACAGCGCCACACCTACAATATAGCCTGAGGAAGGCGGCAATGCAGGAAGTAGGTTGTGTGTCCTGGACTCCGTTCAGGAAAACACTTACACACATACTAAAGCCCCATTGAAGTGGATCATTTGCGTAAAGTTAAGCATGTGCTTAATTTCAGAGGGGTAGCCGTGTTAGTCTGTTTCTGCAAAATAAACAAGGAGTCTTGTGGCACCTTCAAGACTAACACATTTATGTGGGCATAAGCTTTCCTTATCCTTCCTAAGCACAGTGGTAGCTACTCTTTCCCTCCACAGGTTCTGGAGGCTTGTTATGTTCCCTCACTCTCATCAGCAGTCATGCAGCAGGCCCGTGATTAAGACCTGGATCATTTTATGTAATTTATGATGCAGTATTTGGATGCAATGAGTGTTTAAAAAATGAGTTGCAGTCTGAAAACTGGCTTCATATCTGGTGTTCAGACAACTTCCATGCTAGGCTGAAGGATCTGCTGATATGGTCCTGTCCTTCAGAAAGGGAGATCTAAATATGCAGCTCAAAAATGGAAAGTGATTTGACCAAAAATGGATGAAGTCTGCTGAATTAATAACAGTGTTTTTTATACTGACAGGAAAAAATAATTCTGGATGGAAAAATTTGAGCATAATTAAACGCTGACCTTAACTGGAAAAACATATGCTCTTTATCACCTGCAGCCATTCACTAGGAAATTGACTTTCTACATTTTTTCAAATCTTTCAGCTAAATGAGATATTAAAATATATAGGTCTCTTGCAGATCTTAGAGAAAGATCAGCTCTCTGAAGCCTTTTTAATCCATGAATCAATGAATAAATAAAATATTTTCATCTTTGATACATAACTTTAGTCCAGTATTCCTCATGCTTTTTTCCTGAAAAATGAAAGTAATACTCATTTTTCATTCTTTGTATGGTAAAGAGTAACATTAGGGCAAAACAGGGCTTATAATTTTACTATTGTTTGCATTTCTTCAACCTAAAATAACTGTGGAACACTACTGAACTCTGGTGGTCATAACCATTGTTGCATAATAGTTTTTGCTATCAGATGGACTTGGAGATACAGTAAAAGAGAGTTCCCTTTGAACATTTTAATTTTTATTCTCTCCTATGTATACAGTTTAAGTTTTCAAAAAGTTTGCATAATATGGATACAAAAGAATATTTTTCCTGCAAGAATCCTTATATTACCCTTTTCCTCTTAAAGCTTTGAAATCCAAATATCTCAGAATGAAACATTTTTACCTGATTATTTCCTTCCTGGGATTGACCTCTCCTTCGTTCCACCCCCCACCCTGAATAAATTCATAGGGAAGAAGATAAAAAGTGTACCCATGTACCCCTCTGGAGCTTTGTATATAGTTCTGTTGTTTTAAAGTTAAAAACAACGAGAGTCCTGTGGCACCTTATAGACTAACAGATTTTCTTTGGCATAAGCTTTCGTGGACTATAACCCACTTCGTCAGATGCATGAAGTGGAAATCACAGAGAAGTATATATACACATGCCAGGATGGAGGACGGCGAGTGCAGGCAAAGTCAGTTCAGAGAGCAGATGGGGCCTGTTCACACTTGTTGATAAAGGTGTGCTAAGTTTAAAATGATCCATTAATGAATTTTATGCATCTATGAAAATACTCTGAAGTGGTTGGCTAAAAGTTATAGCCTAGCCTGAAAGCCTCTGTACAAGTGTGCACTCTCTCTCTCTCTCTCTCTCTCTCTCTCTCTCTCGTGTCTGTATGTGAGTGAGCATACTCATACACACACGCAGAGGGCACTGCCTTAGTGTTAGAGGGGAGGAAGTCAGTCCCAGAAGAAACAGGAAATATAACAAATTTTCTATGCTGGTTTGATTTTGTTTTTTAAAAGAAAAAAAAACACAGAAGTTAAGATTTTGTTTGACTTGGATTTTAATTGTGTATAAGCAGGTGATAAACCCCAACATATTTTCTCTATCTAATTAGTGTAAATGTTGTTATCCCTAATATGACTACAGTATTACCTAATAAAACCAAAAGGTAGAGTATAGAGTAATATTTGATTGAAGCTACACAGCATATTATTTTCATAATTAGATATCTGAGTATTAAAAAGGTTTTCAAATTTAGTTTATTCTTTAGTCTATAAAAATTAGCTTCTTTAGTCTATTCTCAGTCTTTAAGATTAGAACATACCTTGAATTATTTGTCTTTATGCAGCCATGATTACACAGCAAGACAAGAAACATTAAGCATTGCTGCTTATATACAGGGAAGGAGTATAATGGAAAATTTGGCTGGAAAAAAACATTTGCGCTTAGCAGCATCAAAAGCCTTTGTTCAAAGTGCAAGGTATGTTGTATTTTGATGGGGCACAGCACAATAATTTAATGAAACTTCAATTTCTTATATAATTCAAATTTTGGAGCCAGATTTACATATTTTTCTTTTCTAAGAAGTGGCTTAAGTGCTAAATGTTGTGGGCTGAAATACTTGAAAAGGATCTGGTAAAATCTTCCAATTCAGAAAAATACCAAATGCTCCTGTCTCCCATATAACTGGATACTGGAGCTTCAAAATGAGTATCTTTAAAGTCATTTCTAATAATTGAAGATGAAGTCACAGATCCAATGTGAGGGAGGGCCCATTATCCAGTACCTGTAGGAAATAACAGTACTGGGGGACAGTATATAATATCAGTCTTCCAAACAAAAGGAAAAAATAATTGTATCTACTGGCAATCAAAACTAGAATTTTTAATAGATAAGAATCTGAAGGTCTCACCTGAGACTGCCAGTATTCCAAAACTTTCCCTTCCATCAGCCATTAAAATGTGTGTGATGGGATAAGTTAGAACAACCAGTGTAACAGAATCATAAGGGGATATCCAGTTAACACAAACATTTCCATGCTCCTTTAAGTCCAAACAGATGAACAGAGACTTCTTCATTAAAAAAAAAAAAAAAAATCTAGTATTCTGTAGTAAGATGAGTATAGGTAGACAGCTGGACAGAGGTTCTAGAGGGAAGCAAGAAATATTGCTTGCAAAACATTGGCTATAATAATAAATTCAGTGACAAGTTATATGAAGGAAGCTATGCACCTTGAAAAAAATTCAAAAATTGCCTAACTTTGCCAGACATCATAGCCATTCTGGTAAGCATAGTGAGGAAGCCCTTCAGATCACCATCTGGTAACAGTCCATTAATTTAAAAGATTTCGGTTTTCAGATAGATGATTTAAGTGGGATTTAAGCCACTTAGTGGAAAAATGACATGGTACCACAACTGGGGAGAATCATTAACTTCAGGACACTCAAATAGCAATTGCACGGAATATTGTCACAGAAATTATTTTTGTATGGAACTAGGGACATTCAAGTTATGTCCTCATGTTACTTTGTTACTTCATCAGAACCACATAGTAGTTTGAGTTATTTAAAAAAACCCAGCCCCTCCCCCCCCTTCCCCCAACATTACTATAATGAGAAATTAACGTGGTTGGGAGATCAAACACAATAGCTTATAAATAGAGAGCTTTTTTTATGAGTCCCAAGTACAATTTCAAAAATTTTATTAATAAAAAGTCTTCAAATGCTGTTACAATTAAATATAACAAATACATGTTAATTGTATCATATAAAGGTATATCTCTTTACTTATTTCTTACTTGCTGCTGTTAGCAAGTGTGAATATATTTATTGCCCAAATTGAAAAATGCTTTCTGTAGCAGGTTAATTCGAAGCCTCTCACCTCTGATGTACATATGTAAATCCAGGTTAAGTGAGGAGGGAGCTGAGTTGGGTGATTTCATGCTTATGCTTAAAGGCTATTAACTACAACATGCAGATTAGCATAAGGGCAGTCTTTTCTCAGTTCAGTTATGCTTTTCTCCTTCAGATATGCAAGTGAAACAGGAAATTGTGCCCTTCTGATGCTGGCAGCCAGACACTTCTGGAATGCGTGTTTACCTTTTATCGGTTCTCCACTAAACAGAGAACAGCTTAAAGAGCCCACAGAAACAATTCTCAAAAATATCATTAAAGTGGAGTCTAAAATTAAGAAGGTAAGACTATTTAATAAGTAGCATTAATCTATTTTTGTAGTATTTACTCACCAGTTATGATTCTGAAGTATAATTTTGTTTTACTCTGTAACTATGAATGTGTACTTCAGGATTTTATTTCCTGAGGGAGGGGAGAAGACTCCAAATCTGTCATTTTAGTACCTTTCACAAACATTTAAATTCTCTCTCATCTGCACGCCAGATATGTCAGTTTAGTACCTTTCAATGAGTACTTAAATTCTCTTTCAACTGCACACACGTGTGAGCATCTCATCCATAGCATCTCAGCTGGAACTGTTTTCATCAAAAAGATTTGCTGCAGCTTGATTTTCAGGTGTCCCTTTCTGAAATTTACAAAATGTGATTAATAAAAAATATTAGTTTAAGAAAATACAGGAAAAATAAGTCAGTTACTTGCAGATTGCTGTGATAGTAGGCCATATTGATCTTGATCTACAGGGCATATTCAAACCACAAAATATCTTATTTCACTTCCATCTGCCTGAGTTTTTATATCACTTACTTTTTTCAGAGGGAGCTGGTATTCAACAAAATATTCAACAGTGTTGACAGGAAAACTGTAACTGAAGAGACAATAATAAAATGAAATACTTTAAAACGTTTTCAGTAACATTTCTTATCCACTGTGGAAATAGATACCTTTCTAAATACCATATAGTAGGAAGGCAGATAGGAAATATTTGCTGCATAATAGACCATATCACATTAATTTTCTTCATATCTTAGAGAGTCATAGGCTATGTCTACACTAGAGGCTCTGTTAAGTCGACTTAATAAGGTCGACTTTAAGTCAACTTAGAGAGTCCACTCTAAAAACTTAAGTCAACTTCCTGTGTCCACACTGGCAGTTGCTAGGTCGACTGAGGAGTGGTGCATTGTGGTTAGCTGTCCCACATTGCACCGGGGCCTGGAGGCCAGTTAGGTTGACTTAAGGGCACTCCCCATCCACACTGGCTTAAGTTGACTTAATAAGGTTGGTTGAGTTGTGGAGGTGGAGTTATTAAATTGATTTAAGGAAGCACTCAAGTTGACTTATTAAGTGCCCAGTGTGGATGCAGCATTCTGTAGGTCGACTTAAGCATCAAGTCGACTTAATGTGCAAGTGTAGACATACCCATAGGCCTGAAGGGACCACCCATATCTCCTGATATGTGAATACTGTCATGTTGAAACATGCTGCATCTTAGATCATGTGGTAAAGGAGTGTATAATAAAGAACAGAAAACTGAATTTTACTTCTTCCTCAAATAATAAATAAGCTACCAGTAATCGTAAGTGATGATTGGTCTGCTTATTCAGTGATTAGAAGACAAAATTGATGAGTGTCACTGTGTACTTGAAAGTGTAATGTTGTGAACAACTGTAAACTTAAAGGGGTTTAGGTGGTTTATAGATAAGGTAGTTACTGCTGCTAGATGTTTTTTGTTAAGAATCTTATTATTTACAGAGCTCAATAAGACAATATATTTAAAAGTGATTAAAGGAAATGTTTTTTGTACAACACATAATTAACTTACGGAATTCATTGCCAGAGAATATCATTTGGGCTAAAACTTTAATAGCAGTCATAAAAAAGGTTTAGACATTTATGTGGTTTGTGAAAACATCCACAAATCTATATTAGATAGAATAAAACCTTCTTTTTAGAAAGGTTATAAACCTCATGCTTCAGAGCAAATGCTATCCAATAACTGATAGTGGTTAGTTGCCCCTACAGGCAGGTCAGTCCATAGCTGTCCACTTCAGGATTTCTTTGAAATATATTGTATTGGCTACTGCCAGAGAAAGAAAATGGTGTACATAACCACTTGCATATATACTGATTCATTTTAGAAATTCCTATGTTCCTAAGATGTATGTCAGGTGGACAGGGTAATACAGTGGTCCAACACTGCAAGGATACAGTTGGCCGCTGATTTAAGATGTGGTATCTGAATCAAAATGTGAGGATAAGGACCAACACTTCTAAGGACTAAGAGCTTTAAAAAAAGTGTACTAGCTTAGTCCATCAGTTTACTGTGAGGTATGTTGGAGTTCTCAACTCTTCAGGTAAAATCTAGAGATTCCATAACTTCTAGAAAGATGTGTTGGTCTGCCCAAACCTGCTCAGGTGTCCTTAACAATAATAATCTAACACTTGTCCAACAGTTATAACTCTAGTTTAGGGAATTTACTAGTATAGTTCCTATGTAATTTATGGTCTGTACACCAGCAGAACCATAATTTTCAGATTTTTATGTGGAAACAACCATGGGCTTAAAGAATATAATCTTTGGAGCTGGCCACATTGGAAAAAAGATAATAAAAATCTATTAAAAAATATCTTATTTCTGAGTTATTAATGGTAATCCAGTTACATAACCAAAGCCATCTAAGCTAATACAGGACTGACAATACCTAGATACCTCAAGCAATGTTTTAATATGGGAATATATGATGTAGCTTATTGTATTAATCAGTGCAATTGTGTAATACACCATGCCATTTTATGAGTGTGAAAGTATTGATTGAATTTTCTCATCCCTCCTTGTCACATTATTACTGTAACTTTCATATTAGAAACCTTGATTTGGAGGAAAGTAGTTGTAGTAGATTTCAATTCCTGTATGCTTGTTAACTGACATAATCATGCTCCCAATAAACAATTATTACTGTTAGGTTAAATTCAATTACTATATTTAAACTATTAATACACTATCTATATGTAGAAAACATAAGAGCCTGAAGAATTGTGCTAACAAAAATGTAAGGACTACTTATTTAAGATTTCTTTTCAGGAAAAAGAAAATACATTGCAGCTTCATCAGTGGCCTGCAAAGGATTTTCAAAGTAGTGGATCATCAGAAGGTCATTTTCTCCCAGGCATGTAATTTATTCTTGTCATGCAAAACTGAATGGCCTAATATTTATGTGAGATGGCTACACTAATCTCTCAATATTAATATATCATTTGAATGTATTTCAAAGGTACTGAAGAAGATCTGACATTAAGAACATCCCTATATGGGTTATTATTCCACATGTATGCTGATAAAAGTGATTGGGAGACCGGGCTAAAAGTGTTAGATGAAGCCATACAAGTTCTGCCTCGAACTAAACATAGACTGTAAGGCTGATCTCTTTTTTTTACTGAAACATTCTAAGCATTCTGACTCTTGAGAAATACAAAAATGTGAATGATGTTTGAATATATATTTTACATTAATAAAATAGTATAAAGGTTTCCCTTTTTGTTGAGATGACAGGTTTTGTAATGGAAGACAATATTGTGTCTTTTTCCTACTTTTTGATTTGCTTTTGAGTATCAAAAAAAATTGATATTTGACTGCTTCTTATAATTAAAATGTTTGTTTGTGTAGGTCATCTTTAGAAAAGATCATAAGTAGGTACTTTTCAACTATTTGTTTACGGAGATGGGTCTAACTTTGCACTGTTTTCTGCTTTTCCAATTACTATCTGAAGTCCAGGCTTTAAAAGTAAGAAGAGCTTTTTAGACATTATCACAGGATAAGTTTTGAGTCAATAACACATTGACTTAAAGCTGAGCTAAGGAGAATGGGATCTCAGGTATCTTAGTCTTCTCTTTATATGTATGGTGACAAGTTCCAGAGGGGTAGTCATGTTAGTCTATTTCAGCAAAATGAACAAGGAGTCCTGTGGCACTTTTAAAGACTAACCAGGGCCGTCCTGGGGGGGGGGGGGGAGGGAGGGCAAATAGGGCAATCACCCCGGGCCCCGCGGGTACGTGGGCCCCACGCTGTCCCCCTCCCAGTGGGGCAGTGCGGGGCCCGCGCGCCGCAGCCCCTCCTCCCACGGTCACCCCGCTGCTTTTGGCACCCAGCCGAAGGCAGCGGGGCAGGGCAGGGCGGGAGGGCTATTCCCGGCCCCTGGGCTGGCCCTCCCTGCCCCCAGGGCAGAACAGGCAGGCCCAAGGGCAGAGCACGTGGGGCCCAGCCTCTGGGCCGGCCTGCCCCACACGGCCGGCTCCCTCCCCTGCAGCCGGCTCTGGCTCCACCCCCCCACACAGGCGGCTCCGGGCCGGGGCAGGCTCCGACTCCCTCCCTCCCACCCCCCGCAGGCGGGGCCCCGCTTTGGCCACTTGGCCCCAGGCCCCGCTCCCTCCACGGGACAGCGCTGAGACTAACAAATTTATTTATCACCTAAGCTTTTGTGGGCATAATCCCACTTCATCAAATGCAAACTGCAGAGCTGGAATTTTAATGCAAACTTGACACCGTCACACTGGGTTTAAATAAGGGATTTAGAATGACAAACTCACTACAAAAGGTAACTTCCCCTCTTTTAACATTCTCATCCTTTCATCCGTTGTTGTTTAAAGTCCCACGTCCACATTGTTTGAATTAAAAAAACTTACTTGGATTGCTGAAATCCTAACAGACTACCCCTACCTTGTGACTCACACTTCTCTGCTTGTGACTACTTACTTAATATACTGCAGTTTCCATTTTCTGCATCTGATGAAGTGGGATTGTGCCAACGAAAGCTTATGCGATAAATACATTTGTTAGTCTTTAAAAGTGCCACAGGACTCCTTTTTTTCTTGATATGTATGTGTACCTCTGATTTAGACATTGTGCTCCATTTGGACCCTACTATAATAAAATAATGATATTATAAAATATTATGATCCTAGTTATTTTCCCCAAATGTTATCCTACATCTTTCATTGAGAGTTCCACACACAGAATGTGTAAAATATAGAATCATGTTTTAACTTCTCCAGATCCCCTTTTTTATTTCTTTATTCCGAGGGGTATTCATGACATCTGTCTGTTTAATATCATCTGCCAAGGTAGGAGTTTGCTAATGATATGCTACTTGTCTAAGTAAATCCACTAGATAATATTGACAAGGAAATGCTGCAACTTAACCGGCTCAGATAGTATCCCATCAGAGGTACATTTTATATTTCTCCATTAAGTTCTGAGGTCTGGTCTCTTCATTACAGTGAAAGCAGCTGAAGCTATTTTGCGGGGGGTTGACTCCTAACATACATTATTTCATTATTTAAATCAAAATACTATATTTAAAATATTATATTGAACCCTTTTTTATTTAATGACCAGGCTTGTTGAACATCAAGGCATATAGTGTCTGATTGAAGACTGTTGTTTGGCTAATACATTAATAAAAATGTATTTAAATTATTAGCTATTATTCAGTTTGTTTTGCATAAAAATCCATGGCAACGTTTATGTCTAAATGTCGTGCTTGGAGCAGGTTTACAATTTCACATGTCTGAATATCTATTTCATGTTAGAGTGAGGGGCCGAGGAGGGAGTACTACTGCTTTTTAAAATAACATAACAAAAACTTGGACTTTCCCCAGCTGTAAATCCAGTTATGGTAAAACTCTAAAACTTAACTATAAGCAAGGGAAGGCCCCTATCCTACAGAAACTTACACATAAGCAGAGACTTAAGTGCAGAGCTATGACAATTAATACTGTTTGATTAACACTAGTCTCCTCTATGTATAGTCCAGTGATTTCAAAGAAAGAGGTCACAATGCATAAGGTTACATTTGTGTCTTTGCAGAATCAGGGTCTAACTTATTTTCTAAACTTAAGGTTTGTAAATGCCCAGAGGAGCAGGCAACTTGACTTCACTGTAAAGAAAGATGAGTAGTGAAGTGCAGTTACCTTCACACGTACATAGAGTACGTAATTTTACAGATAAGAAATTGATTAAATTCTAAACCTTTTTTTTAGCCTAATTTTCAAACATATGGTCATAGTGAAGGCAAGACTTGGACGTAACTTTATGATGGACATTCAGAAATTCAAGGATGAAAGCGAGGACTATTTGTCACATATGTGGCACCGTCTGGCACCAATCTCCAAAGACATTGTTGGACAGTTAACCTGTTATCAGAATGCCATTGAAGCTTTACAGGTCTCTGTTGTTAATTTTAATAGATTCTTAATAGAATATAATTTTAAGTGCATTGTTGAAAATATGAGACTATATATGCCTGTATTTTTAAAGGTGGTTTGTGAGTTAATATTCCAGGAGGAACATAGACATCCTTTCCTAAAGCAAGTAATACAATATTTATTATCATTAGCTTTTTCTTTATTTAATTTGAATTTTTCCCACCCTCAAGAGCTCAGTAGCCTAGAACAAAGTGGATCAAATGTTTATAAGAAAAGTATTCATAGATGCTGCCAAAATTGTGGCCAAAGGCATTTGAGACACCTTCCACAATGCCCATGGAAATACCCTGATGAGAACCAGATTTAACCTGAGTCAAGGAGATTTTTAATTCAACACCTGTCCATTGTTAGCTTTAGCTTCCTTTTTTAGTCTTCTTTCAGTCTTCCATTCTACTATCTTGCTGCTTTGTTCCTTCCCAGTGGTAATGGACTGATAATGAGCAAAAGGGAAGATTTTTTTCCATGATTTAATTTCTTTGATTAATGTCTCCATCACTCTTAAATTACACGTAAGGTTAAACCATTAACTACATGTTCCTTTAGCATTATTTTCCATCATAGTTTAAAATAGTTCAATTTAATAGAAGGACTAAATGTTTGCAGATAATTTTGTCAGTTAGTTAATTTGGTGTGGGTCATTTTTCACAGCTTTGAAATTACTTTTCTGATGGAAAACCAAATGGGTGTAGTTTAAGTCCTGGGACTGTCTGTCAACACATTCAAATTAGTGTTATTGAGATTGCCTGGTCTCTCTCTCCAGGAGGAAAAAGCCACAGAATAACTTACTGGTGGAGACTTTTATAAAAGAAAAGAAATGTAATACTGGTTTTTTTTATTTCATTCAGTTAGATGTTTCCCCTGATTAGACAATATCAGTAAATTGCTTTCTGCTTATTTAAAATTAAATTTTTGCATCTAAAAAACCTGACAAATCTATATAGATCTTAGTATCAGCAATTTGATGTTACAGACTACAATATAATAGCTAACTCATATTCTCTTTTCTATAGAAACAAGAAAATGAATGGCAGAAAGTTGATTATCTAATGGAATTTGCAGAATGGTTATTCTGCAATCAGTTTCCTCTTAATGATGCTATTAAACATCTGGACTGGGCAATAGATATCTTGCTACATATGAAACTTGCCACAGGACCTCTTGTGGAAGAAGGTGGGTAGATGATGTACTTATCCTTCAAAATTTCAGTATATGAATGCACTGTGTGCTTTTTGTCTTACTACCTTTTACAGAATAAAAGCACATGATCTTTTTCAGTATATAAAAAGACATTATATAGTACATATTTCTTCATCTATAAAAGAGTTAAAGAGAAGAGTAAAATGAAAACCTGAGCTCCTTCCTTTATGGGCTGATTCAAAATTCACTGAAGTCAGTAATTTCAGTGGACTTTGTACCAGACCCTTAAAGAAATGGAACATGTTGACACAAAGAGAGGTTCCAGACACTCTCAAAATAACCTGTGCTGATGTGATAAATAATTGGTTTGTATTCATTTTACAGATGGCAAAATGAAGGCTTAGAGAGACTGTCACTTGCCAATGAAGTGTCTGGGGTCTGGACTCCCAGTCCTGTACTATATCCATGAAACCATCCCCCCTTACTTTATTCCCCTACCCTATCTCCCTTACTTTATGAAATCTCTGGATAAAAATATTTTATAATACCAAAGTTCCATTGTAAAACATAATTGTCAATGGGACTTCAGCCACAACAGCTGCATGATTTTTGAAAAAGCAACATAGGCTCTTAAGTCTCTAGGGCCTTTTGAAAAGTATATCCTTTGTAACATTCACATTGCTAATACCTCGGTGATCAGTTTTGATAGAATGTTTCAGTCTACTTGAAGGAAGCAACTAATTTCTGGAAGAATAATGTGTGACATTCTGATATCTCCACTTGTGTCTTCTTTCATGTAGCTAGAGTCAAAAAAGAACAAGTAGTGTGATGCAGTTGTGAAAAGTGCATGATTCCTCTGCTACCATTGCCATGACGCTGATAATGTTCTGTTTGGTTTTTTTCTTTAAATATTACTTACCACAGTTGTGTAATGGCAGTTTAAAATTAAATCTCTACTCTTTTATGGTGTTTCCCTTCCATTCCACGCAATCCTGCTGGTTATTGATGAATCCTGGGCCCCTTTCCTCACTTCTCTTTTAAGAAGAAAATCATTAACCATTTTGTGTGTGTGTCATTGTGTGTGTATTTTCATGGATTTTGAAAACCACTGAACAAGAAAAAGTAGTTCAAATTATGAACTTATTAAAATGTAGATATTTTTGTTAAAATCTCAAACCTCACAGTCTTCCACATTGTGTAACAGCCAGAATATAATAGATACGCATGCTGAGTTTGCCACTTCACCAGTGGCTGCCATGGAACTCCTTTCTGGCTCAGTGTAATGCATTGTGTATTGCAATATTACAATATTGCAATAGAGTTCTATAATTACACCACTCTGCTTTAAGCTGAAAGCCCCCTATACACCTTGTATTTGAGCAAAAACTAAGAGGATTAGAAAGGTATGTCTCTAAAAGTATTTGAGCTTTATAGGGCACCTTTAAGAGGATTAAAATTGCACAATAGAGCAAAAGATAATGCCAAGTAGGTTGAGTAACAGTTTGGGCAACAGTGTATTGCCCTCTTAATGGAAAGAACAGCAGCATATCTACCCTGCAGGGAGCTTTAACAAGCCACAATTAGGTGAGGGTAACTTTACTCAGAATTTCTTTGCTTTGTAATTGCTTAGTGTTTATTTAAATACATTTTTATGTTTTTATTAATATTTGAAAATATTGTATAAGTAATCATATATCACTATCATAGTACGGTCATCTTTGGTAAGTTGGAATTTCATTTTTCTAATAATGTCATCTTGCTGCCAATGGATTCTTCTTCATTTACACTGCAGAAATGCAACTTTAAATAATGCACAAGTCAGATCATTGACATTGATTTTGTTGTTTGGTTTTTTAACAGAGAAAACCATCAAACAAGAAATACCTTCTCCAGCAAAGCTGAAGGTAGACTTTGGGGTAAATGTTATGATTCCCCAAATTGTTAATGCAGATTTAAGAAACATACGGCAATTGGAAACTTTGTTTAGAGCACATACTCTAATGGCTATAATTTCTGGCTGTAGTTCTCCTCATCATCAACAACACTGTTTGATGGCTTATGCTTACATCATTCGTATCTGGCAGGTGAGAAGATAAAAAATATACCAACCACATTTAATTTAGGTTATCTAATATACAAATACATTGTAAGATAATATTTTGTTATTGTAAATATCTTTATTATAGTATATCCAATTTTACAGTATCAATAGGGTATAGTTCTACTGTTTCTAAGCATTAAACTAGAAAATGATCACAAGAAAACTAAAGAGAACCTCTGTGTACTTCACAACAGCCAGTTGGTAGAAAGACATTGCTCAGTTAAAGGCCCTTACTCTCTATTGGTGTGTATATTCTTTGGGGCTTGGGATTTACACTTTTTCTGCCAATGGTTTCTAAACTTTACTATATAAATAATCAGGTAGAATAAGAACCATGAATCGGGTTTTTTGGGGAAATTTACCAAATTACAATATTATTGGTGATGGACAATAATGACAGATAGGCAGTGTTTTAGTTCATTTCAAAGGGTATGTCATTTAACTTAAAGGAATTATCTGACATAACTCAATTCACATACTTTATTTAACTATCAATTACATTCTGTGATGAAAGCATACCACTCTAATGTTCACTGGAAGTTGTTAATTCTCTAACGTAATTGCTTCTGGCTGTTCTGCAGCATTTCAAATAAAATTGAATGCACCTCATTAAATGTATTTTCTCATTGATATGGATGTCTAATTTCCAGTGACATTTATGGTGAACATCAATAGCACTGTACAGCATATTACATTTTTTAAACTTATTTAATTCTTTGTAATGGTGAAAGCTGTACATGATCTCACTATTTGTCACATGCTATCACAAGTACCTGAGTGGTATGGATGAAAGCTTTGCAAAGTGAAGTTGGCATCCATATCATATGTTCCTGTTGTCTATTATTGTTTTTCCAGTCATTACAAATACTTGTAATTGCTCAATATCAAAGCATGCAGCTGAATCCTGCTACATAGCTGTGTTGCTAATTATCAGACCTTCATTGTGAAATTAGCTTGGACTATAGAACATGTATAAATTTGGTAAACAGGAATTTTAGAAAACAAAATTCTGACTAACATTTCCAAATTTCACATCATCAGAATTTTTAACGTTCTGTACTCGACTAAGAGAAACAGGATGATTTCAAGATAATCCTGGGAGTTAAATAAATATCAAGTTAACTAGTGCAGCTGTCAGTTACAGGACAGTGACAGTAGCTGTCTGTGGACCGGTGCTTCTAGACTAGTGATCCTCAAACCTCAGTGGTTCAGGAGCCAAATTAACAATCAATATTACCCCAAAAAAAGCCATAGTAGTATGAACTATTTCATTTACTATAGTACTGTATTTTCATATTTAAATAATATGATGGGAAATATTTAGTGTGTGTGTATAGACATGTGGATAAATTAAAAAAATATATTTATTTATTTATTTAGTTATTTTAGAGCAAAATAACTGACTATCGATTAATAACATAGTTAAAGCATGCTGATTGGTTAACAACTTAGCTTAGTTATATGTTAAATCAGACAGTGTTTTAGTACCATGTGCTGCAAAGAGGCACAGGGAACATATTAGAGCCTCTTGCAGCTCACAAGCCTCAGTCTGAGTAACACTGTTATAGATTATATTAACTGTGAGTTTCAAACTTTCCATATAATACATTTTAGGATTAAAAGTAGGTTGTTTATAAAGAGATGCAGGAAAGTTTCTTAGACTGTGTGATGTGAGGCTTGTTTGGGATTAAAAAAGCAGTTTTGATTGAAGATGAATGAGAAGGACATGTGAAATCTCTTGAACTCTTTGGGTATCCTAAGGCTTGTTTTAATTTCCAGGCAAGTTCCAAAGGGGTAGCTGTGTAAGTCTAGTTCAGCAAAACAAACAAGGAGTCTGGTGGCACTTTTAAAGACTAACAAATTTATTTATTGCAGGTGAGACTCTCTGGAATGTTAAGACCCTTTAGTAACTATCAGTTAGGCAATGGAGTAATTTCTGAAAGCTTCAATAAAGCCATGGCACATTAGATGCCGTAAAGCATGCCATGCCATATAACAAAGAACCAGTGTGAAATCTTGATGGGCTATGGAACATGTAGCCAGTGTTCCAATATAGTCCAAAGCATGTGTCATGAACTTTGATCAGCTCTAACAGAAATTACTGATCAAAGATCCTATTAAATTGCTTTTCTAATTATACTTTAGCCAAGATCAGAAACAAGAAGAGCTTTAGTAAGAAGTTCTGTCGTTCCTTGAGAATCCAACTATGAGAGCTTTGCTGCCATAAGACAAAGAGAAGGAGAGAGATTATCTTTAAGTATGCTTCAGTTAATGCAGCATATACTGTACTACATTATACATTTGCAATAGGGTAGACTGTGAGGAGCATATTATACCTGTCTTTCATCTGTGCTTCCAGTTCATGCTGGTGTGAAAATAAAGTGATGATTTTAAAGTCCCAAGTGATGTGTAGGTATTTATTTCAGAAACTGTGTTTAGTAATAACGCTTGGCTAATGCGTCCATAAATGCTTGTAAAAATAATAATAATGTGAGGATTCTTTGGAGCCTTTCAAACTTTCTGTGGGAATGTAGTCTTCAGTCAACATAAACAAGTGTGATTCTGTTTCTAATAGTCAAGGACAGTACTTTTAAGTTAAATAACTGTAATTATTTTGTCTAGGTTTCATTGTCTGCTGCAGGATATATTATAAAAGCATTAGCAAAATCCTCACCATCTACTGCTTCCCAGAATGCACAGTCAGCCACCCTTAAGAAAGATAAAGGCAAAAATGATGCAAAACAAGTAAGACATCCTCTTTATGAAAAATCTAATTTTTTTTTACTACAGTAAATGGTGTTTCTGAGATCAATTCTTCAAGTACAAAATTACATAGATTGAATTTTTGTATCTGTGGGAGAGTACTTCTGAGTCTATGCACTAAATAGGCATGTGGATCCGTGGGAGATTTCAAGTTAGAAATCCTTTTTCTTCTGTTTTTTTAATCTTTTGTTTATGTTTCTTTGGCCAAAACCAACCACCTGCTGCTTTCCAGAACCCACAAGCAACAACCCCGAAAAAAGACAAAGCCCAAAAGGATTCCAAACAGGTATCTTTCCTTTTCCCTCTTGAAACAGCTATGTTTAAAATCTTTTCTGCCTGTAGAAAAATAAACTTCTCTAAAGAGTTTCTTTAATTAAAGGTACAGTCTTCAGTTGTGAAAGAGAAGCCTAAACGAAAAGGACCAGTTGAAGCATTGCCGGCAAGTGTGGAGGAATGGGCTAGTTATGACTGTCCTGATGAAGTTAGAGATGCTTTTAAGCAGGAAACAAGCTGCTGTGTTATTAACCGGGATAATATTCTGGTACCAGTAAGTAAACTTTTCAGAGTAATTCATCTGTTTGGGTTGGGGGGAAGATGATGGGAGGAGCGTTTAAATGTTGTACACCTCCTCTGTTTTTTCGACAAAAGTTGACAAAAGGATGGATATGGTATACTGACAAGATTTTTTAAACTTTTTTTTAAATGTCTGCTGTTATTCATCATAACTGAAAACGAATTTGCAACAAATAGTCAATGCATAAGATTTTCTTCCATCAGATACAAATCTCCATCAGCTTCATTTTTGGCAGGTTTTATGCTACATCAGAGAAGATGTGTATGCAAAATACAGTGAATCAGATTGAGACCTCTATTCCCATTGGCTTCACCAGTAGGATTGCCCATGTGAATAACTTCTCATCAGTAGGAGTAAGAGGTTCACAAGCTAGCCCATGGGAATTTATGCACAGAGCCCAGACCCTGGGGAGGGGCCCTTCCCTGCCAATTGGCCCTGGGCCCTGCCCCTCCCTCGGGGCAGTCCTGGCTGAAGGCAATGCGCTTCTGTATTGGAATCTGCTCTGAACCTTCCACCTCCCTAGGGAGTATTGCTTGGTAATCACCTGAAGTAGCACATCCACAGGGACACTACTAGAAGAAGAAAGAAAGCTTATCCACCTTGTGCAATAACAGGAGTTCTTTGAGATGTGTGCGCTCTGATACACTACCTCCTTTCCCTCTGCTTCAGAGTCTCTATTGTGAGACTTAGCAGTGGAGAAGGAACTGAGGAAGGCTTACCCACACCGCCTCATGTAACCTCAGTGCAGGTCACAAGGCTGCGTGGGGTGCTTGTGTGGATCAAATGGGCACTGTTACCAAAATTTTCCAATAGATGTCCGGGCTCCCCAGAAGTGGAGTACTCACAGGGACACACATCTTGAAGAACTCCAGTTACTGCATGTGAGTAACATCTCCATATTATTCTTCATCAAAATATTAAGGTAACTTCCCTGGATCTCAAAGCTCTGGTTCAATACAGATCAGAACTTTAAAGGTCATCTTCTGTACCCAAGAGGAAGCATATGTTTGCTTTCTTATGCAACCCATCACCAAGTAACTCTCAGTCCTTCTTTGCCTGCAGATGGATTCAGAGTTCCATTCAGTTACTGATCCCTATGAATATTTCTGAGATCAGTTTTTTGTGACCAGAGGAAAAAAAGTTAAGGATTGTCTTGACAATTCCTTAGCTAAGTGCTGACTAATTTCTTTAACTCTCTTTTTGTCTTTTAAAAATCTAGTCAGTGATTCACACAGGGAGCCATAAATGAGGTACTTCAGTGGCTCTAAATTTAGAATTGTAAATCTACCTGTTGGGCATCAAAGACTGAAGAGCTAATGAAGCATATCTTAATATAGCCATATGTATGTCCAGTGGATAAGATTTGTGTCAGATTTTTTTGTTTAGGTTGTACAGTTGAAAAAAGAAGAATTAATAGTTCAAATAAAATATATCAGTTGGTGCAGTATTTATTATTTGATTTTTATTTTTAGAATTACACTTTATATTTTATGGACCTTTTGGCTAAGGAGCTCCAGAAAATTTCTTGCATCCACTTGACTCTTCCCATATTACAGCTGGCAGAGGTTATTGCTCATGAAGTTGTGGAAAGTAAAAGTCTGTCTGATCTCTATCATCTTCGGTTTGTATATGTTGCTTGCTTTGGCTAAACGGGAGATGTTTATGAAAAGCCATACCAACCCCTTCCATTTTGTACACTGACCCTCATTTACACTGTGTAGACCATTCCTTCTATGATTTACACTGTTTTACATTGTTCATCATTTAAAGATTGATGTGTCCTTTTTGTTAAAATGTTTGTATATTAATAATATTTATTATTGATTTTTTTTCTTTTCTGGCATGAAAGCCAACAAGGCTACCTATAGAATTAAGTGCTAAGCCCCAAAGTATGTGGATGCAAGATTAGGCAAATCTGCCCCAAATGAAAAGTGTTTATAATTCTTTTAGCAAAAAGGAATTAGGAAACAACCTCATTCTTTTAAAAAAGGGACATCCTGGTTAAAAATAGTTTACCATAATTGGATGCTGAACACCCCTGCTTGCATCTACAAGATATATTGATTAGTTGTGTCTTTCTCTGTAACTGCTGTACCCAGATTTGCATGCACAATTGAAGCTACCATTCTCTTTAAGGTCATTTTTAGAAGGCCAAAATTCTCAGCTCCCCACTTATTTCTGGGCTTCCTTTTAAGAGCATAAAATCTATTAGGGATCTAAACTGTTAGATTTAAAAACTTTCTCAAAAATGTATTGTATTTTCCCCCCAGATATAAACTTACCAGAATTTTGCTGTTATTGGTGGTATTAGTAAAAAATACCCCCCCCCCCCCAAAAAAAAAGTGGGGGTGGGAGAAGGAAGGCAGCATAAAAATACACCTTCTTTGGAAAGTTTATTTCTATCAGGCAATATTTTCATTTTTGTGATCACTATAGAAACTAATATTTTATTTTCACAGAATCTCCCTGGTATGCTCAGATATAAAATTGAGCCAGGCATACTCATATCATGAAAAAGTTGCTGGAGAAGAATACATTAATGAAGTGGAACAGGCAAAGTATGTGGTCTTATTGCAGTGCACTTTGTGTAGCTTGTTTTGTTTTCCCAGTTAATAAACTGGTAACATGGAAACTAGATAGCTATTATAAGTTAGAAAAATAATTTTATTTTAAAACATCATTTCCTACCACCACTTTTGGTATATTTGTGACAGAGTAAAACATTGTGCGTTTCATACAAATTTACAGAATTATTGTCATAAATTTTTGTAGTATAATAACACAACTGCTAAAGATATTTTAACAATATTTTTATTTCCCCCACTATAATTTAGCTATAGACAAGAGATTGCATTAAAAAATGAGAAAAATGTGCAACCTGAGGAGGAAGAAAAACATGGATTATCTGAATATACCAAGTCACATAATAGTAGACATAAGAACTCACTCACTGAAAAGGAAAAGGTTATTTAATTCAATTATACACATACTGTATTCAACAAAGTTTTTGTTTTTACTGTGGTTTTCTAGACAGTTTATGATACACTTGATTTTAATCAGTTTATCTTCGTTTAAAATCAGTTTTTAACTGTAGGAATCATATTTCTGGAATCTTAGATGTTCTATAAAATGTGTACTACTTATATTCCTCTGCTCTATGCTACCAGTGTGTTAGTTGAGGTTGCTCAGCATCAAGGATTGATGTACAGGAAAAAGAACAGGAGCTGTATTTAAAGTCACTCACTGCTGCTCTTTCCAGTATCTCAAAGTGACATTGCTTCTCTAGGGCTAAAACAGATCAACCACAAAGATCAAGGAGCAGAAAAAGAAGCTCTAATCTCTAATATCACTCCCCTCTTCCTTCTCTCTCCCCTCCCCCCCTCTTCCCCCTGCTAACATCACTCGACACTGTTTTCTCTCCCCCCTGAACAAAGCTCTAAAGATACGCATTTCAACTCTAGTTCTCCTCTTCCATAATTTACAAGATAACTCTCACGTTATCTTGTTGCATTTCTCCACTCTCTTCATTTGCATTTCATTCCCCTTTTCCCCATATTACGTCACTATTTTCTTCTAACCTCGCCCTTTCTCTATTCCCAAATTCTTCCGTCTTATGTCTTCCTCCTCAACCCCTCATTTAGCTCTCATAGTCTTCTCCTATCTCTCTCTTAATTTTGGACAAAATAAATTGATTGCTTCCATCTTAGTTTTTTTTCCCAGACAATACAAGATCTAAATTATTTTTGATACCCAAAAGTTAATCATAGTTTTGCATTTAGCTTGTATATTTGCTATGCAAATTCTTTTTGTGTTTTGTGAAGTCCAAATGTTTTCTCCTATAGTTTAATTCCTAATTTCTATGTTGTAAAATAGTCAGAGATGAACTATGAGAGAGAACATTAAATAGGATTTTCAGTATTAATTTGAATTCAACCTAGTTTTCTGAAAGAAAGTAGTAATTTAAAGTTCTGCTATTTTTTCAGCTTTTAAAATTAAATGCAGTAACTGGAAAAGGGTTGAGTGGACTTTCTTTCCCATACTTGTGGATTGACAAAGCTGAAGTGCTAATTCAGCTGGGATTGTATCAACCAGCAAGGCTGCTACTTTCAGAGGCACACAGAGCAACACAGGTAGAGCAGAAATAATTCAAACCTGTAAAAACAAAATTAATGGAATGTTTAGGCAACAACGTTTAGCATGATTGAAGTGTCACTGATGTTAATGGTAGTCAAACTGCAAAAACTGTACCAAAGACTGGAAGATGCAGGGTTTTGATACAGTTTCCCACAGCATTCTCGTCGGCAAGTTAAGGAAGTATGGGTTGAACGAATGGACTGTAAGGTGGATAGAAAACTGGCTAGATCATTGGGCTCAGTGGGTAGGAATCAACAGCGTGATGTTTAGTTGGCAACCAGTAATGAGTGGAGTGCCCCAGGGGTTGGTCCTGCGGCTGGTTCTGTTCATCATCTTCATTAATGATCTGGATGATGGGATTGATTGCACGCTTAGTAAGTTCACGGATGACACCAAGCTGGGGGGAATGGTAGACACGCTGGAGGATAGGGATAGGATTCAGGGAGACCTAGACACATTGGAGCGTTGGGCCAAAAGAAATCTCATGAGGTTCAACAGCGACAAGTGCAAAGTCCTGCACTTAGGACGGAAAAATCCCATGCACTACTACAGACTGGGGACCAATCAGCTAAGTAGCAGCACTGTAGAAAAGGACCTGAGGGTTATTGTGGATGGGAAGCTGGATATGAGTCAACAATGTGCTCTTGTTGCCAAAAAGGCCAATGGCATATTGGGCTGCATCAGTAGGAGCGTTGCCAGCAAATCGAGGGATGTGATTATTCACCTCTATTCGGCACTGGTGAGGCCACATTTGGAATACTGTGTCCAGTTTTGGGCTCCCCACTACAGAAAGGATGTGGACGAGTTAGAAAGAGTCCAGCGGAGGACAACAAAAATGATTAGGGGGCTGGGTTACATGAGGTATGAGGGAAGACTGAAGGAACTAGGCTTCTTTAGTCTGCAGAAGAGAAGACTGAGGAGGGGTTTGATAGCAACCTTCAGCTACTCCAAAGAGGAGGGAGCTGGGCTGTTCTCAGTAGTAACAGAGGAGAGAACAAGGAGCAATGGTTTCAAGTTGCAGCTGGGCAGGTCGAGGTTGGATATTAGGGAAAAACTTTCTCACTAGATGGGTGGTGAAGCGTTGGAAAGGGTTACCTAGGGAGGTGGTGGAATCTCTGTCTTTGGAGATATTTAAGGCCCAGTTAGACAATACTCTGGCTGGGATGATTTAATGGGAATGGTCCTGCTTTTAGCGGGGGGTTGGACTAACCAACCTCCTGAGGTCCCTTCCAGACCTATGATTCTAAGATTCTATGATTCTAAGATTAAACTTATAAATGGAGAGTACATGTCGTATACTTAAAGCTATAAATTTCTTAAAAGAATACTGAAGTTATTTTTTTAAAAACCCCACTACATCCATTAGAAACCTAGATCTAGTAGGTTGAACGGAAAAGAAACCTAACATTTGAAAGTGTGGAAATTCATAGTTATGGCACCAAATCACCTTTACCCCTTACCTTCTAAAGACTGTTCTCATAGCTTAGCTAGCATGGGATTGAGCATGCAATGCACCCTGTGAAATAGTGGTAGCAGCTGTCTGTGCTCTCCAGGGTCTATTTGTTTTGGTATTCCATGGGTGTTCAGTATTTGCTCTTAGAGTTGTGACCTGCCCCTACTCATTCAGTGTGTGATAACTCTGAAACCTAGTTATGGCAGTAGGAAGTTAATAATGCTAATTGTTCCACTGCTGGTATTTTTAAAGAAACATTGTTATGTAGGAATTGTTGGGTGGATGGGGGAAAGAACAGGGAGAATGATTTATAAATCTGGGCAGAGTTCAATTAAAGTGCCATCATGCCCTGTGCGAGTCTGAGCTCTCCCAAGTCAGTATGTAAAGGATCTGCATGCAAGATAGCCTATCTTGTTATATCTTGCTGCTCTCCAGTGTGCAGTGTGGCTCTTTCCTCATGAATATCATGTTCATCTGTCATAATTGTTTCTGCCCTTCAGCATCATTTCAAATAAGCCTTTATATTTTTTAGAGAAATATAAATAACTAATCATTTTAATTATATTTAAACACAATTTATTTTTTAATGTTTAACATAAATTTAGTATTGGGCAGTGAACAAAGTTCAGTGAAATGAAATATATTTTGTAATACTGGAAAAGGTACTAGGCCAGGTTCACAGCTGGTATAAACCAGCATGGCTTTATTGAAGTCAATGGAGCAATGTTGTTTGAGCTCAGCTGAGGATCTGGCCCACTGAAATTCATCTATATGATCATATTTCTTCTGCCTCAGATATTGACAACAGAATATCTAATAAAAGGGAAAAAGAGGATTTATCTTACTTGTAGCATGGAGGAGTCCTCTTGAGGCGATAAAGGAAAACAGGAGGTAGTTTTGAAATAGGAAATATGCTTAACATGGCTGGCAAATTTTTGAAAAAGCAGTAGGAAGCAGTATGAATGCTAAGGAGCAAATCAGACTTCCAGATACATGTACAAAACTCTCACCGATTTAATGCTTTAATGCCTATGCCATTATTTGTCTTGAAATGTTAAAAGGAAAAGATAGGATCTCTGCTTTTTAAATATATCTGAAATATCTATTTTTACCTCCAGGAAATGAATGACACCCAGGCTGTGTCGAGAAGCTTGTACCTTCTTGCTGTACTGGCTAATCTGGAAAAGAACCATGGGCAAGCTAAGGCTCTTCTTGAGAAGGCCCAACTGCTAGGAGGAAATGAACAGTTTTGGTACAATAGCACTCTGAGTTTCATACAAGCAATTCTAGAGGAAAATAAGGAAGGAAAAGAGAAAGTGGTAAGAAAATAATATGGATATTGTTCTTTTTCCTGGTATAGTATATAGCTCTAAATTATATTTTAGAATTGTATTATTTAGCTTTCTGACTTCTATAATAAATTTAACAATAATAGTACTGATGTATGCTGTTCTCTGAGGGTACGTCTATACTGCAGTATAACACTTGTGGCTGATCTGTGTCAGCTGACTCCGGCTCATGAGAGTTTGGCTATAGGGCTGTTTATTTGCAATGTACATGTTCAGGCTTGGCTCCGTTCTGAGCCTGAATGTGTATACCACAGTTAACCAACCCCATATCCCAAGCCCAGCAAACCAGACTCTGCTGACACAGTCCAGCCATGGGTGTTAAATTTCACTGTAGACAACAGCGATATGCACCCTTTATACTTCCAATATACCTTTTTCTCATTTCCTAGAAGCAGACAGGTGATGTTTAGTGGTTTTGAAATGTTGTATCTTTCCAACTAAATACCAGTTTTTCAGATTGTTCTATAATAGTTTTTTGTCAAGCTGCAAGTGCTATATTTTGGCAGCTTTAATTATATTAAGATGTGTTTTAGGACTTGTCTACACAGGAAGCTATTTCAGAAGTACTAACTACATATGTGGAAGCTTTTATTCTGTAATAATAGAGTCTTTATTCTGGGGTAAGAGTGCCCACATATGGAGCTAATCACAAATAGTTAATCAGCTTTAAATCCACATCCTGTTTAATTCTGCTATGTGTAGACAAGCCTTTTGTCTGCAAGTAGTCTCATTTAAAATGGTGTGCATAGTGGTACAGTAATGTGCTAGTCAACAAACATAAGAATATCGATATAGTTAATCAAAATTAAGCGAAGTCTACACTGACGGCAGTAAATTCGCTGCCATCAGTTTGATCTTTCCAGTTCGACTGCGTGGTCAGTGAAGACCCACTCAATTGATCTGGAAATGGATGCAGTAATGTACCTCTTCAAGAAGAGTAGAATTGAGTCTAAGAGAGGACATTTCCTTTCAACTCAGCGCAATGGGGACACCACAGTAAGTAGGTGTTAGGAAGTTGAAGGGAGATACAAAAGTTATTTTACATAGCTTTCATATGTCCCTTCAACTTCTATCAAATTCTGTAGCCAGTGTAGACCTGGCCTTAGTCCTGTCTAAACTATTACTTTCTAAAATTCTAAGTGAATTGTTCAAAATAAAATTGATAATCTTGGAGAATATTAGGAAAAATAACTAAGATTTTTTTCACAAATGTGTGTTTTAAAATAATAGTTAACATGATGTATAGAAATATAAAAATACAATTATATTAATTATAATGTTATCTGCAGGCATGTAAAATTTTGCAAAACACTGTACATGTGTTCAAATCTACATTAGCGGAGAGACCTAACAGAAAGTCTGAACTGGGTTTTATAATTGCATCCCTTGAAGCCAGGTAACATTTTATATAGTAATATATATATACATTTTGTCTGCAGTATTTGCTTTTTTGAAAATATGATAATAGTTATATATGTTATGATTAATAAAGAAGCTTCTTTAGTTTAGATTTAAATTTTAAAATACAAAGTTATTTGCCTTTGCTAGGGAATTCCTTTATCAGAGTTTTTTATACAATTTACTGTTCACTGAGTGTATCTCATATTTTATTTGTTAAGCTACTATTTAGTACCTATAGAAACTGGAAGGGACCATGAGAGGTCATCGAGTCCAGTCCCCTGCACTCCTGCAAGGACCAAGTACCCTCTTAAACCATCCCTGACAAGTGCTTGTCTAAACTTAATTTCCAATGATGGAGATTCCACAACCTTCCTAGGCAACTTATTCCAGTGGTTAATTACCCTGACAGTTAGGAATTTTTTCGCAATGTCTAACCTAAACCTTCCATGCCATAATTTAAGCCCGTTGCTTCTTGTCCTATCATTGGTGGTTAAGGAGAACAATTTTTCTACCTCCTCCTCATGACAACCTTTCAGGGACCCGAAAACTATTATCATGTCCCCTCTCAGTCTCCTCTTTTCCAGACTAAACAAATGCAGCTCTCTCAATCTTCCCTCATAAGTCAAGTGTTCCAGACCTTTCATCATTCTTGTTGCTCTTCTGTGGACTTTCTCCAATTTGTCCACATCTTTCCTGAAATGAGGCGCCCAGAACTGGACACAGTACTTCAATTGAGGCCTAATCAGCACGGAGCAGAGTGCAAGAATTACTTCTCGTGTCTTACTTAAAATACTCCTGTTAATACATTCCCAGAATGGTGTTTGCTTTTTTTTTTGCAACAGGGTTACACTGTTGACTCATATTTAACTTGTGGTCCACTATGACACTCAGATCCTTTTCTGAAATACTCCCTCCTAGGCAGTCATTGCCCATTTTGTGCGTGTGCAATGGATTGTTCTTTCCGAAGTGGAGTTCTTTGCACTTGTCTTTATTGAATTTCATCCTATTAATCTCAGACCATTTCACCAGTTCATCCAAATCATTTTGAATTGTGATCCGATCCTCCAAAGCACTTGCAACCCCTCCCAGCTTGGTATCATGGGCAAACTCTATAAGTGTACTCTGTATGCCATCATCTAAATCATTGATGAAAATATTGAACAGTCCCGGACCCAGAACCGATCCCTGCAGTACTCTGCTCATTATGCCCTTCCAGCATGACTGTGAACCATTGATAACTACTCTCTGGGAGCGGTTATTCAACCAGTTTTGCACCCATCTTATAGTAGCTCCATCCAGGTTGTACTTCCCTAGGTTGTTAATGAGAAGGTAATGGGAGACGGTATCAAAAGCCTTACTAAATTCTAGATATACCACATCTATTGCTTTCCCTCTATCCATAAGGCTTGTTACCCCATCACAGAAAGCTATCTGGTTGGCTTGACACGATTTGTTCTTGACAAATCCATGCTGACTATCACTTAACACTTTATTCTCTTCTAGATGTTTGCTAATTGATTCCTTTATTATTTGCTCCATTATTTTTCCTGGTACAGAGGTTAAACTGACTGGTCTATAAGTCCCTGAGTTGTCCTTATTTCCCTTTTTATAGATAGGCACCATATTTGCACTTTTTTCAGTCCTCTGAGACCTCTCGGGTCTTCCATGATTTTTCAAACATAATAGCCAATGGCTCAGATATCTCCTGAGTCAGCTCCTTAAGTATTCTAGGGTGCCTATCATCAGGCTCTGGTGACTTTGAAGACATCTAACTTCTCTAAGTAATTTTAACTTGTTCTTTCCCTATTTTAGCTTCTGATCCTATCCCATTTTTACTGCCCTCTCCTACATCCGGCATCTAGTCACCACCAACCTTCTCAATGAAGACCAAAACAAAAAAAATCATTTAGTTCCTTTACCATTTCCCCATTTTCTGTTACTGTTTTTCCCTTTTTGTTGAGTAATGGTCCTATGCTGTCCTTAGTCTTCCTCTTATTTATAATGTATTTTAAAAATGGTTTTATGTTAACCTTTATGCCTTCAACTGGTTTGATCTCAGTTTGTGCTTTAGCCTTTATGATTTTTCCCCAGGACACCTGTGTTATTTGTTAATAGTCATCCTTTGTTATTTGACCTAGTTTCCACTTTTTGTAGAACACTTCTTTTTTTTTTTTAGATTATTGAAAATCTCCTGGTGAAGCCAGGCCGGTCTCTTGCCATACCTCCTATCCTTCCTACGCATTGGAATAGTTTGCTCTCATGCCCTGAATAATGTCTCTTTGAAGAACTGCCAACTGTCTTCAGTTGTTCTTCCTCTTAGACATGCTTCCCATGGGATCCTTCCCACCAACTTCCTGAATGTGCTAAAGTCTGCCTTCTTGAAATCCATCATCTTTATTTTGGTGTTCTCTCTCCTACCATTCCTTAGAATCATGAACTCTACCATTTCATGATCACTTTCACCTAGGTTATCTTCCACTTTCAAATTCTCAACCAGTTCCTCTCTGTTTGTCAAAATCAAGTCGAGAATGGCCTCTCCCCTAGTAGCTTTCTCTGCCTTTTGAAATAAAAAAATTGTCTCCAATACATTCCAAGAACTTGTTGGATAATCTGTGCCTTGCAGAGTTATATTCCCAATATAGTGCTTTTCCTCCAAGATCCTAAAAACACCTTGAAGACATTGTCTCAGCACATTGTGTTTCGTTTTTTTTTATACAGTTTGGTAATATTTCTAGTAGAATCAAGATTCCTAACACCCAATGTCCTGATGTAATCAGCAAGCCTTGTGTCTTTTCTTCTGCCAGTTTTGCCGTTTAATTCATTATTTGAGTCACAGGTTGTTTTGTTTAGTTTTTTTTAAACAGAGGTCTATGTTCTGTTTAACAAGCAGGTGCCACAAAGTGTAATGGTAGCCATTATCCATTAGGTAATGATATTCACAAGACTTACATTCTAGAATTTTTCCTTTGGGGAAATATAGTCAATCAGAGAGAGAACATTTTTTTTTAATAAAGGCAAATTTCTAAACTCTACCTCTGATTGGAATGAAGGTCTGAGTTCTTAGCTTAATGATGCTATTTTCCCCATTGGGAAGCAAATAACAGCTTACATTTTGGACTGACTGCTGTCCCTTCTCAAATTCTCTATGGCGATGCTGATTTATACTAGTTGAGCATCTGGCCCAGAACATTTGAGTAAGAAATAACCTATTTTATATATGGATTTCATTTATCATTCAACTCAACTTTACTTTGAAACTTTCTTTCTATGCTTAAGTGTGTTTTCTTTAGTTAATTTCTTCTGATGGTGTTAATCTTTAACGCCTAGTTCTCTTTTCCTAGTTTCGTATATTGCAGATGGCTCTGATAAGCGTTAAACTCTAAGCCCTGGTTTACACTTACTATGAAGTTTGGCAGCAGTTAACAAGAGATGCACAAGCTACATAGACTACCTTGCTATCTCCTGTCACCTTCCAAAATTCTATTTAGCGTGGCATCTCCACAATGCTGTGCCAATGGGAAATCCTCTCCCATCAACTCAGCATTAATCTTTTTCTGGAGGTGGATTTATTCAGTCAACTTCTGGATCCATTGAGCAGATCTCCACTTCCGCTCAGTCGATCGTGATGAATCGATGTGGCAATGCCAAATTTGCTGCCGTGAGTAAAGGTTGCTGCCCAGTGCTGGTAGACAGATATTTACGAACTCTGCTTGAGCTGGTGAATTAAAATAGCAGTGTGGCTACCGCGGCGTGGGCAGTGGCTCAGTCTGACAACCCAAGTACAAGCCTGCCTATCCCTTGTGTATGTACTCAAGTGACTAGACATTGTTTTACTGCTATTTTGAGTGTGCTGGGTTGGGCAGAGCTAGCACATGTCTGTGAGCACCGGGGTGCATGCTCCCACGTACTGCATAGACATACCCATATTTATTTTACCCTCTGTTACATATTTTAAATCTTGTTACAAGAAAAGTGTTACTTTAGAGATTTTAAAGTATGCATTTCAGTAGCTGGGAAGAGGAGGGATGTCTGTAATATTCCTATCAATAACATTTTTTTTCAAAATCCAATAGCTTTTGGATTAAATGGGTAAGACTAATGGATCTATTAAATGGGTCCTTTTTTTACTTGGATTTTTTCAAATAAGAAAAATTCATAAATCCATCAGATTAAGGGCTATCTGTTTTCTATTTACTGATCATATGTAGTTTTCTCCTTTTTCTTATAAACACAGTATCAGTCTAGTAGTTTTTATTATAGCTGAATGTGAACTTATCAATTTAGCTCTCTTTTAAATGACTACGTAGCCCTAAGTAAAAATCTGAAATGAACATGCATCTAATAATTGGCACCATGACATCACTCAAATGGTGTTGCAAGATTGTTGCTGAAGGCCATGCTTTGTGTTGTCTATTTTAAAAGTACATCGAATTGTTAGAACTTATTAATATTACATAAAGAATTAAAAGGATTCCTCCTTCATATCCCCTACATACAGAAAAATAGAGAGGAGGGGGACAGAAAGAAAAATAATTCAGAGCTTTTTGGATATAAATACTGGGGTTGATACTTGAGCTGTTTCTCAGAAATCTTACTCCTATGCTAGCATGTATTCTATTACTCTTCATAGGAGAACACTTATTCAAATTAAATATGCCCAAGATTTCATGAATATTAATGCTGAGTCTTCTCAGTTATCAAGTATACTACAGGAACCGTATGATGAATTAATTCAAATTGAGGAGGACTTCCTTTGCTATGGATATAAAGATCACAGTGCTGAGATCCTGCTGGAACGTGCAAATATTCACAGGTAAACTTACAAATTTGCTGGAAATTTTTATTACACCTTTAGTTAAAAAAACTCATCAAGTGTCTGAGTTAGAGTTAGATTTCAGTTGTCTGGAGAAAAGAAGATGGGGTTAATAATATCACCTGCTTTTTATATCCTGCTTTTGGATTCACATTGTCATTCTTGATTGAATATATCAACAAGTATTTTGTAAAATAAAGGAATTACTGGTACTATGCATGTAGCAGCTGGTCTCATAAGATTTATGATTATCTGTGCTACCTTTATATCTCCCTGTTAGGGCCATTAGATTGGTGAACCAGCCCTTGACCCAAGTTACAGTAACTTACAGGATTCCTTTGCTTAACAGTTCCCTAGGGACTGTTGTTATGGCTAGAGATTGCCAGAGCACAGTCTGTTCCAACTTCCTGTCTTCCCCAGGGCAACCATATTCAGAGGCTGGTAAAATGGATAGCGTAAAGTCAGCTCTGCCAGCCTTATGCACTCTAGTAGAAGACTCTCCAGTTATCCATTTAGGGCAGCTTTAAGTCCTCTTTGTGTTCCTGTATAGTGCAGAGAGAACTTAACCTGGTCCAAGAATCAGACCTTAAAAAAAAAAGAATGCTTAAAAATTTACTTTTTCTGTTTGAGTCTTGAACAATATAAACAAACAATACTAGTCGTTCATTGAGTATCTTGATATTATAACTCTTGAATATTTATAACACTATAGAAGTAGATGGCATGCGTGCCTATTCTGAACAGCACACAGGGCTTCCGGCCCTGCAGTGCCGCGGCTGCTTCCCCCTTGCTGGCCCCACGCTCCATCGGGGCCTGCAGCCACAAGAGCCACCATACACATGGCAGCTCTTTCTCATGCTGGCCCCATCCCGGCACTTGTTGGCCCCACCCCCAGGACCTGCCAAAGGTGGGGAGGTGTGGCTGGCACAGGAACCAGCAAAGGTTGCCGACTCCTGAGATAATCTTTTAAACAAATACTCCCATGAAACATTGTTTTTACAGAATGATTGCAACACATACAGAAGATGAGGAAGAAAAACATAGGCAATATCTAGATGCACACAAATTAGCTCAGAGAGCAGTATATGAAGAAGAAGAAGTATTTCACAATATCTGGGGTTTGCTTGCAGTTCACGAGGTAAACGGGATACTTTTACTATATGCAAAATCTGATCTATTAGGATTTTTATTAATTATATTACATTAAATATTATGGGCCAGATTCTGCAGCCCACTCTGCTTCCCTTGTGCCACCTGAGCAGCACAATGTGAGCAGGGTCTGGCCATAACTGCCAGCAACAGATACATGCTAACAAGCATGGAGCAGTCTTTGCTAGTTTCTACACCTCCCTCTCTGCAGCCACTAGTGCAGGCTAAGATCCCAGCTAGAAGATCTTTGGAGACTACTTACATCTGGCAAAAATTAAAGTACTCCCCAGGCTGTTTAAGCTGTTCTGGGCTGGGGCAAAAAAATTGGGGAGCCCTAACTAGCCCCAGATCCCTCCACTGTAGATCATCTGCCTTCCCCTTCTCTCCCCATTCCCATACCCCTTCTAATCTGGGAGGAGAAAAATATGTTTAGGTAGTTTGAAGACTTTTTTTTATATTTACCTAACCATGATTGTGCCTGATTTTGTTTAAAACTCAGAAGTCTTTTACTAGCAGAGCACATGGAACAAAGTTTTCCTGTAAATAACTTCAGTTTGTCCTTCCTTTCCTTTATTTTGAAAGGAGAAGCCAAATTCTATCCTAAATTTACTTCTGTGCAACTCTAATGAAGGGTCCACAGAGAAAGTAGGTGCGTGGTACGCTAGTGTGAGAGAGACTTATACCCCATTGTGCTGCACACTGATTGTTTAGACAGCCCATAATATTGCACATGTGACTGAGATTGGTCTCAGGACAGAGTAAATATTTAGGTCCTAATTCTGAAAATTGTTCCATGCGAGTATAAGAATCCTTCCCCCAACCCCACTCCAGAAGTCTGACATACTCCTGAGATCAGTTGTCCATTCTTTTGCTGGCATGTCTAAAAATGGTACAGACATGGCAATAGTTCATGAAATGGCAAGAATGGAAGTAAGCGTTGTGTGTGGTATTAGGAAATATATCTATAGGTGGTCTTAGTGGCAGGCAGGCTAGGCATTTGCCAGGGCCCTGCCAGAGTGGAGGGACCCTTGCACCATGGCTGCTTTAAATCTCCTGGTTGGGTGGGGGAGAGACCAATGGGGACCCCAGCAGGGCTGGTGGCGGGAAAGGGGAGCCTGGTGGTGGGGCCAGTTGGCTGGCAGGGGCCCCAGCGAGGCCGGTGGGGGGGACCATCCTTCCCTTTTGCCCACAGCCCCAGAATCCCTAGGACTGCCCCTGACTATATCCTTGTTTTTTGAACTAGCATACAGTAAGTTATTAGGTGAGAAATATACCCTTCTGCCTGCTCTGCCATGATACAGAGATGATATCTAGATCTGTCAGAAATATACAGCATAAGGGAACACAGAGTGATACAGTTACCTAATTAGGGCCACGACTATAGTGATAGTGGCAAAGCCTCCACAGTCAGATCGATCTTTCTGGATCAACTTAGCAGTCAGTTAAGAGACACTAAGTGAATCTGGAAATCAACTTAGCAAACCCCTCCCCCTGAATGGTGCAGGACAGTGAAGACACTGCATTGAAGGAGAGTTAGGAAGTTGATGGGAGGTACGCAAGCTACTCTGTGTAGTTTGCGTAACTCCCTGTCAACGACGGCTGAATTTTCATGGTCCCGTTGTATTGCTGAAAGGCACTCAGATACTACAGTGATAAGTACAATGCAAAAATCTATGTTGACTAGAGCAGAATGCTTAAATCCCTTGCCCTCCAAAGATCTGAAATGAAAATGGTTGCATATGTGTCAGTCAATCCCCTCTACTTGGGGGCAATGATGCAGCCTTCATTACTCTGCTCATCCAGCTATCCCATAAGTTTCTCCATGCTTTTTTCCGTGACCTTTTACATGTGGAAAAACTTTTGTGAGCCTATCTGAAAGGCCACTAGCCTCTGGCCTTGCTTGAAACCCACTTCTACTGTGATGCAAATGATTTTGGCAAGGGTGTCAAGAACTTAGAATACTCTGTATATTTTTGTGTGTTAAAATAAAGTAGGTTACATTGTCAGGATGAGGCAGTTGCCACCTGGCCGCTTTCCGTGTGTGTCGTACCGTTATTCTTATCCTACTTTATTATTTTCATAGAAATATCAGTGTGTGCTATAGTGTAGCAATCCCATCCATGTTTATTTAAAACGTGGGCATCCATAATTAAAGCAGTTCTGAAATTCTAACTTTAATTCAATAAATTAGCAAAAGTATTAATACAGTATATATAAAGATGGACTTCCCTTTGCAATCAGTTTTCTTATATTTCAGATGAGAAATATTAGTATTCCATTAATGAGACAGCTTGCTAACATGAAGCTAAGCTTTGTGGAAATTAATTTGGATATTCTTCATCTTGTTAATGCTGAAAAAAAGGCAAAAAAACTGAGAGGGGAATCAATTAATCAAGTTATTGAAGAGTTTGTCAGGTTAACACCTGATAGTACTTCTGTGGAACAGGTAATTACATATGCTCCTTCCTATGATTTAGCTATAAATGTTATGTGAAAGAAAACATCCCAGTATTAGACTAGAGAGATTTCCTTACTAGACCTTCCTCTTCTGATTAATAACTATTAACAGGAGAAGAGGGTAAGCAAACCTTTCATTTGTATGCTGCAGCACAGAACATTCAGGTATGGGTTTCACTAGCTTTTTATGACCTTGGCTGTTCTTCATGCCGAAAAGGCTCTTGTCTCTCCAAGGTAAAGGCTTGCGTATGATTGTCAGGAGCAAAAGTTAAGGGAAATTTAGCTGTATCTTCATACTGGACTACATTTTCCCATTAAATCACATTTTTTCACTGCCCATAAAAATACCATGACTGCAGCCTTGTACCTCATCTTTAAGACCCTTCATTTTCAGATTTTACTGAGAAATTCCCAGGTTTTACAGAAGCATTTTAACCAATTTTTCAACTGAATTAGAAGTTAGAATTTTGAATTTTAGAATTTTGAAAATATTGATTAATTTTTTAAAAAATCCAATAAATTACATTAGGTATTTGTGTGTATTAATAATAAATTGGTTTAAGTTTAAATGTCAGACTGTCGGTTAAAGTAAGGCAGTGTAATGAAAGATACACACATGCATGTACCTGAATGTGTGTATTCTGCTAATATACAGTTCATTAAACAAATCATAGTACAGTATTTAACTACTTTCAGAGCTCTTTCTTTTTTCTATTTGTTGCTTTTTTTCCCTGTCCTCTCATTTCCCAATATTAACCCCAAAATTTACCCAGAAAACTGAAGATAACTTTATGAACCTATTTTCACACATTTTTCAATATTTGTAATAAACTCTGATAAATTCCCAGGAAATTTTACACAAATAAAACCTGAAAACAAAGCTTTGTTCGTCTTCCATTTAATAATCCCTACAAATGCTCCTGTATAAACTGTCCACTGTGAATCCTCATAAACTTTTCATCGTTGGGCACCAGTACCTCCAAGCATAGTGATTACTACATTGAGTTCAGAGGATCAGCCCCCTAGAACAGTGGTTTTCAAACTTCTTTCCCCCAGGACCCAGTTGAAAATAATCATTTATGCCCGTGACCCAACAATTACATCTTTGAGCAGTGCATTCCAGTGCAGCAGCATGGGCCACCATGACCCAGTGCCTGAGGGTCTATGACCTAGTACTGCCCTAAAGGCTCTTTTGACTAGATTCCCTGATTGAGTGCGTTGGCATACTCCATTTAAATAGATGAATCTACCCTAGTTCACCGTGGTTGAGAATCTTGGTTCTCTGACACTTTCTGCTCTTACTAGCCCAGTTAGTGAGTGTATGCACATTCCACCAACCAAGGCATGTAGTTGTTTTAGAAAAAAATTCAACAGTTCTTTACATAACAAGAATAGGATTGTTCTAGGAAACTAATGACTGAACACTGAAACTAGACAATTTAATACGAGAAATAAAGAGCAAAATTATTAACAGTGAAACAAATTATCAAAGGATGTAGTGGATTCAGTATTGTACGTCTTTCTAAAAGAGTTGCTATAACTTGTCCAGAAGGTATGGGCTTGATGTATAAATTGCTTGGTGAAATTTTACACTCTGTATTATGCAGCTAAGCTCATATGATCAAAATGGTCCCTTTGAATAATTAACAGAGCCCTTGATTTGCTTTTGAAAAGTAAATATAGGAAATTAGCTTCTAATATTGATAATTTTGGAAATTCTCATAGATTTAGAAATATTGGTATATGGGATTTAAACATTCAAAATAAAAAAAATGTATTTTCTGTTTTCATTTTATGTTATTGCTTTAAGGTTAAAAATATGGAGGAATAGAGCTGAAACTATATTTTTTCAAAGAAAAGAAGGTGAAATGAAGTTGAAGTATTAATAGGTTTCATATGCAACCACAATCTTTCAAGCAAAAGGTCAATGTAAATCTGTGAATCATTGATTAGATATAAAGTAAATGTTCATGTGAAAATGTGACTTGTTTTAACATATTTTTTTATTTTACCAGGGATGGATAAACATAGGACGGATTGCAGGTCACATTGCATTGGCTCAGTTAACAAGTGTACAGAGTCTTTATACAGGGTGTCCTGATATCAAATCCAAGTACCTATATCTCACTGGGAAAACTCTGCGTTTACTTGCGTTTAATGTGGACCCTTTAAATTCAGATATTTACTGGAATGAAAATGTTCCGGTATGAATATTGTTCTAAACTAAGATTATTTGATAATAGATAGATGTTAAGAATTTAGAATATTCTTTTTATGTATTGCTAATGCTCCCTTAATTGAAGGGTAGATTATGCAAATTTCTCACAGCACATAGTAAAAGGTGATGTTGAGCCATGACTTCTCCAAGGTTTCAAGGTGCACATCTTGCCTGTATTGCACAACCCTATGTGGATGGCCACTTCTGCTACAGCCCTGCTTCCTCACTCCCTTTGAGATGTGTTCCTGGGGGCTTGTCTAGACAAATGGTTAGTGCAGGGCAGGCTGGAGTGTAAATTTACAGCCCAGAAGCATGCTATGCATTAACTGTCCATGTGAACCCTGCTACCACAGGCTAAAAGTTTCCTAGTGTATTTTGATCTAATACACCCTAAAATGGGAATAGGTCATTGCACACTAGTGAACTTTTAGTGCAATGAAACAGGGTCCACATGGACAGTTTATGCATAGCACCTTAGTGGCTATAGCTTTGCACCTCAGCCTGGCATGAATTGTTTGTGTAGGCAAGTCCTGAGAGGGAGAGACTTAGCAGTCCAGGAACCCCCAGAGCACAGGGATGTAAAATTTTGCATGGATTTTGTATAAGCCGTGCACTGGGAGGGAGACTTCTGTGCATGTCTGTAAGGGCCAGGCAGAATCTGACTCTGAATGAACACACATAAAATGCAGTGAACGTTATTTGATAAGCTCAAGTTTACATCTTTTTGACCACTGGGGAAAAAAGAGATGAGCCTATTCAAATCCTGAATAAAAATATTCATAAGAGCTAAATTGAGCAAAATATTTACTGGAATGTTAAAATAGTGGTGTCAGGGACTGGAAATGGGAGAGGGGATTTTCTTTAACTCTTTCACCTCCGGATCCCAACTATATTGCTATGCAGCATAGTGTGCCTACTCTTGTGATTTTTATCATGAGTTTCATGACATTTGCTGCTTTCCTTAAAGCCCTAGCTCCTGGAATCAAGGGAAGATGTGGAAATCTTAATTTTCATTAAAAATATATACGGTAAGTAAGTTTCTAGCTTCCATGATTGCAGAGGGAAGCTTGAAAATGTGTACCGTACTTATCAAAACTCGGAAGGCAAATATAATCCCCGCCAATTATTTTTTTTTAATTGCATTGTAATTCAGGCAATCTCATGGTTTCTGGAAACCTAACTCAGGATTTTTGAATGCTTGAAAATAACAGTACTGTTGGCATTCCACTGAAACCAGTGAAGTGACTCCCTCCCCAGCATCCTTTCATTCCCCTTGTGGGAGGAGAGTGAGAAGATTTAGAGATGGGCTGGATTCTAGGGATTAGTCAAGGAGAAAATTCTTTAATATTAATTGTTTAATATGAGTCCTTTTAACACTGCAATGTACCCAAGTAAATGCCTTGTGTTCAGGTAAGCACCTTGGACCCACTGTTAGAGTTAATAAAGTCAAAGTCTCCTGCTTCAAAATCCATTCCCACGTCTGTGTTTCATTCTTCTGCGTGTCCTGATCAATACTGGGTACTTAGAAGATGTATCAGTGTCACATGTTAAGCAGAGTTTAATGCCTGATATATGTGTTAATTCACTTGTTATTATAAAGATAACATTTGGTGACATGCGCCTCTCTCCATTTTTAAGGCTGAAACCAGCTTCCTCTTTATCCAGCTGAATTTCAACCCCCTTTTAACTTTAAGAAAAATAATTAATCCACTTAAATTTTAGTGGGATAGACATATTAATGAATTTTCTCTGTTACTGGTGGGTAGGAAGAAACTACATTGACCATGATGAAGTCTCCCACGACCAAAGCAGAATCCAATGAATGTAAAATGACAAGTAGCAGTTCTCCAATTAGTAAAAAGCAACATGATGAGCACAGGAAGAAAACAAATGAATTAAAGGTATTTTATGTAGGTATTTATATAAATAGCTTGAGGACTTCCTTCTTTGAAGTAATTGCTGTGCCTGGGGCTTATTAGCTTCCCAGCTAAGGTATTTTGAGTAAATGAAATCTGAGGCTGAGCAATGAGAATTGTCACTCTTATAGACAATTAACATTTTAATCCTGAAGCTTTTAATTAAATATCCAAAGTATAAAAACAAACAGATAATGATGCTGGCAAGCTGCCAAAGGTAGTTACAAAACCTGTTGGACTCTTCTTTCTCATAATCATCCCTTCTCTCCCTTCACATTTTCTTCTTTCTTTCCTCTTTATCTTTTTTCCCCGTGTCCCTGATTGCTCTAGCTTAGATAACTTCTTTCCAGAATATCTGTCATTTAATTTAATTCAGGAGTGTCAAATTCATTGCTATGGTGGGCCAGATTTCACTTAAATGGAGCTGTACATACCATAAATTGAAATACTAGGGCATTCTCGCAGCATCCCAGAGTGCTATGTATGCGAGACGGCGCTCCATGAGACCACACTCTCTCTCTCTCTCTGTGTGTTAGGGAGAGCTCAGTCTCGCATAGCCAGTGCTCCACGATGTCATGAGACCTGACACTCTCACAGCACTGTGAAGCACTGGATATGTGAAACCGCACTCTCTCTCTTTCTTTCCAAGGAGAGAGTGTGGTCCGACAGAGTGCGGTCACGGGCCGGATAGAAGAGGATCATGGGCCACATGTTTGACACCCCTAATTTAATTTGTATTCAGAACTGGGTTGGGACGGAGTATCTGGGATTTGAGCAATGTACAGTAAATAAATAAGGAAAATGTAAATATGCCTGTTCTTGTCAGAACTTTGAATTGTAGGAGAGGAAAGGATTGGGGCAGAGGAGAATTGAGACTAAAGGGTTTTAAACTTGTCTCTGCGTGTAAAAACCACGTATTCTTTACTTTTGGCATATTTGTGGTACATTTATTGAACATTTTGAAGTTTTCAGCTTCAGGTAACTGGATCAAGGAGCTGAGCAGCTGTCTTTGTTCCTGGCAAACCGCTTGAAAATTACACAAAGCCATCAGAGTAGGAGTTTATGCTCATTCACAAATATTTAGTGGGAGACAACTATAATGATTATACATATACCAACAGTACTGATTGGCTAATATGGCTGGCATTCTGGTATAATGCTAGTTAGTACATATATTTGATTGTAGAAGTTTTATTGTAGACAAAATTTCTCTTGAAGAAAAATATAAATTAGCTGTGTAAGAACAGATGCTTTTAAAAAGAATATTTTAATTGATATATAGCTCTCCACTAACTGATAATTCAGTTTAATTTCTTGATTGCACACACTTAACACTCACTGATGTTAATAGATAGTAAATGCATGCCTTTAAAGAAGACTAAAGTCATATGATTTTTCATCAAATGTTAAAAACCACCACTATACAGGAATAAAACCAGATATTTCTGACAAGATTGTAGTGATCGGAAATGCATCAATAATTTATGTAATTTAATACATATTTGAATATAAAACTTTTTTTTATTTAGAGAAAACAGATTTTGGCCCAAAGATACCTCTCACAATCCAATGAAGTTTTGCTTCAGTGCATGAATGTTGCATTCAATAACAACATCATTGATATGCTGCCTAGTGCTAGCCTTGAAATCATTGAATGCATTGGACGATTTGATCCAGTTTCAAGTAGCCAGTTTTTGGCCCTTTTTCAGGTAACACAACTGCTGTTTAATTCCCTCTACAATATAAAAAAAGAGTTTTGAGTAATCTAAATAAATTTGCCTATCTAGTATGACTACTGACCACTAAAACACTATATAAGACCTAGGTGCTGGAATTAATAAAATTAAATGTACAATATGTTTGTTGGTTTTAATGGTTTTTGTCAGTATATTATTGACATGTGACCATTGTAAAACTTGATAAGTTTCCATAGTATTGACTTTCAAGTTTTCTCTAGTGGATTCTATTTTATCATTTTACTGTGTATAAAATAGCATCATAAAACTACATGAAAGAAAACAGTACTGCAATAAAAAGTGCAATTCTTCCCTGTAAAGTGACTGTAAAAATGGCTCAGTTTCTGGGATTGTGAAAATGATGTTCTGGGTTTTTACATTCATTGTGTTAAAGTAGATTGGAAATTTTAGCTGTACATTTAGATTGTCAGACTGATATGTACATCAATATGTTGCATCCTTTCCATTGCTGACCATTTTCCTGTGACTGATTTTCAGACTTCCTAAAGGTGGTTTACAGCTATCATCTTCTAGTTACTTTATTTTTATAATTACTAGCTATTGAGTTGCTGAAGTAAATTTCTGCACACCTTTGGAAGCACTCTTCTGACACAGTCCCAGTGGGCCTGATCTGGAGGCTGAGGCTCCCATATATTCTTTAGAACTCTCCTCAACTCAGTGCAGAGAGTAGCATTCCAAAAATCAGGACCAATGGGGAGATCACTTTCAGAAATAATATTAATAGCTAAGAAATCTTTCTGTCCTCATAATTTATCACCAAAGCTTTTATACTGTATTGTAGTTGTAGATACTGGTAATGTATTTGCCATTTCATTTCATCTTTATTTGACAAGCTTTATTCAATAACTTTATGTATGAAATGTTTGGGAAAATAAACTAATATTAAAACATTACAGAGCTGTTCAGCATCTATGATGATGAAGGATATCCTCCTAGCAGCCACTTCTAACACTAGCAGCTCTCAGCTGGCAGCACTATTGCATCTTCAGCATCACTTAAAACAAAAGGGAGACATAACCAGTAATCTTCTCAGAAATGTGGAGCAGAGGCTTACTGCTACTTCAAAGGTAACTTTTGGAACAGTGCAGTGTGTGCATGGAACGCAGTTGTTCTGGTGCAAAATAATGTCTCCTTTTAATTGGTGGGGCCCCAACCTCTTAAATTCTTCTATACGTGCTTAATTTTAAGCACCTGAAAAGTCCCATTGACTTTGTTATTTGTTTAATTGTACAAGATTAGAGCTGTGGCCTGCTCCTTTGTTTAGTAGGCATAATGTTTGCCCTAGAAGATGGGCTCTCTAGTTTTAGGCATCTCTGTTATTCTTTCTCACAAGTAATACATTATGCACAATACTTGTATGTATGTATTACCGGTATGTTTTGTACAGTTCCTTTTTAGAGAGGAGTATAAATGATCCACATCTATATTCCTATAGAAAAGCTTGAATTTCTTTTAGAAAATATAAAGTTGAGTTGAAGTACTTTGCTAGTCCTTTTTACTGATAATATTAATAGATTTAAATATTTGGTAGTTTTTTTAGCTTTATATGCAGGGTAGCAGGCTCATGTTAATATTAACCATGAATGATTGTTTTAACTTCATTTATTGTCTACACTAAAATATTTTTTTCTAAATATGCCTTATTTGCATGCAGTACCTTATTTTTGGAGCTATTATAGATCAGTTTCTTATAGAATGCATTGAAAGTGTTGTTCATAAAAAGACAGGAAATGTAATGTCTGTTTTAAATTATCATACAGGCATGGGGAAATCTGTGTGTTCTTCCACAACATTTTAATATTGTAAATGAATTGCCACCAAACTTCCATATAATCATTCTCCAGCATTCAAACGACAGGTATAAAACTTCATCATTTTGTTTTGTGCAAACTTTATTTCCCTTTGCCAAATTATTTTGGTTGTTATTACCTTTTACTTCTAATTATGTTGGTTTTATAATTTAGGGTAAATGAACAAGTTCAGAAAAAATAAGAAATGACCAAAATTCAAACATAATCTAAAATCATTTTTAAGTTTCCAGTTTTCACACTTCTCTTTCTTTTCCTCATGTTGGACAGATATGGGCCAAAATCTTTGAGTGGTCCACAAAATTCTACTTTATAGCCCCCATGTTTCACTATGCATCACTCTAGAAATGGGGGAAAGAGTGAGTCTCAATGATTGGAGGACAGGATCTGAATTAGTAAGTCTCTTAACAGGTGTAGAAGCAAAAGATCCTTCTCCCTCCAAGCCTCCACACTGGCACTTGTGTGATGTTTGGGACAACTCTGCAAGTTGTCATTTTTGTCTTTCTTCTGCTCCCTGAAAAGAGTGTTTTTTATCTCCCTCCCCAGGTCCGTTTGGGGGGGGGGGTGTAGACAGGCTTGAAATACTGCACTAAAATAGTATTTTTAGCATGTTTGCTCAAATAGAGCTAGTGCATCTGTCTGCCCACTTTGGGAGCCATCCTTCCAGCTGCTTTATAGGTGTACCCTGGTGGGGGAGGGGACACAAGAAAATTAGTGCAGCAAATTAAAGACCACTAGGGTAATGGATAGATTAAACCATGCTCATTGATCTGGCTCTATGTCTTAACAATTTTGAGTCATTGTGCTTTGTCTCATCAGGTTGCCTGCTCTGACAAGATAATGTGGATCAAGCCAGGTGCCAGTCAGTCACTTGTATGGGGCCTTGCAAATGCTCATAGGAGAAGAAATAATAGCTAGCCACCTCTCCAGTCTAGTTGAGGGAGCATCCCTTCAGCCATCCACTCCATTGTTCAGTCAAATCCTATTTTTTGTATGCCTATTAGATCCCCTTCTTTCTGAGAGATAGCTGTTTGTCTGGCAGGCTCTGATTTGCCAGCTTTGGACTTGGACTGCAAGACGTGGGTACAAGTCTGAGTTCAGGATTGCATAATACACTTCTGGGCATCTGTGAACATGTAAGATTAGAGGGCAATAACTATTTGAAATGATGCTGCCTATAAACAAGGCTGAAATGTCTGAATATGTGAATAGTCAAATATTCTATTCTGTCTTTTATTGCTTTCCATAGATCAGTCTTGTATAGTGCAATGATTAATAAGCAAAAACTCAGTAGTGGACAACAGAAAGGAAAACCAGTTCAGCCAATGGGTGAGTGTGTTTATACAGAAATAAAAGTGATCAAAACGGTGATGTTAGCAGATCCATAGCTCCCACTGCTGCATTCAGAACAAGAAATCTCAACTTACATAGTCAATCAATTAAACTGATATAATTTTAAAACAGTGCACTAAGTGATTACAGTCTTAACCTGATACCTGGAAATTTATGCACATAAATCCAGTTAAGTTATATACATGACTGATCTGCTGTTTCTCTGCTTATCATTAGTCCATACAAAGAATCTCATTGTTTGAGGGCCAAAAAATGTGGTCTTAGTCGGAAAAATGTTTATTGTAAGATTTTGATTGTTATACCCCTCATATAGGTCTGGCATGATTTGTGTGTTTTAAAGTATTATATGACATAATAATAAAATACAAACACATCTTTAAGAGCATGGTCGGAAAATCATTTTCCTTGGAGCACTAGGGAATCTGCTTTTAGATCCTTGGTATTCTTCATGCCACTATTTCTCCAAGTTCAAGATATTAAAGTTTTTTTCCTTGATACAGACACAAGGTCTAAATAATTGTAGTATTATCTAATAGTGTATTTTATCCCTTTTATATACTGGAATTATTCAAAGTAGAATATAAAGCATATGTGGCTATATGAAAATTATTTTTTTTAGAAAGAAAATGTTCTTAATTACTTTTTTTCTTTTATTAGTGCGGGCTAAAGTTTCTCGTTTTCCTGTGAATCCTGATGCAATCTTGACTTTGTTGGGAAAAGTACGTCTTTTCAAACAGGAAAAGATAAACAATCTCCTTAAACAGGAATCGCAAAAGAAATTCCATGTGGAGAAGACTGGCTTTCAAAAATGGCAAGAAACTACCCCCCAAATAGATATGGTAATATATTTGATTAAGGATTAACAATTTAGACTGATGGAATTTCGATGTGAAATGAGACTCAAAATTTCCTCCCAAATGGAGTATTGTATGCCTTAACAGCTCTTCACTTAAACTTACATATAAAAATTAGGGACAAGATTTTCAAAAGAGCCTGATGGAGATAGGCATCCATCTCCCCACTTCCTTTAATTCCCTTAGGCTTTGTCATTAGGTCACCATTAACCGCAATTCTATAAAGATTTACAGAGTGTTTAAATTTACGCATTCAATGGCACTGTTGAAAGTACATAAAGTTCTTGCATAAGAAATTGCAGGATTGGGTCTGTAGTATGCATTCACTCTGTTCTGATTACAAGATCATGGGAAATCGATATCAACTTAAGATCTCTGGCTTCATTAGATTAGATACACATTTACACACAATAATTAGTTTTCTCACAGGCACGAAGTTCGTTATGTTCAAAAGACTAACTGTTTCCTTAACTTATAGCCTTTTAACAGAAGCATTGAAAAACAACAATTTTCTTCATTATTGTTATTTATATATAGTTAAAATAAAACCCCACCTTGGTCAAATAGATTCCACATGCTTGTAAAGCTGAAATTGCAGTTTATTAAAGCACCTGTTTACAGGCAATTGGCATACAGGCTGACTTCCTGGAGCCTCTTCCTGAAACCAGCACTTCTCCAAGTTTCATACAGGTAGTTATAGTCATTACTAGTAAAATCAGTCCTATAGTCATTAGGTGACAATTCATATTTACCTGGGAGCTAAATAATATGTCTGAGAAAGGAACCCTTGCTTATTAAAAACTTGAAATGCTTTTTTTTTTTTTTTTTTGGCTTTAAAACAAATCTTTGTTTACTGTCAACTATTAGAAGGAATTATAAAACTAAGAGGGGAACCTTACTTTGTTCATCTTAGTTTCCTTCAGCAAAAACCATGATTAAAGCTGATGAGCAAAATATTGATGATTTTGTTTGTAGCCATGGCCACCCTTAGTCGTAATGGTAAGCAATGTGATAGTTATTTTTGGTTCTCTTCTTCTCCCTTACTTTTGACCAATAGAGTAATAACAATGGTTAGAATGAACAAGGCCTGCGTTTTAAAACACTGGCCTCCATTTGTGCACATGAACTGTATGTATTCAGATACCTATAATGATACTGGAAAGGCAAACACCTTCCTGGTTGGTTAATAAATACTGTCACTTGCCTGCAAAAGAGAATTTACATTCACAGAACCCATCTGCTGCATATGGATACCATAGCGTTTGTCAGCTGTACATACAGACATTTATTACTTCACAATTTCATGTGTAAATGTTTGCATGCACACACATTTACACTCATACAAATGGAGACTGGGGTGAGAGCTATAAAAATGGACCTCTCCGGATAAAATTAAAATTGTATGAGTTTTTAATTTTTCCTTTCTTTGCTATTCAGTTATTCTTTTATTTCTAATATACTTTCTCCCTCCTCTCTGTCCACTTCTTCCTTTTCATCTTTGCCTGTCTCTTTCTGTTTTCTCCCTGTTTTCTTCAACCCATTGAAGATCCTCACCATTCTCTCTCCATCCTTTTCTCTACCACTGCCATCTACTACTCACATTTTCCCTTTCTTACTTTTCCCCTCTTGATTTGCACTGTCTCTTTATTTCTCTCTTCTCTTGGTCCTCTCTCTTTCTCCTGCTCCTTCCACTTACAGCAAGTCACCTGTTCCTCAGTATAAAGTATTGTGGCTAAAATACCCTATTTATAATGCCAAGTATTATTGCACTGTTTATGCATTAGAGAAGAGATTGTGAATAAAATACTGACATATTAATAAAGCGTTCACAGGGAGCAATTGTGAAACATAATAATTCAGTGATTTAAGGAAAATTGTTTATTTTAATTTTATGATGATTCAATTAATTACAAACCATGATGATTCAATTTAGCCTTGATTAACTATTGTACTTCCAATCTTAGTTATTTTAACTTTGTAAACATTCTAATATTTTTTTATTTATATGATAGAATCTAACAGAAAACATAAATGAAAATGAGCAAAATTTTACCTCAGATTTCTCTGAAATTTTAAAAGCCATGGAAGAATATCTGAAACCAGTTCTATCACTATTTGATTTTTCTGATTTTAGGTAAGGTGTTGTTTGTTTTTTTACAAATGTTTTACCATCATCTTCTTTCCTAAATCATATTAAAATTAACATTAAAATATTTATGAAGCTAGGTCCTGATCTTGCAAAAACTTATGCACATGCTTAGTTTTAAGCAGGAATAATCCCATGATAGGGACAACTCATGTTTTTAAAGGTAACATACACAAGTCTTTGCAGGATCAGGTCTTAAATAGGACTAATGGCCATCACTGTTAAAGGTTACAGTTTAACAAAAGTCGTACCGTGTTAAAAATCAAGCTGAAAAATTATCATGAAACTGTTTCAGGCTGGCAATTTTAAGGAACCTAAGGGAGTTAGGCCCTCAAATGTCCATTTAATTTCAATGAGATCTAGACACCTGTTTTCCTTAAGATGCTTTGAAAATCCCAGTTTGCAGTGTTCTATGTAGTATTTTGAGCTATAATTCTGATTTTCAGACAGCAAAGTCCATCAATTTCAACAGCAGAATCAGGAAAAACAAAAGCCAAAGATAAGGAGACAAAACATACTGGATTACAAGGTATGTCCTATCTAGAAAAGAACATATGTGTATAGATTTTGAAATACTGTCGTCTCCGCCCTATCTCCCCTCAACAGTTTGTAAATACAAATAGTTATAAAAGCAATGTAGGCAATTTACTGTGCATGTTCAGGCACTTGATTATGCCTGCAAAATAGCTGCTTAGATTTAGCCACAGGTTTTGAAGCTGCATGAATTCCAGGCAGCCCAGGATTATGATTCCATAGTAAATCAATCTATTCAGAAGAAAAGATAACCCATTGCAGAACATCAAAAAGAGAAAACTTCTTTGGGGTCCAGTGTCCTTAGCATTAATTTTCTGCCCTCTTCTAGGCTTTGGAGAGGTGGTCTCACAGTCTAAATGAGTTAGTACAGTCCTAGGCTTGTTCTATATTGAAAAGTTACATAGACGTAGCTATGTCCACCAGAGTGTGGAAAAAAAAACTATACTCTTAACCAACACGGTTCTGCCAACAAAAACTCAGTGTGGATGCCGTTATACTCATGAAAGATTGCTTCCACCTACTTAGTTAATATCTTTTGGAGAGATGGTGTTCCTACAGTGACAGAAAAATTCCTCCTGTTGAGGCAGTTAGGTGACCATACTGATATAACCATACCAATACTATCTCTGTAGTGTAGACACAGCCCTAATACTGAAGTATCTCACCTAAGAAGCTCCAGGACTAGAGGGAGAGAATCAGGTCCAGTTTAGGGACAGTTTTTTTCTGTGATGGAATGGAAAAGTTATACAGCTAAAAAGAGAACAAAATTATGAATATATGGCTATGTTAAGCCTTTTTCTGGAGACAGGTGGCTGTTGGGGAAGAGTTTCTTTCCATAGGTGAAGATTGGCAATAAGGATCTTCCATCATTAGAGAGTCCTTGGGACATCTTCCCCACCCCTTGCTATATCCTGGTAGAGGGAAAAAAGAATCTTTGCACAATGAGATTCATTGGTTCTTTCTGAGTTACAGGGACAAAGTTTCTTCTCCAGTGATTACCTATGTTGATTCCACTGTAGGTGTGAGCACTTCTCATGCACTGGTGCTGGAGAGATTTCCTTAGCACCGCCCATAAGTGTGGCCGCGCATGCACCCTGACTTCTATTGTCCTTAGAGCCAATATTATTTTGTTTTAATTTTCTAATTATGCTAGCTTGCCTAACCATTGCTTGGTACCGTGAGAGCTTATTCCAAAATCTCCTGGCTTTAAGTGTTGCTCCAAGGGTCACAAGCCAATGACCCTTACTGACCCTCTCTCTCTCACTGTTGGAGGTGCTTGTTTGAGGGCTGTGCTAGAGGTAGATGTCTGATTTGTCACTGGTTTAAATTAAGAATGAGGAAGAAAAGAGAAGTGTACCTTAGACACCATCTCTTATAGCCTGCTTTTTGTTCAGCATCAGAGCCCAATCAATCTGTGCAGGGAAACTCATCCACCATTCTTTCGAGACAAGGAAAGCATGCGTTGCCATCTGACAGAGACAGGAGAAGAGCTTTTTCACCAGAGCCATCCTCAAAGAACCAGTGTCATTGACTAGGATAGGATGTGGATGGTCATCCCTACTAGTTGGAGCAGGAGTTATGCATAATGGTCAAAGCAGAAGTCAGGCCCAGTAGTTAGAAGAGCAGTTGGTAGGCAGGAATCAGAGCCCAAGAACACAGCTGAAGTCAGAAGCCTGGTTCCAGAGCAAAGGCCCATGTTAGAGGTCAGAAATCCCAGTTGTGGATCAGAACCAGGTTACCTAGAATGAGGCATAATATGAGGAGCTGGGCTGGAACAAGGCAGAAGAAAGGCTGGGAAAAAACAGGAGCTGGAGTATTGCAGCTGTGAGCAAATGTTTTGTACAGCCACTGAACTGCTGCTGCTGTTCTTAAGAGACGGTCTTCTGACTCTCACAATTAACCAGATAACAAAATCAATCAAGCACCATACTACAGGCTAACTGTGCTTATCTGGTTGCCTGGATACTGGCTTCTGCTGCAGGCCCTGATTCCTTACAGTTTGAACTTAGGTGACCCAATGTGCCAGGATCCATTTCTGGGGTATGCAGGCATGGCTTAATTTGGTCTGCTGCCCTCAGATACACCATCTGGATAAATTGATTTGCATCTCAGAGAGAGTACTGTCATCCCTGGATTGGTGGATTAATCAGGACAATGTGCGCTGGGAGCCCCATTCTCATCAGCTCTTCCTCCTATGAATATGGTAACAGAGGCTTCCACTCTGAGATCGAGGAAACTCATTTGGGGGATATGCAAGCTCAGGACATGGCCCATTCACAAGGAGAGTATGGGGTGGAAACAAATATCTGAGCACCAAAATACTGAATTTAAAAATTATTAAAAAACCCAAAACAAATTTCTCTAAATGGTTAACTGGGAGATAAAACAATTAGAAATGGAATTATTGATGGCAGGCTATTCATGAGTCTGTCTCAGGAAGTGTGACTCCCACTAATTTAGTCACAATGTCCTTTTACTACACTAGCTGCTGACTCAAAATCAGCAACTGAATTTGATGTTGAAATAAAGAGAATGTTTATTGAAGTAACTAAAAATAAGGAAAAATACATAAAATCAACAATTAATATACAAATGATTTAAGTATATAAAATGGAGGTAAATGAGTAATACAAGGCATTAATAGTTAAATTAAACTTCTAATTAAGTATGAAATTCTAAAACAAAATCACAAACAAAATTTTATTAACTGTGATGGAAATTGAAGGTAGAAGGGTAAAGTTCAAATAAACCATGAGAATTAACAACCATACTAGTCAGTCAATTACCCAAGGCACTATCACACAATATTTGATTGAAATATTATTGAATATATTAGCCTCTTAGTGAAAGAGACTGACTATTAAGCATCACTAGCAATTCAATACACACATTAAGTAAAATAATTTTGAATAACCAAGGTAAATTCAATGAAAACAAACAAGGTTATGATGATTTAGTGGGAGTGGTCCTGCTTTTAGCAAGGGGTTGGACTAGATGAGGTCCCTTCCAGCCCTATGATTCTATGATTAACTCAACTTAATACAAATATCTCTTAAACTGAAGAAAAACTATTACTAAAAACTGCTACGCTAAATATGATAGTATAGTTGAAAATAATACTAACTTACACAAAGTTTGTAAAACAACTAGTAATTCTTCTCAATTTTGTCTTAAAAACTAAAATTCTAGGACTATAGGATTTAAAGTAAGTCTGAGATCATAATACATTTCAGAATTAATCAGTGTTCAGATACACATGCCTACCTGGAAATTGTTGCATTAACACATAAAAGATGGGGCATAATGCAGAGCAGGTAGCATTAGCTTTGGTTTGATGGAATGAATAGATTAGTTTAGAAGTGGTGAAAGAAAGTAAAGGAGTCCAACAAGTAGTTTATAAGATGTTTTAATGGAAGCAACATGAACAATTTAGAAAACGGGTTAAGTGTGAAAAGGTGCTTTTGTCTTTCAGTTCATTTGCAAAAGAGGCTTTTAAGTTCAGGTGATCATAGACGAAGCACACATACGAGTTGGTATAAACAATAGCAAGATTGATATGCAGAAAAGTAATTCAAGGAGCACAGTCCTCTTAGCAATTAGAATAAACAGAGGTAAATCTATAATAATTTTAATTACCTCACATAAAAAATGGAAATGACTGAGGCTAGTTTAGAGTGCAGAGTGTTAAAACATTTGATAGCTATGTAGTTAGAAACACACAGCACACAGTGAGTGCAAAAGTATTCTAAAATTTATAAGACAAATAAAGACTGCAATAAGATTTTGAAGTTAGGAGACAGATTTTTTTTTTCCACACTCACACAGTTACAAGGGAGAGAGATCTGTGGATGCTTCTCTGACTGGCGAGTAATTCTCACCCACACATACAAAGACAGAACAACTGCAGGGGGTGATTATGTAAGATATGGGACAGAGAAGAGCAGTGATTTAACAAAGTTGCTAGCTCACAGTAGAACTTTAAAAACTGAGTTTAAACAAGAGGATAAAAAATTAGCCATCAAACAAATCCATTCGAGCCCTTAGCTTCTTAATGTTACATCTCTTGGCTAAGCCTTTTCAGTAGCAAGGAGAATGGGGTAGCTGCATTCTCTGGAAACAGACCTTCTTTATGTGGCAGGGGTCGGCAACCTTTGCAGGCCCCTGTGCCAGCCCTGCCCACCACACCCCGAGCAGGTGCCAGGGCGGGGCCAAAAGGGGGTGGAGACAGGGACTCTGGGTTGGGGAGGGACAGCTGAGGTCCCTGGGGCTGCAGCTCAGGTTGGGGGTGGGGCATGGTGGCTGGTGTCCTGGGCTGTGCCCGGCTCTGCACCAGGCCAGACCACCAGCTGAGCCCCAGGCCGACTCCCGGGTCCCGAGTCACGCCAGCCCCCAGGCCAAGCTGCGTGCGCTGACTCCCGAGGCAGGCTGGACCACGCCACCAGTCACCCCCACCTCCGTCCAGCTCCCCCCACAGCACTTACCTTGCTGTGGAATTGGGGAAGTGTGGCCAGCGGGAGCCTGGAGCCGCGGCATGTGGCTCTTTTGGCCCCAGCCCTCAGGCCTCACAGGTGGGTGGGGCCAGCGGGGTGCCGCCATTGTGGATTGGCCCATTTGCCAAGGTGGACATGCGTGCCGGGGGTTGCTGGCCCCTGTGATATGGCATTCTTCAAGGACAAGTGCAACTGAGGCCTCACCCTAAGTTCTTATCCAAGGTGCTATCTGATTGTCATCTTAATTAGTCATTTTTCCAAAGCCACATGTTCATAAAGATGGCAAAGAATGGCATACTCTGGATATGCACTGATCCCTCGCTTTTTACATAGATAGAATAAAAACCTTTTGGGTTTCTTCCCTACTCTTTATTTCCCATATGGAAAGAATGAGAGGTTGTCCTATGATAGCATGACTTTCTGAATGGATTACCTACTACATTGCTTTTGATCTGATGCCTCCTGAGCAACAATCAGCACATTCAGCAAGAGTACATTCAGCCTCTACTGCTTTTGCCGCAAATGTCCCTATTGTTGAAATTTGTATGTGCTCCACTATACAGACATTTGCTTGACATTATGCAATTACTGCAGCATCAAGGGACAACACAAATGTGGGGAATGCAGTCCTACATTCCCTTTTCAGGTGAGACTCCTTGTTCTGCCTCCACTGAAAACAGTTCGGGAGTCATCTGCAGGGGAATGAATATATGAAATCATTCAAAGAAAAAATGTTACTGAACTTCTCATACCTGTTGTTCTCCGAGTTGTGCTGTATATGTCCATTGCACAACCCATCTTCATTCCTTAGTGCATCAGAGTCTATCATCTAAGATTCCAGTATGAGGGAACTGAAGGAGGGACAGGGCAGTGCTCCACCCTTTATACCCTCAGTTCCAAGCATAAGGGAAGTGAAGGCATGTGTGACTGCCCTTACAGAGGCTTCCAGGGAAACCTCTGTAGCACCCGTGCTTAAGAGGCACACGTACATACAGTGGAATGGACATGTACCGGCATCTCAAAGAAGAACAACAGGTAACAAGAAGGTAAGTAAACATTTTGTTTTATTTCATGCAGAAGGATACAGCTGTCTTTGATTAACAGCTCCTTAAAAAGTGTACTCTCACTGAATTTCATTTAACTTGCCTTTTTGTTAGGAAATTGCGTGTCCAAATGGGCAAGTCTGTGCATTTCCTGATATTATTCCTATGATGGAAATTGTTTATATGGCAAATTCATGTGACTCTTCTCCAGAGACAGTTTGATTGTTTTTAAGGGGGTACTTTTTCCTCTGAAGGATGATTAGGCTGCACAAATGTATATCCTAGGGTGTTTGCAGAGCCTCCCTTTGGAGGAGAGGAATTATCAAGAATATTTTTCTGGATGATTCCCTTCGTTCAAAATAAAAAAGTAATTTTGTGCAGTGGGATAAAAAAGAAACTCCATATTACCAGGTAGTTTTAATTATTAAAATATGTAGGATGAATTATTAAATACCTTATTTTTGTTGTATCAGGTGGACATACAGATTTAGGTGAGTGTGTGATATTACTGGCAGACAAACTACTTATGGAGTTACCTTTGGAAGCTCTGAGCATCTTTCAAGAGGAGGCAATAAGTTCTGTGTCCAGAGATTTTTCTCTCCAAATTCTCTATAATCGAATACATATAGAAGAACCAGGTACAATTACATGAATATTCTTTATGTTCAGAAATTATTATATAATAAACCAATTAATTATTATGTTATTTATATTTTTATATTATATGCATTTGACTGAGACAGAATTTTATACTGAAATATTGGCCAGAATATCTACCAAGAAAAGTATATGAAAACATACTATAGTTTTTTATTGATGTACAGACTTGTAATACCATTACAATGTCAGCTGTCCTTTGTCTAAAAATAACCACCTATCGAGATTGAATCCACACTAATTGAATCCTGCAAGCTCCCTATAACCTGCATTTTCACCATACAGCTGAATGACTTATCCTAGACACTTATACCTGCATTTCCTGCATTACTGACTTTGCAATATCTTTTGCAGTAGCTGTTCATACTTTCATGTCCAATACCACCAGCACAATGCCAATCTCAGATGAACAAAAGTATATCAGGGTGAACAGCTATGTCTTCCCAAAGTGGCAGCAACTGAGGGATGATGGCAGGCATTATGATGGAGTCAGTTCAAAGCTATAGCAGAGTCTATGCTAGCCAATACCCCCTTCTCTGATCTGCTGCCAGATCGTCTGCTTCTGTAGCAGTGGGCATTAGTGGTTCTCTTTGCTCTCAGCCTTTCTTTTGCCTTTATTTTAATTTTTTTTAGGCAGTAGCAAGCAGCTTTCTTGTTCTTTCCTCTGCCTTAAGCAGGTACGTAGGAGCTGAAATGGCTGTCCCATAGTCCCCATTGCAGTGCCTCTCTGAACAACTCCGCCCCATTTCAGCTAAGTCTTAAAGATGCTCCATTTGCAAGGCAGCTTTAACATGCTCCACAGAGGACAAATTATGTGCTTCCTGTTCTCACCCAGCTGACCCTAGCACTACTAGGACACAGAACTTTGAACTGGACAGGAATGTTGGGGTTCTTGTTACTTCAAGAAGCTGCAACTCTACCACAAAATAGCCTTAACAGGAGAGGCTCCATGCCTCCAATATTTAATTATTTTTCCCATTATTAAATGCTAGTGATGTACAAGACATAAAATGCTCAAGTACCTATTCATATATAAATCATTCCACATATTGTCTGTCTTTTAAAGTCATTACATAATTTTTTTCAATGAAGGAGAATTTTCCTGGCCATTTAGCAAATACCACCCATATTTTAAAGTTTTTATTCTTTGAACTTTTACAGAGAATGAAATAAAAAAAGAACCTAAAAGTCCAAAGGAGTCAAAACCAAAAGCAGATCAGAAAAAGAACGTCAGAATGGTAAGCAGGATGAATTCATACTGGTTGACACAGAAGTATAGCACGACCTTCATCCCTACATCAAGACCATCATTTCAAGCTATTTCAGAAACAGATGGAGAGTAGTTGTATGTCAGTATTTTCTGTCTATCCATCCATCCATCCATCCATCCATCCATCCATCCATCCATCCATCCATCCATCCTTGAATTTTTCCTAAGACACATGGGTGAAGAGATGCAACAGGGTAATTTGTTGTTCTTGTCAGGAGCTTTGTTGCACACATTGTAAGTGTGAGATGCAGTAAAAGCCACAGAATTTGTTACAAGAATCCTTTTTTATTAATCTATCAGTCTAGTAACTGCTGAACTGATAGTTCTTCTTTGAGGGCTGGTCCCAATGTGTTGTCCATGCCTGGATATGCATGCATGATATGCGCCCAAGTCCAGAAATTCTAACATATACTGTCCATTGGCTGATGTGTGAAGTAGATCTCCTTCTGCTCCTAGCTGAGAGCATATAGTGTAATGCAGGCCAACCCCTCCTCAGCTCTGTTTTATAGATGTATGGCCTGAATCAGAATCGCTGTATCCACAAAATTCTGCAGCTTTTTCTCTTGATAGAAATAATAGATATGTAATAATTTCTATATTTCATAACTTTTATAGTAGTCTAGTTAGAATATTATAGTACAGTTATTATAGCTTGTTTTCCCCTCTATTGGGGACTAATTCCCTGTGGCATGCTACTATGCCCAGAGTCCTGGGGTTCAAGAACTGCATCTCTTGCCCTGGCTCCTTCTCCATGAGTGATGATTACCAGCATTGCCTCTGCTGCTGAGTGAGACATAAATATCTGCAAAGTGCAGTATTTGTCATTCGTTTCAACTAAGAATTCGTGAAGCTTGTGAGCTTTGTCTAAGATGCTTATGGAGAAGGCTTTGAGGCCACACTGTGACCTAGGCCAAGGAGACTCCCTTCCGCATATATCAACACCAACAAATGAGTAGCACCTCTTTAAGAATAAGCTTAGGGGCAGAATCTGCAGCTCCTAAGCCTGAGAACTCTTCCTTCAGGGATTCCCATGAGAGTAGGGTGCACTCTCATGGTCAGAAAGACAGAATGCCATTGGGGACTGACCACGAGAGATGTGATCTTTCCCTGAGTCTATTAAGGTTGAACGAGCCTTTGGGGACCAGCTCTGTGAAAATCCCCATTTTGGAGGATAAGCGTGCAAGAAGAAAGGTCCATTGGTGACTCCAGCTCTGAAACACAAGGACCATCACTGCCAATACCCAGTATACCTGCAGGTCTGGACTTACCAGTACTGGCTCCTTCATATAAGGACCATACTGTCTCTCAAAACATGCCAGAGCCGTCAGTCCTGACCATTGGAAGGGAGCAGTTTTCAGGGTCAGATATTCCAGCCATTCCTCCATGTCCTTGGAGAGAAATGAGCACTGACAGATAGTCGAGGAGATCAGAATGGTACCCATCCAGATATGACTTCCCCAGGAACTGCTGCTGCCAGTGTTTGGGGTCATCAACAAACAGCTCACCCCTCTTTACTGGCCTTACTGGGGCCTGTGGGCCCTTACAGCAGACACCTAAAACATGCCTTGGACTCTTACCACACTTCTTTTCAGCACCGATCAAATCCGTGGGAGTATTAGGAGAATATTAATCTATAACCACAATTATTGACTGGAATCTCATCCTCATCTTCGGATGAAGCTATCACTCCATCTTATGCAGTGCCAGGAGCTACACAAGTTGGCACTTCCACTTTATGAGACTATCATGGATCCCTGTAGTTTGGCCTGGAACACCTCAACATCCTTGCCCCATCTTTGCCCAAGAGATGCAATTTTGTGCCCACCAAGGTAGCTGAATTTTTTGTCTACCACCCTGCCCCCAAGTTGCTGGTGGCACAGGCAGCTATGGAGAAGACTAGGTTGCAACATCAAAGGACCATTGTGACTGACACGTGCTCAAAAAGGTTGGACTTCCTGAGGAGAAAGATCTTTTCCTCTACAGGCTTGCAATTCCGTATCCCTAATTATCAGATCTTTGCTAATGAAATATGATTTTTAACAACTATTCCAGGCTGTCTGACTTGAAGGAGAAGCTTTTCTCTGAGGAGTGAGCCTAATTTGCGGAGGCTAAGTTAGTGTCAGGAACATCCCTTCATGCTGCTGTGGTTGTAACAGATAAATCATCATAAGGCATGGCCACTGGTATAGTTAAGTGGGTCACTCCCCACTTAAGCATTCTACACTAGTGTCCAGCTGAACCTCTGCTGAAACATCAGAGGGTTCAGAGGCCTCACATCCTGACCTCTTCTATCCCCATTATCACCTCTTCTCCCATTATTTGTGTGGGGCGGTGCTGTATGACACTCTTTGCCCACAGCTGAGACTTGATCATGACAGAGAGTTGGGCCTTGTACACACGATCAGATTATCGCGCATTAAAGCTCATTACCGCGCGATAGCAACAACGGCGTACACACGTGCAACAGGGCTCTTGCGCGTTAAGTGCCTTGTTGTCGCGCAATCCAACAACCACTCCGACGAGAGTGGTAACAGCTGTTGCGGATCATATATTGCGCGTTTGAGCTCGTGTGTACGCTTACCGCGCATTGACTGGAGTCCGGAACTGTCCCAGCATTCCCAAGTCGTCCTCTCTGGTCTTCCCCCCACCCGCTCTGTGGCCGTGACGAAACTGTCCCCGCCCTGCCCCGAACTTATTCCCGGGATTTTCAAATTTCAAGTCTCTTTCACTTCCTGCTCTCTTCCTCGTGGAGTGTGTTTGTGCTCCGATCATCAGTAGCAATGGCGGCCCGCCGTGGAAGACGCGCACCCCTTTGGAGCACGGCAGAGGTGCTGGACCTGATCAGCATCTGGGGAGAGTCCGCCGTGCAGGCGCAGCTACGCGGCAGCAGGAGGAATTATGACACATTTGGCATAATTTCTCGGGCCATGTCAGAGAGAGGGCATGATAGAGACACAGTGCAGTGCAGATCAAAGGTGAAGGAGCTCAGAATTACCTATCACCGAGCGAAGGAGGGAAACCGCCGTTCCGGATCAGCGCCTGCAACATGCAGGTACTATAAGGAAATAGAAGCCATCCTCAGCGGGGACCCCACAACCACTGCCAAAAGTCCCGTGGACACTTCAGCCCCTCCTCGTCCGGTGATTGCCAGAGCCGAGCAGGATGAGGACGTTGTTGAGGAGGAGGAGGAGGAGGAGATGGAGGATGACACGGAGGAAAGCGCAACCGCGTGTAGCCAGGAGCTCTTCAGCAGCCCCGCTGAGACGTCCACCCAAGGCTTGAACTGCAGCTTGTTCTCTGAGGCGGCAGAGGGGGGGTTCAGGTAAGTTTCTCCTTCATTCAGCTCTGCTCCTGCTAAAATATCATTGTCTGGGGTGGGGGTGCTTGCGGGTCCCCGCTGTGCACGCTATTTACTCTGCATTCATTAGCAGGGCATCAATACAAGCAGTGATTGTAAAATAATCATCTGCATTTAGGTCAGAAAAGGTTTCCTCGATGTACCTCCAGAGCCTAATACTCAGGTTAGATGGGAGAGCGTTTGTGTCTGCGCTCCCAAAGACGGACACTCTGCCTCTCCAGCTGCAAAGCACAGCCCTGGGAACCATGGCAGCACACAGTGCAGCAGCATACGGTCCCGGCCTGCTACCGGCGGCATGTAGGAGATGTATTCTAGATGGAAGGGGCACTCTGAGGAGAGGGATATTGGGTTCCATCTGTGTGCCCTCTTCCGATTCTTAGCCCCCGGTAAGCCGTCTATTAGAATGTACCTTGTCTGCTTCAGCGCAGCGTAGTGTGTTGACCGCCCTGTACCTTCCAGTGGAATGTGCTACTGGAAGGTTACATTGGCTATCTATGCTATGTGTTAACAATGTCTATATTGTTATTTTTGTATTAGAATTGAGCTTCACAAGGCCGGTGTCTACCCCAGCTGACCGAATGAGAAACATTAGGCGGCGTTCTCGAAGAAACAGGGAGGATATGTTTAACGACCTGCTGAAAGCAACACAAGAATCCGCAAGGGAGAATAGAGCCTGGAGAGAGGAATCCCAGCAGAGGAGGCAGAAACACAGGGACGAACTGATAAGCGTCATGAAGGAGCAAACAGAACTGCTAAAGAACATGATAGCTTTGCAGTCCCAGGCGATAAATGTCCGGGCTCCACTCCAGACAGTTCAGCCGTGTATGCCTCCCACACACCGCAGTCCCTCAAAGCATTTCTTTGAAGGCCACCCTCCACCCCGGTACAGGACAACATCCAGCCCCCCTCCCCCAAGCTACTTTTACGAGACCCGGAGCTACACCAACCTGTAACCCCACCCCCATCTTTCAGGTTTCAATAAAAACAGTAACAAATACTTTGAAGAATGCATTTATTTATACACATTATTGAAATGATCCTAAGGTGCACCTCATGCGTCATGGAACTGAACTAGGGAAGGGCATCATTGAAATGCTCCCTGAGTGCCTCCCTTATGCGAGCAGCTTCTCCTTGTGCCACCCTAATACTCCTAGTGGCTGGCTGCTCGAATGCTTCCTCGAGGCGCTGTGCCTCCGTAGCCCACGTAGGGGAAAACTTTTCTCCCCTACTTTCACAAATGTTATGGAGGACACAACATGACGCAATCACGGCAGGGATCTGGTCCTCCGCCAAGTCCAGCCTCCCATACAAACAGCGCCAGCGCCCTTTTAAACGGCCGAAGGCACACTCCACAGTCATTCTGCAGCGGCTCAATCGGTAATTGAACCGCTCCTTGCTGCGATCAAGGTTCCCAGTGTAGGGTTTCATGAGCCATGGCATCAGTGGGTATGCTGGGTCTCCGAGGATGACTATGGGCATCTCCACCTCCCCCACTGTTATTTTTTGATCAGGGAAAAAGGTGCCCCCTTGCAGCTTCCGGTACAGACCAGTGTTCCTGAAAATGCGGGCATCATGCACCTTTCCCGACCACCCAGCATTGATGTCCGTGAAACGACCCTTGTGATCCACGAGTGCTTGCAGCACCATGGAGAAGTAGCCCTTCCTGTTTATGTACTCCGTCGCGAGATGGTCTGGAGCCAAAATAGGGATGTGTGTGCCGTCTATGGCTCCCCCGCAGTTAGGGAATCCCATGGCAGCAAAGCCGTCCACAATCTCTCGAACATTGCCCAATGTCACTGTCCTCCGTAGCAGGATGCGATTGATGGCTTGGCACACTTGTGAGAGGGCTAATCCGACGGTGGTCCTCCCGACTCCAAACTGGTTTGCAACGGACCGATAGCAGTCGGGAGTCGCCATCTTCCATACAGCAATCGCAACACGCTTCTCCACAGTTAGGGCTGACCTCATGTTGGTGTCTTTCCGTCGCAGGGCAGGGGCCAACTCTGAGCACAGTTCCAGAAAGGTTGCTTTCCGCATTCGAAAGTTCTGTACCCACTGCTCGTCATCCCACAGCTGCATAACAATGCGATCCCACCACTCGGTGCTCGTCTCTCGCGACCAGAAACGGCGTTGCACCGTGTGCAGATGATCGGTGAAGGAGCTGAGCAACGCGGTGCTGTTGCTCTGCATGGCATCGATCAGCCCCTGCTCCTCGGTGTCCTCATCTGACTCGGAGCTCATTGCGTACTGAGCAACAAGCCGAGATGTATTCAGAATGTTGAAGGCGACAATGGAGATCATAGCAGGATCCATGCTGTCGCTGTAGCGATTGATTGCAAGTGGTGCGTTGCGTCACTGCAATGTTGAAAATAGGCGCGAGTTGCTATTGGCAACGAGGAAGACGCTAGGGGAACACAAAGCACCATGGGAAACTGAGAGTTTACCCATGGCGCTTTGCGTTCCTTTCCTTCATCCCATGATTCATAGCGCCGATTCAGGGAAAATGGAACGATGGGATAGGTGCCCAGAAGTCATTGCGCTCAACCGCGATAATGCGTGTAATTTTGTTGCGTTGCAGGGAGCAACGTGTGTACGCGTTGTCCCGCAATAAAGGTCACGTGAGTTTTGTAGCGCGATTGCCTTGTTGCGCTTTAATCTGATCGTGTGTACATAGCCTTGTTAAAAATTAGCCATCAAAGATACTCCATTAAGTTCCCCTCCCCACCATAAATCCTCTTTAGGGACCACTCTCACAAAGTGATTCTTCAGCAAGAAGTCAGCTCCCTCCTAAAATGAGGGGCGATGGAGTTCATCTTTTCTCTGTATCAAGAGAGGGTTCTGTTTCCTGCATTTCCTAGTCCCCAAAAAAAGACACTGGATGGGGACCCATTCTGGACTTTTTGAAGCTAAACATTTTATTTAGAAGTCAAAATTCAGTATGGTTACACAAGTGTTGATAATCTTCCTACAGGAGAGAATGTTGTTCACAGCTCTTAGCATGAAGAATGCTTTCATGGAATTCATCCATCTCTCAGAAGGTTTATTGTGGACCAAGAACATTTCCAGTTCAGGGTCCTTCCCTTTGGAATAGCAACAGCACCTAACGTGTTTATAAAAGATTCCTCTCTGGGGGCAGCCCAAATGAAACATCAGAGTTACACAGTCTTTCCCATAGCTGGATGATTGGTTCTTTGTAGGTTGCTGCTGTCAAGAGGTCAAGTTGACAATGAAGTTTCTGATCTGTCTTCTAGCAGCCTGAAGTAGCTGCGTAAACAAAGAAAAGTGCATTTTGTCACCCACACATATGATAAACTTCATTGGAGAAACTCTGGACTTTTATTCTGCGAGAGCTTTCCATCCCACAGGAAGATTTTGGTTAATGAGCAACCTCACAGCACAGATTACTCTCAGAACAAGAATTATGGTCAGAATATGCTCCTAATTTTTAGTCCATATGACCTTGTTAACTTAGGTGAGATCATTCTATAGGCTTTATCTATAATGTCTATAGCCTAGCTCCAGTCAGTCTACTCACCAGATAAAGGTCACATCAACTCCAGAATGACTGTTCCCAACAGGGTCACTGCCTCCTTCAGCTGGTGGTTGAGCATAGAGATAATGAGAGTGGGTGTTCCTTTCAATATTTCCACTCCAGTGACACTGTTATGAAAGATGCTTCCCTGAATAACTACACTGCACAAGTACCTGTACCCCCCCAGGATGCCAGATTGCACATCATTATACTAGAATTAAGAGCAGTCCCTTGCTTTCAGAGCCCTTCTTCTCCTTTTGCATTCACTCCATATCAAAGTGGTGTCAGACAAATATGACCATATTCTTCTACTGTAACAAACTGAGTGGCGCAAGATCTCTTCCACTTTGCCTGGAAGCAGTCAAGGTTTAGAACTGCATCAGAAACCACATCACTATCTAAGACACATGCTTCCCAGGTGCTCAGAGCTCTTTATCAGGCAACATGAGCATGCACTTCTCTATGGACCATGAGTGGAAGATTCGTGACTCCGTCCTGAATGAAATATTCACTTAGATTCATCTCAATGGAATCTCTTTGAGTTGTAAACAAACAGTTCCTGTGTACGGCTCCAGAGAAGCTATGGGCCATGGCTTCCAAGGTGATATGGTTGTAATGGTCAAATTATATTAGATACACCTTTCACCCCATTCCCCTGTTACCACACATCCTGAGAAAGATCCATCATGATAAGGCCGGCATCATTCTCTTAGCACCCAATTGAGCGAGGCATTCTTTGTTCCAGAGCTTCTGAGAACATCAGCCTGACCCTGATAAGGATCCAGACCTAACACAGGAGGAGGGAGGCAGAATCAGACTCCCCAATCGACTTGTTTCATCTCATGGCTTTGCATTTGGATGGGCCTCAGAAATAAAATGCTCTGATTTGGTAGCCATTCAGTCTATCCTTACCTAATATAGGAAAGATTCATCTAGGACCTGCTATCTAGCTAAATGGAGATGTTTCTGTACCAAGGTACAGCATAATCAGCCTTCTCCAGGCACTGTAGAAATTCTGATTATTTTAGATTATCTCCTGTCTCTATGGCTGCGTCTACACTTGTAAATTAAGTCGACTTAAGCAGCTTGCTTAAGTCGACTTAATTTTTATTAAGTCAACTTTATTTTCCTTAAGTCGACTTTATAACACCCTGTCCTTTTTTCAAAACCCCAGGCTTCTGCCAAAAGAGACAGGACTTCATTCCCTTGATGTCAGACATGGCCTGGCATTCTACATGCAAAGGAACAAGCTTTTCAGGACTTGTTCTCACCATAGCAGAAAGATTGCTAGGTCAAGCAATATCCTTTCAGAGAATCTCTAAGTGGTTTTTCAGTGCATCATCGAGTGCTACAGGTTAGCAACCCTACCTCCTCTTGATGGAGTCAGGGCACTCTTTACTAGGGCACAAGCTGCCTCAACAGCACCCCTGAAGGACATTCCAATAGTAGACATATGCAGAGCAGCCACCTGGAGCTCCATCCACATGTTTGCTAGACACAATGAGCTACTTCAGGCTTTTGCTGCGGGTGCAGCTATGGAAACTGCAGTAGTTGCAAGCATCTTTTCTGCAAACTACTTCATACTTCCTTCCAGTCTAAAAACTGTTTGTCAGCCACCCTCGTATGGAATACATATAGGAATCATCCCTCAAAGAAGTAATGGAGATTACATGCCTGTAACTGGAAGTTCTTTGAGAGACTGTCCCTATTTGTATTACACTTCCTGTCCTCCATCTTCTCTGCTTCAGATCCTATTGAATTGGTGGTCTGAGGAGGAACTGGAGAGGTGTCAGCCCACATACTCTCTTATGCCATTGGTTGGGGGTACGAAGAGATCAACTGCACATGTGTATGCCAATGGACACTGCTTGTTAGAATTTTTGCAATTTGGCTCATGATGCACATATATCCATTGTGGAATACTGACAAGGACTACATATTTTAAAGAACTTCCAGTTACAGATAACTAACCTCCATTTTCTTTACATTCATATTCTGTGTATTAGCGAAGTATCCAGCATTAGATCAAGGTAAGCTGCTTCAAATATACTTGAACTACTTCCCACCAACAAAATATGCTTATGCTTTTTATTTCAGTTGGCACTGGCATATTATACCGCTTTTGAAGTAAGCCTGCAGATGTCAGCAAAGCATTTTAATATAGCTCATTTTGTTGGACATAATGTTGTTCAGTATTGATAAAGCTACTGAAGATTTTTGCATGTCAAAAAATAAATTTATTATTTAATTTGTAGGCACCCATTAATCGTGTTCTACCTCCTAACTGCCTGTCTGTTGATACACACAATTTTAAATGTATCCTTTAAAAAGTAACAGTTTACCAGAAATATTGTTTAGGATGATAGATTACATTGTTTATACCTCCTTAGCTACAGGTCAGATGTTGTGGATCCATATAATGAAGCAAGAGAAGCAGGTAATATTTTTAGAAAATTATGTGCTCTACAAACTAAAGGTTTTGTGGATTTGGAATATTTTTATAGTAAATTATGAACATAAGTTACTAGGTAGTAAACATAACAGCTCATCCTCATTCATGTTGCTTAATCATCAGTGAGGTTTAATTATTTTTTTCTGAGTTCCTTATAAAAATCCAGGCTCAGTCAAATTATGCTGCATTTTTCCTTTTTCATATAAGTAATAAAATATGGAACCAACATTTCCCAGAAAATAATTATTGAACTAATCTTTGTCATTACATTTTCCCCACAAGTGTACAGATCTTTAATAAGAATTTGTTTTGCCATTTTTGGATTAAAATGGTAAGCTAAGGCCCTCAGCACTACTTAAACAGAGATTGGAGGTTCATGGAGAACCCCAAGAATGAGTGCTGTGTGATAGTCCGGTGTGTTGCAGAAGAGATCTGCATGCAGACCCTGCACAGGCTAAAACAGGCTGCTGCTCATGAGCCACCAGTGGCTTTTAATGTCTCTCTTGTGGCTCTTAACAGCACGCGATATTAAAACACTGTGTGATTTAATTATTAAGCAATCTTTTACTGTTTTACTTGGTCAGTCATTTTGCTATGAGAATATTTATTTTTATATAAAAATAGTAAATGAAACAGTAAATCCATGAAACAGTAAATCCACACTACTGTGGCTCTTTAGGTAATGTTGATTTGTCTCCTGAACCACTGAAGTTTGAGTATCACTGTGCTAGAACAAAGGGGAGGTGGGTAAAAGAGGAGTTGGAGGGTTCTACACTGGGATCCAGTAATCTTTATACAACATACAACTGATACAGAAAAACTGTAGCCGCTACTCCAGTTCATAAGCTGCACTGGAGGTCTCTGCTGCAACTCCATACCCTGGTATCAAGTTGTGAGAGCAGACTTCAGCTCCAAAAACCCACTGTCCCATGATGTTTCACCTGCACAGAGCCTGATCATTTTGACTTAATGTTAGGGATGAGACTCTCACCCCAAGTGATTAAGCTGGACATCTTTTCTTTTTTAAATACTTAATGTAAAACTAAAATTCTTAGCGTATTTAGTATATGGCTCTTTTCCTTCTATAATAGTCAGTGTTAAGTTTCTTCTTTTCTAAATTTATAGACAAGCAGCATTTCATAAGTATTGAATTGTTACCTACCAGTGGCACCAAACACATTTCTAAAAATTGGTGTTCATTCTGTGTTCTTTGAAATGTAAATCATACATAATTTCTGTGAACCTGGTTATCCATTCAAATTACTTGAAATTTTTAGTATAGTAGTATAACTCCATCACTTAAATCCAGCCTGGAGCTTGGACATTGAAAACCTGTGCTATTAGAAGACAAAAAATATTACATTGTCTGGTTTCAATCCTTCATAAACAGTAGGAGTGAGATTTTTTTAAAAGCATTTAGGCATCTGCCTCCCAAATGACCTCCTAGAAATGTGATGCCTGTTTGCTGTACATATGGAAATTTTATATTCGTGATTTAGAGCTAATCATTTGTTCTCATGAAAATCTTTAGACTGAATGATGATGGAAATAAAAAAAATTAATTACCAGCCTTTGTATATTAGATATTTAAACAACATTACATACACTAGTTTGTTATATTAAAGAACTTCATAATGATGAAATTCTTATATTACAGAAGCAGTAAGTCCTTCCCAAAAAATAAAGGAAATCCTAGAAAAATACCATGACCAATTTACACCTCGGTGGGAAGGAGTTATTGGTAGTATGCATGTTCCAAGGTTTGTAATGACTCGTCTCTTCTTTTTTTAAAGAGGTATTTGCCAGAAACACCAGTCATGACAAGGACCTCCTTGTGCCAAGTGTTTGCAAACACATAGAAAGATGTAACTCCTACCTTAGGCATATCTATACATTTATAGATGGAAAACTTTATAGGAAGAATCCAGAAGACAAACTTGTAATAGATTTTGCCGTATTGATCACAAGAAAGGCATTAATATAGGGGAGTATTCTATTGATAGCAAAATGCACTGTCCTTCTTGACTGTGATAAAGCTGCCATAATTGGCACTTCAGAAAAAAATTTACTAGTCTAAAGGAAAGCTGGAGAAGACATATACAAGGAGTTTGAGAGAGAGAGTCATAAAGCATATACATAGACATGGGATTATCTCTTCCCAAACCCAAATTTCTTACCTCCCTAATGAGTATATCTCTGCTTGACTTTGAGCATTACCTTTGAACATTAAAATAAATATTCTATATCAAAAAAATGGAGATTGCACAGTATATTCTGGTTTGTTTCTCTGTAGGAAACTCCCTTGTATCTCAAAAGCACAGTCAGTGTCTTATTTTTTGTGAAGTATTACGTTACAATGTTAAAGTGTACATATTAGTGAAGTAAATTATTATTTAACTGTTCACAGACATTGCTGTTCATATTATGTATCATAACTGCGGTCTTCTCTCTCTTTTGTCTTTTTAAACAATTGTTCATTATGTAATTAACATTGAAACATTTTGTATAGATGAATCCTGAAAAATGTTGCTGTAAAATAGCCTGGCCTAAATAGCTTGCCTTTCTTACAGTCAAGCTGAGTGGGAGCAGCTGCTGAATAACTGCAGTGCATTTCTGTTCTATGGAATGGAGAGTTTCTTGTCTCATATTTTACTTAATAGATTCATTGCTATGAACATCCCAGGTGAGATAAGCAAGTTGTAAAACAATACATTGTGTTCTCTTTCTTTGCAAATCCTCATAAAATTATGTTCCACACCAAATAAATATGAGAAAATTAAAGTTATGCAATGAAAAGTACAGTTTAACACACAGGTAAGGGACCATGTTCTTCATTCAAGAAGTTCTGCATTCAGAACAGGGAACAAATAGCAATTTAAATTCCTGTTGTTTGCTACCTGTTAAAATAGTATTATATTTTATGTGGGGAGTCTAATACGGTGGTTGGGAGATTACTATCAAATTTACCTGACTATTTTTATTCTTTGACATTTTTTTCTTTCTCCTGAAATTTGGTTTCTTCCCATTGGATCCAAATTTCTTTAAAAGATGAACATTAAAAGATTAGAAGCCAAATTTTCAAAAGTTGCCTCAGATTTTGGGGGCCCAGGGTCTGATTTTGAGGCTTTCTGAGTGCTGACAGCTCTGGTTGAGTTGAGTTAGTGTTGTAGATGGTATATGTAAAACACACATTACGTGTTTAGAAATTAGAGCCACTTTTGAAAATATGGGCAAAAATGATATGTCTCTGGTTTTATCATCCCCTGGAAAAGCAGGGAAATGTCTTTCATGTATCTCAAGAGTTCTCCACCTGGCGGTCATGACCCCTCGGAGCTGCAAGGTTATTAGGGAGGGGAAGCGAGCTGTCATTGTTTGTGCATGCTGATAAGGATGGCATTGTACCACTTCTCTTCCTTTTATAATAGATTTATTTCTATTAGCTGCAAAGTGTACATTTTACAAGGCATTAATACCATCAGAACCACTATGGGCATAGGATATTTAAAAACTTGAGGCTAGATTTTTAAAGGTATTTGGGTACCTAAAGATGCCGTTAGGCGCACCTAGTGGGATTTTTTAAAGGATTTAAGCACCTAAACTTGAAAGGGATGCATAAATGAGGCCTGTAAATTTTTTTTCTTATTATTATTTATTCGTATCTGCATAACACCTAGAAGCCCTAGTCATGGACCAGTACTGCGTTTTGCTAAATGCTGTACAAGCACAGAACAAAAAGACATCAGATAGTAGTAGAACATGATTATTCAAATGCTTTTCCTTAACAGTTAAATATACAGTTGTAGCAGAGGAATAAATTAATGTTTTGGGTTTTTTTTAAAACTGTCTACATGGTATTATCACAAGAGAAATAACATAAGAAAAGTATATATTATTTATATTCATTTTGTAAATGCTGTTAAAATAACTGGTTTTGTTTTTCAGAATGTCGTTTGATGATACTTTTAGATCTGGTGCAGTCAAATCTGAGTTTCCAACGACTGACAAAGCTTGATACATCCAAAAGGTAGAATAAGTCTTATTTTACCCTGCAGATATTAGTGAAATCTACACAATGCCACATTTTCTGTCTTTCAAAGCAAATTTTAAATGGTCTCTTCTGCTTTTGCAAGTGGAGAAGACTCAGATCTGAGTTTAGAGGGGGATGTTTGGACTTCCCTCCATGATACTTCACAATTCTTTTCTTAGGTGCTGCATTGTATCAGGGCTCCAGCTGGGAGAGGACAGATTAAGGCTGGGGCAGACAGACAGGTTGGGTGGTAGGGAGGCAGAAGCCTTTTCCCAGCCTCTTCTGAATTCAGGATGTTTAAATCAGTCTAGGTACAACTTTTCTAACATAGAAAGACACTTTAAAGTTCTTTAAAATGTTTATACAATTAATAATTTGACACTCAGCCAACTGTTTGCCATTTGATGGAATACATTTTTGGGGGATGCTAATTAACATCCTTCCGGATGGTTACACCTGACTAAACACCTGACTAAAGGTGTTAACCTTAAAGGCAACTCAGTGTCTGCCTTGCATCTAAATTTAGAGAGACAGAGCTCATATAATTCTTTTATATATCCCATACAAATTCTTGACATTAAATCCCTTTCTCCTTACTTCTAATACCTTTTTGATATTTGTAGAATTTCGCCATGTGTCCCATTTTAGTCATGCATACTTAATTTTTCCTTTAAATAGTAATAATATTAGCCCAAAATAATTTGGAATAGGTAGACAAAAACATGTGGTCATCAACCTACCCAATCCTGTTCCCAATACTTTCCACTTCTCTGACTTAACACTTAATAGAAAATAAATAGAAAAAGTCCCCCTAAAAATATAAAGAGACATCAGTTAGGATCCCCGCTTATAGCATCTGTATACCTTGGAAATAAAAATGTTCTTGATGTAAGATATCTAATACATTCATACACATGCACACAGAATAACTCTGAATAAAAACCAGTAATTAAATATGTGTAAAATAGCTTATCTCATTTACATGACAATAATTAAACATTATGACTTTATTTCTCAAAGCTTTTTTCCCCAAACATAGTCATTCCTTAAATTAAGTCAAAAGACAATTCCTTAATGCAGTTTTTCCAACTGTGTACATTTGCAATGTCAGCCTAATAGATTATTGTATTTACCAGCCTATTGCTGTCATCCTGCATCTCTTAAGTGGGTGATTTATGTCTCTGACTGTGAGAGTTCCCTGAAAGTTAGAGTAACTTCAATTAAAGGCTAAATCATGTCTCTTTGTGTTCCCCCAAGAAGCAGATAGCATCCTCCAAAGACATTATGGAAAACCCTAATTGTTGTTTTACGCAGAGATTACCATGAAATGCAGACTATCAAAAAGCCAACTTCTATTTAATTACTACAATTACAATACTGTAAAATTTCACCTAAAAAAATTGTATCAAAACTCCAAATCTCTAATGTTCAGCAGCAGCAATTTCATTTAATCCAGCTCCAGGGAGGAAAACTTATTTTCTTGTATATCCTTTTGAGCCTCTAAACTTTTACAGCACTCACTCTAAGGCTTTGTTTCCACTGTTAAAGATCTGCATTTTTTACCTTGGGTAATTAATGAACGTGAGTTATGCTGAGGTAAAACACTACGTTAACTGCAAGGGCAGCCTGAAGATTCTTGGCTCAACTGTGTTTTTACCTCAGGATAGGTAACCTGTATTAGTTATTGCAGGTGAAACAAAACACAGCTTTTTTTAGCAGTAAAGACAAGCTTTATCTCCAAATATGACAAATGACAGACATGAACCTCATAGGAGGAGAAATTACTTCTCTATTTCTTTTTCATCCTTCTGAAGGTAAGCATTACCAACAACTCAATTTATGTGTCTCCAAACAGCTCACATCGATTCTATGGCCTACTCCACAGCCCCTTAGTCACAATTATGTGCGTCTGTTATTCTTTCTTGTAATTTACTTTATTATCCTTCCTTAAACAGTAACATGGTGGTGCACAATCTACTAGGTGGGAGTTTACACCCTGTAAAGATGAAGTAGAACTTAACATAGTAGTTTATATACAATCCCATATGTAATATGAAACATTACAACACACTTTCACTAAGAATTAACTATGTATGAGAAAAATGCAATCCACTACTTACTGATTTGTTTTGTATGGTGAAAGTTGAATAATGTGACACCAGTTTTTAAAAGAGGCACCAAAGGCAATCCCAGCAATTACAGGCTGGTCAGCCTGACTGCAATAACAGGCAAATTGATTGAAACTATAGTAAAGAACAGAATTATCAGACACACAGATGAATGTGATTGGTTGAGGAAGAGTCAACATGTTTTTTGTAAATGGAAGTCAGGCCTCTCCAATCTACTAAAATTCTTTGAGGGGGTCAGCAAGCATGTGGACAAGGGTAACACAATGGCTATGATTTACTTAGATTTTCAGAAAGCATTTGACAAGATCCCTCCCCAACAGTTCTTAAGCCAAGTAAGCAGCCATGGGATAAGAGAGAGGGTCCTCTCCTGGATCAGTAACTGGTTAAAATATAAGAAACAAAGAATAGGAATAAATGGTCAGTTTTCAGAATAGAGAGAGATAAATAGTGGTGTCCTCCAGGAGTCTGAACTGGGAACACTACTGTTCAACATATTCATAAATGATCTGGAAAAAGGAATAAATAGTGAGGTGGCAAAGTTTGCAGATGATACAAAAACCATTCAAGATAGTTAAGTCCAAACAGACTTCAAAGAGTTAGAAAGGGATCTCAAAAACTGGGTGATTGGACAGCAAAATGGCAGATGAAATTCAATGTTGATAAATGTAAAGCAATGAGCACTGGAAAACATAATCCTAAGTATACATATAAAATGATGGGATCTAAATTAGCTGTTGCCACTCAGGAAAGAGATCTTGGAGTCATTGTGGATACTTCTCTGAAAACATCTACTCAGTGTGCAGTGGCAGTCAAAAAAAGCTAACAGAATTTTGGGAGTCATTAGGAAAGGGGTAGATAATAAGACAGAAAATATTGTATTGCCTCTTTGTAAATCCATGATACACCCACAACTTCAATACTGCCTCATTTTAAAAAGATCTGTTGGAATTGGAAAAGATACAGAAAGGGCCACTAAAAAGCTTCCATCCGAGGAGAGATTAATGAGATTGGGACTTTTCATCTTGGAAAAGAGATGACTAAGGGGGGGACACGATACTGGTCTATAAACTCTAACTGGTGTGGAGAAAGTAAAAAGGAAGTATTATTTACTCCTCATAACACAAAAATGAGGGGTCACCAAATGAAGTTAATAGGCAGCAGCTTTAAAATGAACAAAAGGAAGTACTTCTTCACACAATGTACAGTCAACCTCTGATACTTCTTGTCAGAGGATGTTGTGAAGCCAAGACTTTAACAGGGTTCAAAAAAGAACTAGGTAAGTTCATGAAGGAAAGGTCCATCAGTGACTATTAGCTAGAGTAGGCAGGGATTGTTGTTTGCCAGAGGCTGGGGATGGCAGACAGCCAGGATCATCCCTGGCAGGGGCTTGGGGCTCAGAGCCAATCGGCCTGCCCCACCCCTGTTCCCCTGTGCTCTGCTTCCCCGCCTCTTGCCTTTGGCTTGCCACAAAAGGCAGCAGGGCAGGGGCAGGGGGTAGCATGGCAGTGGGAGGACAGCATGTGGGCCCTGTGCTGACCCACTGGCACCGGGGCATCACAGGGCCCACAAAACCATGGAGCCCGGGATTGTTACCCCATTGCACCCTCCCCACCACCCCACCCCAGGAACAGGCCTGCAGACAAGATGGATTCACTTGATTACTTGTTCTGTTTATTCCCTCTGAAACACCTGGAGTCACTGTGAGAAGACAGTTTACAAGGCTAGATGGGCCATTGGTCTGACCCAGTATGATAATTCTAGTAAATGGTATTTTTTTCCCTCTGTATTCAAAGGCACAGCACATATCATAATGTTTCAGGAAACTTTGTACTCATAATTTTTATGCATTATATTTATTGATTTTATTATTTTTATAATGTTGATCTTCTTTAGTTGTCTACAAACATCTGTAGCAAGACCACCAGAGACAGCAGTCCTTCTAAGCCTTACAGGTGTTCGTTCTATTATGGCCAACCAGTGGTACACTACCCTACAAGAGAATGCAAAAAGGCTGGAAATCTTGTCTGAAAGTATGTACATCTTCCCTTAATACATTAGTCATTAAGATTTCTGGTGCTTTATTTAGAGTAGCGCAATTTGTATGCTGTCCTCTCTGGAGAGCAAGGGCTGAGAGAGAAGCTGCAAAGACCTGCATGCTAAAGAGTAGCAGGGATTGCCTGGATATCATAGAATAATAGGGTTGGAAGGGACATCACGAGGTCATCTAGTCCAACCCCCTGCTAAAAAGCAGGACCACTCCCACTAAATTACCCCAGCCAGGCTTTTGTCTAACGGGGCCTTAAAAATCTCCAAAGATGGAGATTCTACCACCTCCCTAGGTAGCTCATTCCAATGCTTCACCACCCTCCTAGTGAGAAAATTTTTCCTAATATCCAGCCTTGACCTCCCCAGCTGTAATTTGAAACCATTGCTCCTTGTTCTGTCCTCTGTTACCATCAAGAACAGCTTACCTCCCTCCTCTTTGGAGCACCCTTTCAAGTAGTTGAAGGTTGCTATCAAGTCTCCCCTCAGTCTTCTCTTCTGTAGATTAAATAAGCCTAGTTCCTTTAGTCTCTCCTCATAAGTCATGTGCCCCAGCCCCCTAATCATTTTTGTTGCCCTCTGCTGGACTCTTTCTAATTTGTCCACATCCTTTCTGTAGTGGGGAGCCCAAAACTGGACACAGTATTCCAGATGCGGCCTGACCAGTGTCGAATAGAGGGGAATTATCACATCCCTCGATCTGCTGGCAACACTCCTACAGATGCAGCCTAATATGCCATTGGCCTTTTTGGAAAATGTTGGGCCTTCTGAGCCCCAACTCTAAAAGCCCTTCTCAGAGACCTCTCCATTCCTCATGAATAGAAAGAGACATGGCCAGGAGTTGCCAGACTCTACCAGCAGTTGACTGTTTTGAGAAAATGTTTTTGATGCCTTCAAAGAGAACATTAATCTTGTTGTCTTGCTTTAAGAATGTAAAGTGAATGTGAATGAAGAGCTAGTTGCTCTTTGTAAAGTAAGAGCAAGACATTTATAGCGAAGATCACGGTCTTGAGTCATGAAAGCCACAGAGCAATCTGTAGGTACTGCACGGCCGCACAATGGGAAACTACCTGAAAGTTCCTTGCACATTCACAGATCTGTAACTAACTCCTAGAACAGCAATCTTTATCATTTTCATTTTTTCAGTTTTTAAAAACTGAAGCACCTGTCTAAAAAAAAATCCCATGGCTTATATCTTCTTTTTCAGAATTCTCATTAAATGTTCATAACAGTGACTATATTTCTTTTTAGATTTGTTACGAACTGGAAAAACAACTGGGCAGACAATTCATATTCTTCAAAAGAGTAAGATTGGAATGGAAGAGTCACCAACTAGAGGTAAGAAATAGACACCTTTGTGTAATGTACAGAAACGGTCTTCCAGTATTAACAAAATGAAATGCTTATAATTTAATCACTGTTACAATTCTTTGTTAAAATACAAGAGAGGAAAATTATTGCCACTTAAAGTGGTTCCTGAATTCAGTAACAGTTCTCCCTCAGCTGATTTGTTGTAAAGCTAAAGCTAAGATTGGAAATAGATACGTTTTTAACAAAGGAAATTCAACATAATATTGTGATTTTGGGGGGGGGGGAAAGATTAATATTTAAAAGGCCTTCACTATCTATCTCATGGAGATAGCTATATGTAATTACAACAATTTCAGTAACTTCTTGCATTTGATACATACATCCACAGTTCATGGAGAGAGTAGGGGAAGAAGAAGAGTTTCAAAAATCAGACTTTGTAGACAGATACAAATGCAAGATAGTCAAAGTGAGCTGCTAGCTAGAGAATCTAATTTGTACCGAATCATAAAGTATTTTCATCACCATAGAGTTATAATATATATTAGAAACATATTAATTCAACATGTATTAAGACAAATATGTCTTAATCTCACTCTTTTGAATTATCCAGGACAAGATGTTGATTCTGCTTCCTAATCTGTGTCCTGTTAAATTACTGCATTACTCTAGTTTTTTATGTTGATGAAATCTATTCTCTGTAGTCTAATGGGGTATATTTTATATGGTTTATTTCTTCATGGCCTGGTTTTCAGATGTGCTAAGTAGCTGCAGTTCCCACAGATTGCAGTGGGAGCTGGAGGTGCCCAGAACCTCTGAAAATCAGGCTTTAATTAGTGCATATGTGGTGGTGGATGAATATTTGGAAGATTCCTGTAATTTATTAAGGTACTTTTAAAATTTAGTTTCTATGGAAAGCTTAATTAATCTCCATTGTATGAAAATTTCTTCACTTGATTCCAGAAACTTCTGATCTAATATAATTTGACATATGCAGTATTTATTTGTGTTAAACTGAACTGTCTCTGCATGATGTAGATCCATTTTCTATAAAATTACATCCATAAAAATAGAAATTGTCAGTAGGCAGTAATGGATGTGACTCATACTTTATAGTGTGTCTGCAGTTTCCAATCTGTATTTAGCAACAGCATGCAGTGTATGCAGTCAAGCTGGCTTGCTCTCATAACTGACTAGAGCAGATCAATACTTCAGTAACACCTCCTTGGAAAATGCAATATTGTAACAAGTATTGGTGATTAAGTTGGAGGCAGTCTCCCCTCTCAGGCCCCAATCCTGCAAATAATTACTCTTGTGTTTATCAATAAATACATTAACAGTCCCATTAGTCAATGGGCCTACAAACAAACTTAAAATTAAACATGTCCCTGAGTGTTTGCAGCCAGAGGGCCTTAGTTAATATTGAATTCATGCCATATTGTGTTTCTAAGGGTGTTGTGCTGGTGTGAGTATGGTCTAACAGTGTTTCTCACCCGGTGTTCCGTGGAACACTGGTGCTCCTCAGACATAGTGCAGGTGTTTCATGACCTACCCCAACTCCTCCCCATCGGGAGGGTGCTGAGTGGGGAAAGGAAGGAGCAAATTAATGCCCCAGCCACAGCAAAGCTTTTAGTTATGTGGCAGCAGATATTGATGGACACCTGGAAGCTTTGCTGTAACTGAGGCATTTATCTCCCATCATTATCAGCTTTTTCAAGAATATTTTCATCATGTATTCCATGTAAAGTAATTAATATCTTTAGGTGTTCCTGGTCCACTAAAGGTTGAGAAACACTGGTCTAACAGATGAGAACTAAAGCTAAAGTCCTGATTATATGTGCCAAGATGCAGTGGCAATTTTTGCAAAAGTTCAGGATATTGAGGCCAGTAATATGACCAAATTCTAATTTGGGTAATTGCATTCTGCCTGTGTAAAATTCTTTGTTTGGTACTTTTACCTCGGTCAGCCAAAATCTTCACTGACGTAGTGTGAATACTTAGTATAAAATTTAATTTGTGTGATTGGCAGGAGTGGTATGAGTATGACATGAATAAAATACACAGTACTCATTACTTTTACATTTTATGGCATGCAGTAAATTACAGTGATATGGCTGCAGGTCATGGAAAAATCTCTACAAACACAAAAATAAGTTTAGCCTGCTTGGTAGAAGGTAGCAACTAAAAACTCTGCTCTGTAGAGGGTAATTTATAGAGGAATTTCTACCTGATAGCTTGGTGGGGGAAAGGGGTGGGGTGGTGTGGTGTGGGAAGGAGCACAGAGAGCGAGCATGGAGGCAGTCCTTGACTTTCCTGTCTACTGGTTTTTACTAACATAACATCCTAAATAGTATTCCATTTACAAAGTTGTGTAAAAGTGCCAGGGTTAAGGCCTCTGCCTGTAAAATAAGTTCTTGGTGAAAAGTTGTAAACTTAGTAATATAAGCTGTTCTTGGTGAAGAGCCAACAAAATCCTCACTTTGCTGAGTTTCTGCAATAATGATTTTGAGAGTGGGAGGACTAAAACTATAAGCACTGTTTCAATGCTCTCTCTTCTGTCCTCAGATGTCCCTTGAATGTAGCTACTGCTATTTGAATGTAAAACAGAGGAATGCAAAAGATATTTGAATATTTAAGCAAGCAGAAAGAAAAAATACTATATTGTAAAATATTCTAATAGATATACTTGTAAATAACACTTTTTTCAAATATTTTCTAGTGGAAGAGAATTCTTCTAGTGATGAAATTGAAAAGCAAATCATTGCCAATCAGTCAAGCCTTCCTGCAATTCAGCCATCATCCTTCAATTATATATTGTATGGGCTACCCAACATAATTGTTATGTAATTCATGTCAGGTGTCTTTATGTGAATAAGAATCCCACTACAGCATACATGGTATTCACTTTGTCTTGTGGGCTAGCATTTTAGGTCAATCATCTTAAGTACTTTTTGCGTACACTAATAAGAATTGAGTTCAAGAATATGTGAAGTGTGTTAGCTAATTTATTTTTTTACATTTATCTATAGATATTAAATAAAGGTCATAAATATATCAAAGAAGGTATTCATCAGAGCTTTCTGTTATCGAAAGTGTCTATTTCTCTGTGCTCTGCGCTGTTTTTGATTAAAGTCTTTACAAACAAATTTTAGATTTCTGCTTATGACTACCCCATTCTTTGCCATCTGCTTAAAGAAGAGCAAACATGCTGGTTTTCATATTACAAACTTGTCCAATGAGGCTCAAAAGTACTTTATAATTGATTAACTTTCCTTTGAATAATAATATTGACAACGTTGTCAAATTTCTCCTGTGATTCGCAAAATTCCAGAAAGCTCATTTGCAATCAACTTCAATTGCGTTAAACAAAAATGGTGTATATTTTCCACCTTTTTTGGGCACTACTTGCCATGCATTCACCTTCAGTAATATAAATAGCAGTTGGCTTTTTCAGAGCTACACCCAGATTTTGGAAAGAAGCTCAGCTTCCTCTACAGCAACATTCTTCTCTTCCCATGACCTCACAAAGGACTCTGTGCAGGTTCAGGAATTTCTTGGCTAAGGAAGGAGTACATAGACCACCGGAATGGCCACTAAGTGCTTGCGATGTTTATCCACAAACCCCATGGAGAATAAAGAATAAAGTAGATATAGCAATTGGCTATATGAACTTCACCTGTGATTCCCTCACCAACAATGAGGAAGCCCTCTTTCAGTCTCTCCTCAGCACTGTTGATGTTGTCACACCTTTATTATATTACTGATAATGCTTTCTCCAACAGTGAAAGTCTAAAGAGCACAAGCTTTTTGCACATTCTAAAATCAGTGATGGGATAGCAATTGTAGAAGTATTCTATTGTACACTGGAGTTTTGTAGAAGTACAAGTCACTAAAATTCCTTTCTCCCGTGCCTCTTAGTAATTGTGCCCAATTTTAGGAAATCATGTATATTACTTTAACAATGAGCATAAAAATAAAAAAAGGCTTGAATCCCAGAGGCTATGTCTACACTTGTTAATTTAAGTCGATTTAGCTAAGTCGACTTTAAGTCAACTTTGTTAAGTCGACTTAGCATGTCCCCACTCAAAACTTAAGTCGACTTAAAGGGAACCCTGCCAAATCGACTTAGAGCGTCCACACTGGACGCCTTAGTCGACTTGTAGGGGCTAGGTGGACCTGAGACAGGTCCACAGTGGCAGGGGGGGCACCCCTTGCCAAGTGCCAGGGGGCTCAGCATTTGCCCCATTGTACCTGGGTACAATGGGGGCTCAGCCTGACAGAGACATTGGCAGGGCATAGGATCAGGGTGGGCAGCACTCTGTCCTGCCCTGTGGGGGGCGCCACGCCAGGCTCTGCCTGTGCCAGCCACCCTGGCAGGGAGGGCAGTGGGAAAGCCCTGAAGCCCTTTAAGTTGACTTAAAGTTGACTTAGGGCTACTCTGTGTCCACACTGGCTAAGTCGACTTAATAAAGTTGACTTAGCCAGCAAAGTCGACTTAAAACGAGGTTTAGTAAAGTTGACTTTATTTTTCCTTAAGTCGACTTAAGCTGTTGCTTAAGTCGACTTAAGAAAAATGTAGTGTGGACGCAGATTAAATTAAGTCGATTTAAGCAAGCTTAAATCGACTTAATTTACTAGTGTAGATGCACCCAAAGAGACCATGTAATCTCCATGCAATCTGACTGAAAAGTTTACTGGAGTGCCTTGTTCTGATATAATTGATATTTTCTCTACTGTACAGCAGCAAACATGGATAACATGCTCTGGCCTCAAAATTAAATAAATGAATAACAAGGGAATCTAAACGGTGTATCCTGCTCTACTTAAAACAGGAATGTGATATTTAATTGGTGCTGCTTTCGTAATCTGTCCATAGAGATTTTTACTGATAATATAAAACCATCTTTTATGGAGAACTATTAAATTAATCAAATTCTGAAATAATTGTAAATAGGCAGATTTAGTTTACCTTTGCTCTAGTTAGTCCCCAGTGTAAATTTTAAACTGTTTTATAACTTTTTTATTAACAGTAATAAATGCAAAATAATTTAGAATTTAGTGAAAATATAGAGCTTTGATCACCATTTCAAACAAAAACATTTTTAAATGTTCTTTTTTTTCCCAGCAAGGCAGCCATGCCTGTTCTCTGTGATAAATTGTTTGTACTCACTTTAAGGCATTCAATTGGCACTAAAAAGATGCTGTTCCTGGCTAACATGCTGTGCTAAAGTTAATTAGAGCCTGATAGAGCTTTAAGGATTGTAGCACATTATTATAAAATCATGACATGCAAAACATCTTTTTGGTTCACACAGAAGTGTAAACAAATTCTTCTCCCTCATCAGAGATTTATTAGATAACTTTATATGACCTGTAATTTCTACATCAAATTATTTGTTATAAAACACACAATGCTTTTTTAAAAAAATATTCCCTTTAAAATGAATTTTTTCTCTAGTTAACATTTGACTGGGTTACATTTTGTAAATGTATTGTCTTCTTTTCATTGAGGCTGGTGGGAAAATGCCAAAACTAAGCAAGGCAGTGTTGTCATATTCCATTGGTTTTAAATTATCAATACTAAAAACATAGAACTGATTCAGCAAAAAGTTTTCTCTTCAATCTTCTGTACTTTTCAAGATCCAGGCAGCCATCGCAAATGGCTATATTTAACATGGAATCCCACTTAGTTATTTTCTAACTTCCCATAGCCTTGCACACATGCAATAATATGCTCCCCATTGGCAAGCGTAGCCATCCAGGAGACAGCAAGCTCCCAATTTTCTACACTTCTCTCTTCCTGATTCTGAGAAATCAGTTGTCTCTCTCATAGATGGGCATGTCCATCCTAGGAGATAATCCAGATACATAACGCAGCAACACTTGCCATGTCACAGCGCAATATGTTTGTCTGTTTTCTCTTTGAGGGTGTGGATTGTTTTTGTTTTATGTTTTAAATCATTAATATTTATGCAGTTAAAAGGTGAAGAACTCATTACTTCACTGAAGGATATCTAGGGGTCCTGTACACTTTTAGTTACTGTTTTGGTGCACTAGGTATCTTCTACCCCAGTTTACTGTAATGTTGAAGAACATTCCTCCCCTTTTTTCAGTTGCTATATTTTGGTGTTCCAGGAAGAGGGTGAAAGTGGGGAGACATGGTAAGGAGGAAATAGTTGTAGGGAAATGTATTGCTTCTCATAGATAATGTACAGAATGAGTCTGTTATCCACAGAAGAGGCCAGTTATTTGATTATTCTTTCTTTACTGACAGCTATTCAGTTTAAATTTTTTTTAAAAATGCAACACCCTGCACTTGTCATATGACCTCAGAAGACACCTCAGGCTTGTATGAGTCTCTCAGTAGCTTTCCTTAGTTGTTTGTATGACAATCAGGATAGTAAAACTATCTTCCAGAGTTGGGGGCGAGGGGCAACATAAAGGCTGAAATTTTCAAAGCTATGTGGCTAAATCCCTTGTGCTCCTTCAAAAATATCAACCAAAATGTCCCTGTGAGGGACTGAGAGACCTTTGAAAGATACTCTTGTTGTAAGAATTCATTTACACCTTAAAATTGTGGAAACTGATGGTAAAGCTCTGTTAACAGAAAGAGAATTACAGTAAGAAATTTATCAAACTCTTTAAGCCTCTTTAAAATCCTCAGTCAAGCCCTGTGAATAGTAGAGGAATCATGACAGTATTCATCTTTGTTGGTTTGTGGAAGCCCAACCAAAAATGCTAAGGACAACTCTGCAATTTTTTTCCTCTTCCAGATCATTAGCGAAAGTGTTAAATAAAACTAAATTTCATATCAATTCCTATGATATCTAATAGACACTGCCCTTCATCTTAATACATTGCTTTATTCTGTTTGTTTTCCACCCACATGAATGTCTGTATCCAAGACCATTTGAATCACTGCTTTACAAAACCTTGCATGAAAATTTATTAAACACCTTACAAAATTGTAATCTGCACCATTCCCTTTACCCATCAGGTTTATAATTTGGTTCTGAAAAAGCCAAGATTTTTCTATAAGTTTTCTTCCTAAAACCCATTCTGCTTGTGTTTAGCAATGTTCTTATTGTGATTTTTTTACAATTTAATCTGTATAGATATTAGAGTTACAGGAATGTAACTGTCAGGGTTGCACTTTTTGTTTTTGTAGTTTTGGATTACATTTGCCTTGTTTCAGTCTTTCAGTATTTCCCCAATGATTTTTCAAAAATAGTTAGTAGTACACTCATTAGCTAATTCTCTTTTATCCTACAGTGCATATAATCAAAACATCTTAATTTTTTATGTTTAAATTTTCTAAGTATTTTTTGTCTGTGCCTTCTCTACAGTTACTTTTAGAGTCTTCCTTCCTTACTAATTCTTCAATCCTCTTTCTCCATCTTTCCATTTAGGCTTTTTAAAATGTATTCAGTTTCAGTCATTTTTTAATTACTGTGAATTTCATTGTTTTCATTTCTTAATGTGTATGTTTATTCCTGTTTCTCCTTATCTTCTCATATGTTTGTTACAAGCCTTCTTATTTCCCTTGATCCCATTAGACAACAGTATCTTTTTTCCTGCTCTTATATTTTCCCTATAATCTTTAACTAAGTATTCTTGCAACTTTTTTTCCCCCAGAGCAAGGATGGCTTTTACAGCCTCAATCTTTGAGCAGGTTTGAAGCCACATTAGCCACTTCTTAATTTTGCATTTTTCTTTTTGAAAGGAACTTGATCTTGTTATGCCTGAATTATATGTTTTAGGCTTTCCCAACTCTCTTCCACCCTAATTGGTTTTAATAATATTTATTATTTTAATTTCACAAAATTTGTTTTTCTGAAATCTAATATTCTTGTTCCATGGACTCAGAAACTGAATTTAAATAACTTATGTTCACTGGTTGCATGTTTCTTAGTATACTCATCTTCTCAGCCAGTTCTTCCCAATCTGTATGAAATAATTCAACAGTATCTCCTCTCGATATGAAGTCTGTGCTTTTGGAAACAAGTTTATTTTTCTTTATTTATATTTACTTCATCCTAACAGAGGAGCCTCTTCAGTACATGTTTACCAACACTCCCGTTTGCCAGCACTCATATAGACAATTTAAATTCCCCATCATTATGGTGTTTGGTAATCTGGAGTGCTTAAGTGACCTGGAGCAGGTATCCACAAGTATTTATCTCTTGAACCCTTATTTACCCTTTACATTTTTCTCCATCATGTTCTTTATTATCAAATTGTAGTTCACCGGCATTGTAAATATTTTTGACCTATTGTGCCACTCACTCACTTTTCCCCATATCTCTATAACAGATGATAAGAAGCCTTGAAAAAAAGAGAGCTCCTTTTTCATTGTAAATCAGCAATCCTTTCCTATTTTGCTATGTGTGTCTTAATGAACTTATTACATTAACTTAAGTATTCTTGAACTATCAGCTTCCAGACTTATGGCAGAGCCAGAAAAGTTTCTTCATTTATTCAGAAAAATACAAAGGATGCCCTGTGATGATAACCCAAGATAATAGCTACAACGCTGGAAAAGTTGTTCTTTTGTTTTGTTTTTTTAAAGAAATGTTAAGCTGTGTCTAATATCAAGGTATAATGAGCTTGTTCAGTTGTTTACAATTGTGAATTTTATTTTTGAAGCTGATGCAAATATTTAATCTTCTGAAGTGATTTTTTCCAAAAAACTGTTTCCATTTATATTGGATGTTTTTGGCCCTAACGGCCACGCAGCAACCTCTGTCAGAAAGATGAATGAGTATGTTTGAAAATTTCTCTACAGTCTGACAGCACTACTTTATCATAAAGCTTTGATAAAGAATAATTTTAGGTCCAGGAAAATACAGACCTGTAAGCTTGACTTGTTTGGCAGAAGATACTAGAAACACTAATCAGGGATACAACAGGAGAACACTTAGAAATGTAGGATTTATATTAATTAAGGATCATCAGTAGAGGGCGTGCATAACATTTGATCAAATTTCTGGAGAAAGTAACAAAATTAGTTGACCTGATACCATGACTTGCAGTCATAAACATGGGTTGCTGGAACCTTAAAAAATCTTTTGATATAGTAATACACAGAACTAAGGTCTGCTCCGTAAGATAAGTAAATATAGTATGACTGCTTGAATGGATAATGAACTACCTTGAATATCAGTGAAATGATACAGGATGATTACTAGTCAGTGCCACAATGATTAGTACCTGGAGGGTTATTTTTCTTCTCTATTATCAGGTAAAGCAAAGTGCTGTAACGTGATTAAATTTCCTGATGGTATAAAAGAAGAGGGTCACAAAATCACAAACTGGTAGAATTCAGAATGATTTGGAGGAACAAACAGCACAGGCAAACGAATAGCTTTTATATTTCACTTAAAAATGTAAGGACTTGTGGAAGATAAGAAGGAAAATCGATGTACATCGTGTAAGCAAAGTTTGAGTGTCTGAGGCCATCCCCCCTGATCAGTCAGCTGAATGGGGGTACCTTATTTGCATGGGCTTTGTATTTGCATGAGTACAATTGAATACTTAGCATAATTTCACTGTATATGAATAAACCCACCCAGGTGCTGGGCAAGATGGGAAGTGATTAGTATGGCTGGTTTGGGTTACAAATCCTTTTTGTTTTAACTAAAGGGGCAATGAAATGTCCTTTGATTGTATGAACTGTGTTTAGCCTGTTCTGATGAAAAATTCACTCTCACCTAAACAGAACTCAAAAAAGGTGGCAGATTGATGGGTCAGCACTGTAAAAGTAAGAGGGAGCTGTTGAGGGGCATGTGCCAGGTGTGCACAAGCTCTGACAAAGAGTTATGCTTCAAGCAATGCTTAATCCCTCTCCTATTGTGAAAAAAATAGAATAAATGATTTCTTCTGGAGTCTTCAGTTTGAAGCAGGGACATTGCTTCTGTGTCAGCAGAAAGATTTCCCAGGAGCTGAGATTCTCTAAGAACTGAAATCACTAGAGAACTGGGAAATCTTAATAGACAAACAGAAGACAACAGGAGCCACGAGTGGTCAGTGCCAGCAGACAGCGGAAGCCATGACCAGTTGGTGACTGCAGACGGTGGGAGCCAGCAGACACGGGAACTACATGTGGTTGGCGCCAGCGGATGGCAGGAGCCACAAGTGGTTGGAGACTGCAGAGGGCAGGAGCCATGAACAGTTGGCAACAGCAGATGGGAGGAGCCATGTAGATGGTAGGGACTCGCTGAGGCCCAGAGGTGGCAGGAGGCAGCAGCAGAATGGACCCAGACAAGCCTGTATCTGCAAGAACCTGCAGGAGGGGATTGGCTGAGCCGCTCCCCCGCTCCCCCCCCCTTCCCCCCCCCAAGAGGTGGACACTGCAACTACAATGGTCAGAGGAAAGCCAGAAGAAATATCAATAACATGCCCAATGTACTCGGGGGGCGGGGGGCATTTTGCTTGTGTTTGTGAGTCATGCATTGTTTTCTCAAACCAGTGCTATTTGGATATTTTCTACTTTTATTAATAGGTTTACTTTTCTGCAGTCAGACTCCGTGCTTGTGAGAGGGAAATAATGTGTGATTTCCCAGGAGAGTTGGTGGGGGGCTCAAGCCAGTTGATGCTGCATCATTGATAGGAACCCCTAGCTATAGACCCCGGCTCTTTGCTGATGTTGGCTCTGCCTGGCAGAAGGGTTACAATTATATAAGGAAAGAATTCAGCAATACTGCTGATAAAATTCTAGTGTTGAGTATTTAATTAATAAAGCCGATACAAAAAACTTGGGGTGGTCAAATTAGGGGTAGGCAAACAGTTGGAAAAAATGATGGAGAAAAGTTTGGGTTCAAAGGCTTGATTGCATCTGAAAAGCATTGAAAGCATCTGAAGTTAGTTTAAACAATTCATAAGGTTACATTCTACATAAATACTCTAGGGGCTGATTGTCATTTAGGCTAAGTCCCCATTTACGCTACTGTTGCAGTGTAAAGAGACCCTAAATTGTGTAAAAATATTATTTACATCTCCTTAAAACTGCCAGAGTGATGTAATGGGTCCTTCGTGTAAATGTGCTCACTTGGGAGCTAAGAGAATAGAAGGACTGTACAGTATCACAGAGCTCACTGTGTGATACAGGGAATTTGGGAATGTATTTCCTCAAAAGAGTTAAGGAAACTAGGTATACATTCTTTGCCATGCAGAGGATCCTCATTATTTGCAAATACTTTCCTGAAAGAAGGAGATAGCTACTATTGGTCTACAAGACCAATTTAGCTATCATTTAATATGTCACCAGTGACACAAACTAAAGCTAAAAAAAGCATAATGGCTTTTTTTTTTAAAGTTTATTAAATACTGAGTAGTGCCTCAAGGCAAATTAGTAGACTAGAGTAAAGACTTCAGGACTTTGGGCAAGTTAGAAAAACAGTGCTCCAACTGCTAACTATGCAAAACTGAGCTTTTGCCTCGAATATACCAGTCCCTGGAATGTTATTTTTTATGTGTTTGTGCTCAGAGCCTATGCCCCATTGCTGTGCACTGCTCCTCAGCCATCTTCCTCGGTTGCAGCAGAAGAGATACTCTAAGAATGGTGCTAGCTGTAACTGTTTAAGATGGGCAAAGCCTACCTGCATTTAACATGGCCGTACAATAGATGGGCCCAGAGAATCTAACCTTTGAGCAAGCCAAATAAATCTTGAAATCAGTTCTCTGTCTGAGCAATCATAAGAAAATTTAGCCCCTACAGTTCTACAGAAAGCTCTGCTGAAATTTAAGAGGGTGAGCTTTCCCCAGTAGGAGGCTGGGGCCAGTCATCCCTTAGCTTTCCCCTGTAGGGGGTTGGGGCCAGCCATCCCTTAGCTTTCCCCAGTAGGAGGCTGGGGCCAGTCATCCCTTAGCTTTTCCCAGTAGGGGTCTGGGGCCAGCCATCCCTTTTCCAAGTCACAGCCCCTTTAAGTTCAGGGAAGGATCACCAGACGAAGCGGAAAATGCGGGTCTGGTACCTAAGTCATGTGACTACATGGTGAGAATTAAAAATGAATCTTCTTAATTCAGGAGAGTCTAGAGTCAGGAGAGACCTACAGGGAGGGGAATCACCATTAGGGAAACCTGCAGGGTTTGAGCACAGCCAAAGCAAGAGGGCTAGGGAGACCCTTCCTCAAGTGAAGAAAGAGTCCGAGCCAGCCCACTCAGCAGGACTAGGGAGAAAAGACCCAAGGAGGAGCAAGAAGCCAGAGCGGGATGGGCAGAGTATAGCTACATGGAAGGAACTGGGGAGCCAAGAGAAAGCTAGCGCCTGAAGCCTTGAAACAAGGAAGCCCTGAGGAAAAAAAGGTTTGAACTTGCAAGAGCCAAAGGGATTGCATGTTTATTTTAAGGGGTCTTAATGTGTTAGACCCCAAGAGTGGAAAGGTGATTTTAAAACTCCTGGTGGCAAATGGATTGATGGGCAAATTGTGAGGGGAAATGGGGCCCCATGCTTAAGGACTGCACCCTGCAACATGAAGAGTAAATTGAATCTTTTCAGCCAAACTGTTCAAGTGCAAGTATAGAAACTGAGTTAACCTTGAGCTGCATTATCAAGTTGTACAGAAAAAAGTACTGGACGGGGATAACTACACTGGAAATGGTCACAGGTAATGAGCATCTGATAAGATTATATTAAGCTTATTAGTAGGTGTATACAAATACAGCATATTTCAGCAGTACACCTTCCACTGTTTATAACTGTGTTATAAATAATCTTAACAAAAAGCATTTCTTGCTGGCCTTATTTTGTTTTGAAGGCTTGTTCACAGGATTACTGGAAATGTACTTTAATATTTGGTCGCAAACTCTTAATTTTTTCAAATTATTTTTTCAGCCACCAAAGGGCGGGAGGGGGGGAGGGGAGGAGGAGGCTAACTAATGACCGAGGAATAAATTCTAAGAGAAGCCTCTTAGAAATATGAGCTTTCTGCTAAAAAGACATTGGCACAAGCCCAAACAACAAGAATAAAAGCTTCTGGAAATATTTCATCTACATGCCACCACATTTTTTACCTTATGCTGTGTCCATTCATACAAGAAATATTAAACAGTTAGTGCTATTCCATGTATCAAAGGCTTTAAAATAACTTTCTGAATTATGTCTCAGCAACATAACAAATCACATTATCAATTAGCTTTTATAACAGAAATGACATTCCATAATATATTTGAGCATGAAAAAAATTGCTCTCCTGAAATTTATGTAACCCTAAAGAATGTGAGGAGAAAAAAAAATTCATGTTGAATTTATTTATAATATTACAGGACAAGAACATAATTTGAGTGGTAGGTAGCCATCCAAGAATAGTGTGACAAAACTACATAGCTCTAAATGTATCATAGTGATGAAATGCATCCAGTTAGCTAGAGAAGGGTTTAACAAAAATCAGGCATTTAATCTTAGTCCTTGATCTTGCTGCTTTATGCTGTCATGCTGACAGAAAATTGCCATAATGGGGCAGCCAAAGATTCCCCTGAGATAGGGTGTCTACCGACTCTAGTGTAGGCCTCTCCACTTTTGATAGGGGGTGGGACACAGCACACCCGCAAATCCTCAGCTGGCTCCAGGGGTAATTGCATCCAGTATAATTTAGGGTAGCTTTGACTATGTCTACACTAGAAAAAGTTAGGTTGACTTTGTTAAGTCGACTCAATAAGGTCAACTTTAAGTCGACTTAAAGTCGACCTTATTAAGTCAATTTAACAAAGTGGTTACCCTGAACGGGGACTTAGTAAGGCGACCTAACTGCTCTTAAGTCGACTTACTAAAGTCGACTTCAGGGTTAATCCATGTCCACACTTAAGTCAACCTAAGGAGTTGATTTAAGGGTTAGGTCGACCTAACCAGCGGTTCTTACTAAGTTGACTTAAGCTTTCATTAAATCGAGTTAAGGAATTTCTTAAGTCAACTTAATGAAAGCCCAGTGTGTATGGGGAGTAATTTAGGTTGACTTAAGGCTACTTAAGTCGACCGAAATTGCCAGTGTAGACATAGCCTTTGATACTGCTCTGTTAAGCCAGTTCAGGATAAGGGGATCTTCTTTCTGTCCATCTCTCTAGCTGCATCAAGAGTAACTTTGGCCCATTTGAAGATTCAACCCCAGCCATATAAGAAGCATTGAAAGCAGTAATTACCAACATTTGTATACAAAACATTGAATCAGTCACTGTAATCTACAAAATGCACCAGTGAATTGTATTCTACTAACACGTGTTACACTTTCATTTGAAAACTTTCATATGTCCTGTGAGGTAAATGATCTATAGAGAGAAAAGTGTCAACTTCAGTCATGCAACCTACTCCCAGCTCACCTCTCAAAATGAAATGTGAAGAGCTGTTGACATTTTTGCAGGTATTTAGACAGTGAAAAATACCATCTGTCAAAAATATCTTCTGAAACACCTCATGTTCAAGGAGCTGTGAACTCAAAAAACGGCAACTTGAATGTTCTATGTTTTTCATCAACTATTTAATCTCATAGCAATCAGATAGGTAAGGCATGGGTCTCCATAACCAGTTTCAAGGAACATACATAACTACCCAAAAGCCTGACCAGGTGGCAATGTACATCAGCATCATTTGTAAGGGTCTGATCAAGCTAAATGTACCATGAAAGCCAACCTACTGAGAAGAGAAAGTGGGCTGGCATGGAAGCCACCTAAAATGTTAATAATTTTCAGTGAAGACTGATCCCTGTGGAGCTCACTGGTGGGGGGAGGTGGAGAAGAAAGGGTGAGTGCATATAAATGATCTTAATCCTTTACCCAGACTCAACAATGTTGAATTTTGATAGATTTTACATCCCTCACATGTGACCATATAGCTCTTATATGCAATTGTAGGTATAAGTGAATGAAGTCTATGTTTTCTATGTTAGTAATATACCTTAAAAATGAACATCAGCACCATGATCGCAATGGCTTAGCTGGCCTGGAATGTATCTTGTATTGTGTGCACACCTAGTACCTGTATACTGTAGAAAGAATATACATGTGAGAGACCTGTGATACATTTTAGCATTGTACAGGTAGCCAGCAAAATAAAAATTCTTTTTAGAAGCAAAAATCCTTCATAAGTAATTTCAACAGAGTAAATGGAAGAAGATTAAAACAGCAAATAATTTTAGTCTTTCAGTGTCTGGCTGTCCACCACACTAGATTTTACAGCATTTTTATTTTGTTAGCTTTCTGAAATGTTTGAAAACATAACCTCCTCTTTTAGTTATATTTTCAATTTGGTGGCCATGTCCATTAATAAGTAAAACAGTCAGGAATCTAGCTATTTATCATTGAATTTTTAACGAGTTAGTTTTCCTATATTTCATATAATGCTTGGGCCTGACACGTGATGGCAGAAGAGGGCAGAAAACTGCAAGGTGAAACTGAAAATGAGATCACTACTTAACTACAGGAATGTATTGTTTTTTCAGATTGGAAGGTCACATCCTATCATTTTATTTAATGTTCTTGAGCTTGGCATTTACCATTTCAAATTATTAGGAAAGGCCAGAAGTCAATAACGATGAAAAGCCTTTCCAGAAATCTTCAGTAATGCAGTGCTAATTAGACCTTTGTGTTTATTTTCTTTTGAAAATAAATACCTCTATAGTTGGTCTTTAAAGTGGGGATTATTAAATACATTAATCAGTGTCCTGCAACCTAAATACCTTTCTTGCTTTCCTTTGTTTGGATTATTTTAAGGTCACAAAACTAGCTACTATGTAGAGTGAAAGTTTCAAAGATCTATTTTGTAGAACTGCTATAAACCAGGAGGTCTTTTTAGCTCTTAGACGATGATCCAGGAGCATTCTGGGATCTCTGGCATAAGTGAGAGGTAAGTCCACTAAAGTCATTAGCCACTATGAATTTTGAATCAGACCCATTATTGTGTAAGAAATATTTTATTTTTCTTTAACGGTGTGGGGGTTTGTGTGAACTTATTCTTTGTGAATGCAGTCAGATTTATAGTACTGTACAATGAAGTCCTCTATTTATCAAACATGCATAGCATGGGTAATGCAAAATCCCACCATCTGCTCCTGCTAATAATCCTCTGTTCTGATTTGGAGGGATACCTTCTAAGGTAGAATGGGGAGTTCAGTCCCCCTGGCTATCGCTATTTTGATACAACCTTCATGTTCGTTGTCTCTGCATTGTCCAGTATTGCATTAAGCAATATGATCAACATCCATCATTTCTAGTGCATTCTTTCTCTCCTCTACATATGGAGAAATTGTGTGTGCAGTGGGGTTTTATATTTGGGTGTGGTTTTTATGTTTGTTTTAAAATATGTACAACCTCTTATGTGCTTGCATTTGAGAATGCAGTTCAAGGACATTCATCTTACACTTGGAGCAGAAGGGGCTCAGGTTAACAATTATTCTTATTAGGCTGGTTCTCTTATGAGTCTGTCTTGTGTTGCACTCTTTAGGGGCATGGATGGCCTGAATTTTGTGTCCTGACTGTACCGAGTACTTTGTCAGCTCCTAAATAAGTCTCAGAAATGACAATTTCTGCAGTAACTTTATCTCTTGAAGAATCAATCCATGTTCTGTGTGCAAATAGAATGGTTATGTGCACAAGCATTCCAGGTGAATGCTCATATAGCTGTCTGTATGTGATGCCCAATTTCCATAGGAAATAGGGCACACTCTCATTTTGAGCCATCTGGAGGGGGAGGCCATCTGAAAATATCATCCTAGATGTCTTACTGCTCTTCCAGTAAATACACATTATCCAGTATTAAAGTTCATAACCAGATATCTATATCAATTACCTATAATCTGTGAATTGTAATGGCTAGAATGTAGATGTGTGTCATTTACTATGATAACTGCTGAGAGAGGATATAAATGCTAATACTCCTATGGCTAACAGAAATTCTTCTTTAGTTCAGGTGGTTGAGATCAAATGTGTGCAATGTATGTATTGTCTGTAAATCTGCAGCTCTGAACTATTTACTGCTTGCTTAACTTGACCCATCATGTCATAATCTGTTGTGATTTGGAAGGTTTTTCCTCCTGCAGCAATCAGTTTTGTTTGCCTTGAATGACATTGAGCTTTATTCAGCCTGAAAACACCTGTTTAGCATATTTTAGTTATCAGTGTTACTGACAATAGAAACCTAAATAGTATAGCACATTGAATAAATTTACAGTGGAGTTCTTCCAGCCTTTCTGCCTCTCCATCAGGATGATTCAAGGGACATGGCCTACATCTATACTCAATCAAACAGGGCTATGTTGGCCAATATAATCTAATTGTTTGACATTTTTATCGCAATTCATTGAGACTAAAGAGAGATGACTACATTAATATCTTGATGCAGTTAGGTAATAGCTGGGATAAAGCTGATGTGCCAAATTACTGAAAAAGCTCTTAAATTCTCTTAGTGTTTTTAACTCTTTGTGACAAGCAAAGGGAGAGAGAATTCAATACAAATGTGATAAAGAAAAAGAACAATACGAACTATAAACAGGAAAAATATAATGAAGAGGATTGCTATAAATTCTCCTAAAGAATCTTATCTCCACTAATGATTTAAAACTTTGTTTCTGAACATTTGAGATAAGCATTATTGTTGATCTTCTTGATATAAGGAGGAGAGAGTTATTTAAAATACTTATAATGATAGCATTGTTTTCTTAGATAATGGTTTTCACTAAGGTCAAAATACACAGAAAATACTTTTACTACCATTTTCACTGATCAACTATCTGAATGCTTTACTCTAGTAGCTAGACAGCACACAAACTTCCTAGTGATATATACACCAGAAGGAGTATTCACAATAACTCCACTGGGAAGAAATATCCAGGGGACCAAAACCCTCATCCCAATGCGGTGGGGGGAGTCGTCCTCTGCTTCTGTGGGTCCCTTTCTTGTACTTTGCAGCTTGCTATGGTATGGCTTCTTCCTCCCAGTTCCCCAAGATGGGGGGCCATTTCTGGTGCTAATGCAGTCATAGCCTGGCTGGCCTCCTTGTTGGGGTTTCTTTTCTATTCAGCTAGGTGGAGGAAACTGGGGGGGGGGGGCGGCGAATCCAACCTTCTATCATGGGCACCAACCCAGAGACCCTACAAGAAACAGCTGAGTCCAGGAGAGCCACCACCTTCCCTGCGGCACCCATCCATGCTCATGGTCTGCTCCCTGGAACCAGAGATGGTTTTCGTGGCCTCCTTGCTTTGAGTCTTTCGGTCTCTGTGATTCCCTTGCTTCAGTGGGGTCACTCCACCTCAACTCCCTTGCTTAGTTGTTCAAGTAGCAGGGTCTTCCTTCAGGCCACTGTGCCTAAAAGCCCTTGCCTGGGTGGGGCTCTCTCTAACACCCGTACCTTCTTGGTGGTGTGGCGACACAGCAGTAAATCTACTCGATTCACTTCCAGCAGCTCTGCTCCGCTTCCTCTCCCAACTCCCTTTCAGCTGCCCCTGTTTGCCTGTAGGGGAGGCTTCTAATTGGTGTGGTAAACTCCTTAATTGTCTTCAGGTGACTTAATTAACCTGGAGAGCCCTGGCTGAACTATCCAAGAAACAAGGATTTGCTGATCCTGGAGCTAATATACATGTCTTCCACCATGCTCCTGTAGCCATGAGGTCTGATGCTGTGACATCAGTTAATCATCATCCACTCTGGACTACGCCTCCCTCCTAACACCAATAAAGTTTCCATCTAAAGCCATCCCCTGCAACAGCAGATGTGTAAATAAGTGGATTGTGAGGGATGGTCTCTCAAGAGTGGCATTGAGAATTCTCAGACTAATAGTGGGCCTAAGGGAAAAGGAAAAACATGGCAGTTTTATTCTTATTACCTAACATAAGCATTAGCTTGAGCCTGGAGAAGCAGCGGAATAAGAAAAGAAAATGAAGCAGAAGCAGGACATCCATCAAAATTGATGCTGGAAACATAAGAAAAAGGGAATTGGCAGACTTGGTTGGATCACTAGTGGCTCTTCCTTTCTTCACTCTATCCTCAATTATTCTAACTCTCTGCGTTTTCCCCAATGCATCAGTTCATCTCTCCACTTTCACAGCACTGCCACAGTGTCTCTTCTTTATGGAAAAGTATTCTTCCCATCACTGCAATGACTTCTATTCTTCTTCTTCAAGTTGCTCAGGAACAGCCCATATTTTACAGTGTAGCTAATATTATTATCTGATAGGACAAATATTTACCTGTTTATAATGGATAACAGAACAGTAAATGAACATATTTTTGAAAAATCAAAATCAGATCACAAATGTAATTAATATTGTAAGAGCAGTGGTAGCAAGAACTGCCTGGACCCTATTTCCATCATGCTGTGGAAGGAGTTGCTCATAACTCCCTCTACTCAGCAAATTCAGCTTTTCAGACAATTCATTCTCTTGTCCTTTCTTATCTGAAAAACGTTCAAGGAATAATGAAAAAGATGAAGATAACATGATTAGTAATATTGATTCTGTCATACCACAAGACAGACCAATAACAGCACCTCGCTGATCAACAAAATCTCCCAGTGACTTATCTGCAAGAGGCCAGCTAAGATTTTCTGTAAAGAAGTTTCCATTAAAGGAAAAGTGTTTCTAACAGATGAAACAATAGAATTAGCTGTTTTAATAGCCAACAAACTATGTTTGACTAATAAAACAAATCTATTCAATTTGGATAACACCAATGAATGTGGTGCCAGATTTTCTGATCTAATCAAGCTATGCTAGACAGGAGACTGGAGGAGTAGGCAAAGGTTCTAGATTCTGGCACAACTTAAATGCTTTGAAGACTGCATTAATTTATGCCTGACTGCCCAGGGGCAATTTGGCAGCTATGAATAATCACAGCACAGGGAAACCCCGGCCAGTCTCCCGGCACCCAGACACCTGCCTTGGACCGCCAGGCAGATGTGGGATGTTGGCATATGGATTGTTATGATGGACCAACCCATCATCCAGGGATTCTCCTGGACAGGTCTTTTGTACATTAAAATCATTGTCTTGTTTTATAATTCAATTCCTTGTTTGTACATCATGTTTTGGGGTTTACCCAGGCCAGTGAGGGGTTCAGTCAATATCTCTCTTGTAAACCTGAGTGTCTTCTGGGTATGCTACTTTGGTTCAGCACTTTGACCCCTGTGGCTTGCTAGCAGCTCTCTGGCCTGCCCGCAACCTCACACTGGTTTTGCCCAACTTATTTATTCCTTGCAAGCTGATCTTAATACCCTTCCAGCCCTACACTCACCCCAAAATTGTCCAATGGCAGTGACCAGTCCCTCTTACTCTATTCTCGCAAAAGAAGTAACAGGTTAACTTCCTCACAACAGCAGTATAACAATTCTAACTTGTCACCTTAAGAAGCACACACTTTATTGAACTTGCTTGGCACTGGGGATTTTTAATGAAAGCGAAACATATTTATTAACAAAAGAGCATGGCTTAAATGATACCAAGTAAAAGAGCTAAAGGTAGAGATAGTTACAAGCAAATAAAAGTTTGAAATTTAATTTAGCAAGATACAGTCTTTGTTCAAGATATTTTCTAATCTCCTGGACTTCTTTCCAGCTATTCACTGGCCAGCTTGGCCAGGACCCCTCACAGAGAGCAAATTGCTTCATTTCTTTTTCTCCTAAAAGTGAAATATAGCTGAGAGGTCGCTGCTCCTTTCTTTATAATTCAGTGACCCCTTGAAATGCAGTCTTCTGAAAGGTACCCCCAGATAAAGTTCATTAGTTCATGCTGAGTAAACCTGAGGTCTGAAAGATAAGTTCCTCCTCTTACTGATAGTTACTATTATGTACATTATTTCTTTCTGCTGCAAGCTCTGATGCAATGAATGGCCTTTTAAATTTGGGCCACACCTGGTTTGAGATGTCAGCCTCTTTCCTTTGGGGTCGAGGAGGGGAAAATTGGTTATCAAGTTCCCTGACAAACCAGGCTTAAATACCTTTTAGTCACAGACTTCCAAACATAATATTGAGTATCCATAGTTTCCCATGCTGCATTGTTACACATATTTTACTATGATATTATTGACCAGTGTGTTATTAGTTTTCAAATGATACCTCACATGGCATATTTTGTACGAAAATCTTTGCAGTAACGTGTCAGGCACCTAGAGTCCTATACATCATCTACAAAACCTACCGATTATTTCCATACCCCAGAAAGTCAAGGTAACAAATGTGAGCCAAGAAAGCAAAATGTTTTTATTTACTACAAAAATTAGAGCGTTTACCTGTGCCAAGGCTTTTTTCCACAAAGGTCTAGTGAGAACATTGCTCACCTTCCAGCAGCATGCCTATGCAGTTTGTTTGACTGAAAGAAGTGGATTTGAAAGCAGTTGGGATTCTATCTGATTACAGTTTATGTGCAAAACTGTGGTCATGTTCAAATTACTCAGTGGGGTGAATATATCCATTAGTAGCAAATATCTGAAGGACATGTTATTGCTATAGCACTTTGGGAAGGTTGGATGTGCATTTCTATTGAGTCGCAGCCTGCAGGTGATTAAATGCATGCTGACCATAAAACATTATCCCTTTGGCTGCAAAAGTGGCCACCTCATTATCATATGGCAAAATGGAGTGCTTTACATGTCTGCTAAGCTCTCCCTGTGACTAATGCTGGAATGAGGACTGAATACAGTTCAACTGAAGTAGTGCAGGTCCTTACTGAATACACAGAATGGTATTATCCAGGCACTCACACTTTACGCAAGTCATTTGCAGCTGTTAGAAAAAATTTGTAAAATATTAGAGTTTTGCTCCAGCACCATTTACATCCATTGACTCAGTTCAGGCATGTAGGATTATGTAAGGTGCACAAGTTGAGTGAGTATAGTTAATATTTCTACCACTCAGAGAGGTTTTAGTGAAGTGCTCTACACAGAGCTCTGTATCATCGACTACAAGGATAGGCTGTGGTAGTTGTCTAACAGCATGCAGAAACATTACATGATAAACCAAGGATTCCTACCTCCCTTAGAATTTTTTCCCCATGTAGGGCATTAGTCCAGATTATGGGGAAATAACCTGCAAAATTTAATTTTAAAATGCAGTGTTGGATTTGAGAGAGAGTTCTAAAGAACAAAAAGGTGAAAGTGCAACATGCTCTTGATAAATTAAAAGTAAAGTAATTTTTGAGATTTGCTGAAATGACTACCATCTAAAGAAACATTATCTAGGCCCAGTTTTCAGTCAGGAACAAATGTTTATTACTTAGGTACATAAACCCTTAAAAATGAGTATTTAAAAGAGAGTTCTGGCACAACTTTAAGTGAGAAGCGAGGCTCAGGACAAGGATCATTTATGTATTGGATTCAGCAAAACAAAAGTACTATTTCCATTGTAAACAAGTAAAGTGATGGATTACTGCTGGCACATTCTTTAAGGAAAAACACAAAGCAATTATCCTCTGATGTCATGGAAGATTTATAAGAAGGTCAGTTAGTTTGTCTAGACTGCATCATTAAAATGTAATAAATGATCACAAGACAGAGGGAGGTTGTTGCTTAGGGTGCTAATTTTCCAAATCATAGTTAAAGCTGTACAGGAGTTTTTACTAAAGCTAAGTAATTTCTGGTCACAATTTCTGACAGTAGAGTTCAATGACATGAAGAGTTATTTAATAATCAAATATTGTTTGGCAATATGCATGTTATGCGCCAGTCAGTAACTCTTGGAACGGCTAACCCCCATCTGTAGCACAAGTTACCTTTGCACATGGCAGGGCAAACTGTTAGTGTTGTGTTGGCATTAAATAATAGATTTAATCAGGTGTGTCACCACTGTAAATCATACAATATTTTCTCTGGCTCATAATTTTAAAATCATGGTGATTGTGTTATGTAGAAATATTTAACAGTTGCTAAATTCATGGTGCATTTATGGCACTCGAATTTATTCCTGAAATAGATTTAACAAACCAACCAACAGTGGTAGATTCCTTACTTGCCATGTTGCAGTTCAACTGTGTGATGCAAGTAATGACCTGTATGCAAAACAAATGAAAACATGTCTACCTCATACCAGGATGTGCAATGCACTATGGACCTGATTTTTGAACAACTCCCATTGAAGTTGGTACTATGAATCCAAATGGAGCTGTAGGTGCTCAGCGCTTCTAAAAATCAGTCTCTCAATGTGTGCTCTTACTCACTGTTGAGATTCACTCAAACACTGAATTACTCTGAGAACTGGTTACCTTTACTCAGGGCCGTAGCCACAGGTAGGCCCTGGGTTGGCCATGGCCCACCGACTTGGCCCTGAGAACCACTCACTGTAGCCCCAGGAGCAGTGTGAACTTAGCTGCTGCAACTGTGGGGGCCACCCAGAAGCCAGCATCTGTGAACGGGGCAGAGGTGCCGATGCCTCTGCTCTGCTCCGCTGCAAGCTTACAGCCACCAGGTGCTGGATGGCCCGTGGCCATGACAGCAAAGTTTGTACCGCTGCTGGTTTCCCCCGTCCTTCATGGGGGGGAGGCATCTTCCGTTCACATGACTGAAAGCTGCCCTTGGCCAGGCCCACCCTGCACTTGCAGAGGCCCACCCTGCACTTGGCTGGGCCCACCCTGCACCCTGCACTTGCACTGGCTACGACCCTGCCTTTACTCTGAGAAACTTAATATCTAAGTGAACAAACAATGGACAATCTGTAGGGGACCATTTCATAAGCGCCTTTTTTGGTCTTTATCGCCCCTCAGAATCACCTGCTGAAACCCACTGTCCTGAACTTTCTCAATTTAATTTTATTAGAACAAGATATCGTCCCTTGCATGTAGAAATAAGACACTATGTATGAAAGAGCAGCAGTGTGGAATTCGAGGTAGCTGCAGCGGAGGCAGATAAACATTCACTTTAATTTATGCTTCATGTTGCTATTGATACAGAAATTTTGCAAAGTTAGTATTCCATAATAATAAAACAATACTGAAAATGAATTTAATAAATATAGGCATAGCCAAACTAAAGATCCAGTAGTCTCTGATCCACCACTGCTAGAAATAGCTGGTTGGACCAATATATATTCATCAAGATATTAACGTTTTCTAAGAGCCAATCTTTGACAATCAGTCAGAAAGAAAAGCCCATCCCTATTAAAGTGGAATTATATTTGTTGTTGTTTACTACATTTTAAGAACAATACACAAGGGATTGAGTGGAATTAGAACTCCTGGATTCTTTATCAATCACTGCCACTATATTACTATATGACCGTAGGGAAGTTATTTAACTTCTCAATGCTGCAGTTTACTCGTGTAAATAGAGATAGATGATAGTACACCTCACAAATGATGAGAATTTATTAACCAAAGTTTTAAAATGCTTTAATATCTTTGACTGAAGTGCACTGTAGTCCTGTCTTCAATAGAGAATTTTAACTAAAAGTTTACCTACTTACTCACTGCAGTGGTGTAAATCTGTAATAAAGACAGGGGTCTATCAAATTCCAGTGTTTTTGCTGCCATGTTAATTAAAGCTGCTAATGGGCAAGTTTTACTGAAACAGTGTTAAAAATTTCCGAAGTCACTGACTCCTTGTCCACAGTAGGAGATCCCACCACTATCCCAACATCGATAGAGCTGAACTGCTGGTGGGAATCTTTTGAGACAATTCTCTAGCATGAATGAAACCCAAGTGAATTGAAAATATTATCTATGATTTATTAAACATAAATAAGTCCAAAAGTTTCAGTTAAGTTTCATATAAAGATGCAGATTTGGGGAAGATCTTTTTACTTAACTCAAGCTTTCGAGGTCTGCCGATGTGTAATTGTTTGTTGACCTGAGAGTTCACTCCTCATGCTAGAAACGGCATAGCTTCCAGCTGATGGAAACTTGCTTGCTTTGCTGCAGCAAGCACATTATGAGCATAATATCACAGAAAGTATGAGAGCAGACATGACATTTTTTGGATGCCGCTGCCAGTACGTAGGTGTCTTTAAAAAAAATACAATTTTTTTTATATTTGTCCAATTTTCCTAATGCACCATTTCAACTGGGGTTTTTCAGCACCTGCCAAGTTGTGTTACAGCTCCTGAAGTAACGTTTATGCATCTTTTATATTATATTATATTTTATATTATAAAAAACAGGGTTAAAATGAAGTTTCTTACCACAGTAGGTTCGCCAGGTCAGATTCATTGTTTTATTGACCTGAAGCAACTGAAACCTATGAGCGTCATTAGAAGATCTGGGGTATATTCAGGGAGGTTGGTAAATATCTACAGAAAAAATGGCAAAATAAAGCCCTCTATAATTGTTCCATTGTAGACAGGGTGAGCACCTCATCCCACCATCCAAATTCAGTAAAACAATTCCACTGGCAATAATGGGACTACTTGTATTAATAAAACAACGGAGCCCTGACCAGAAAGTCCTGATGTGGAGTAAGGAAGGGGTGTTGCTGTGGGCACTGTGGAACTACACTGTTGACTTTTTGTGTTTTACCCTGAATGAATAATTTGTGAATCTATAACCTGTGCTTCGTTTGACTAAAAGAAAACATTTATGAAACTCTGTTGTCTCATTAAGACTAATTAGTTCCCTGTCCAAGTCGAGTGAAGTTTAATTAGACTCTAATACTAATTTCATATTTGTCTAGAATCATCAACTTTCATATCATCCTGTTGCAGGCTGTGTTTTTACTGTTCATATTTACTATATGCCACACAAACCAAGAGTCCTGTGGCACTTTTAAAGACTAACAGATTTATTTGTCACATGAGCGTCCGTGGGAGAAAATCTCACTTCGTCAGACTCTTCGAAGATGCCATAGTGTTTTATCTATTATGCTGGCAAAATGAGTTAAGACAGCCTTACATGTAATATGTTTAAATGAACCAGTGGACTAAATGCAGAAAGTATTACAACTAAAATATTAATAGCAATATTCAGTCTTGGTGTCATGTGTAACATTGAAAAGCAGTGGGATTTTGCAAAAAATATTGATTACTGGGTATAGCTTTAAGTTAGGAAAAAAGTTTACATGATTTAAACCTGTTCGTATAAATTAGAATAGTTTAGGTTTTACAAATCTATTGAAAGTGTGATTTTTATTCTGTGCAAAAAATATTGACTTGTTCATGCTGATGCAAATATTTCCAACTAGCCAATGAGTAAATGGGTGCTTGGTCCCATTTTCCTTTTTTGCATGCATTCCCATCTTCCCATAGTCCTCTGATTTCTTCCCTTGATAATACAAGATCTTCCACAATTCTAACTCAGAAAGCCATCCCTTGATCCCACCTGCTTGTCCATCTACTACATCTATCTTCTGCCCTTCAAGCATAAGATCACCCCATATACTGTTTGCTTCATTTCTCTTCCCAACCTCTATCTTAGAGCCCCTCTGTAGGTCTCCACCCACCTAACTCCACTAAACTAGTCTCACTTAAATTCCTAAAATCTTCTTCCTTTCCAAATCTCTGTTTTGTCCTCATTCTCCTTACTGCCAAAGCAACAGAGCTATTATCAATCATACTTTCCTTTTTAAAATCTTATCCTCCCTGGATGTTGTGATAGTGACGGCTCTTGGTTCTCTTCCTGTAACTTGCTGGTCATTCGTGTAGGGTCTTAATGTTCTTCCTTTGTCCCTCACTTCTCTCCACTAAGGTATGACCACCTCTTATTGTCTTACACATTTTCCCTAAGCAATCTAATCCACTTACATTGCTTCACCTGCTATTTCTATGCTAATTTCACATAAATATATCTCTCTGTTTATAGCTTGTCTCTAGTCATCCAATGACACGTTTCAGTATGTTTCTGACATCGCTTACTGAATATCTTGCTATCAATTGAAACACAACATGGCGAAAACTAAATTCCTCAGGTTCCCCCTTAAGTCCCCTGTACCTACTTTCCTGCCTCCCATCCTTTCTCACCACTGAGGACTCCACTATCTTGTTCCTTAAGCCAGTAAGCTGGGTGTGGGGAACTGTCTTTTGCCATGCTGAGGCCATGTCTAAATCCTGACACCTCTTCCTTCACAGGATTTCTAATCTCTGTCCTTTTCCTTTGGTTCTACTACTAACTGTCATATAGACCCATTTTGACTACTGTAACCATTATGTATCTGACATCCACTTTATCCCTCTCCAGTCCATTTAAAATAGTGCCATTACAATCATCTTCTTGGGCCACTGTTCTCATAGCGTCAACACACTCTTTGAATCTTTCCATGGTCTTCCAAACCCCTACTGAACTAAGTTCCAGATGCTTGTCCTCTCATTCAAGATGCTACATAACTCTGCCCTTCCTAACATTTCTGTGCTGGACCCAGTCCACAGTGCCTCCTGCCCACCCCTTCCCCTCCACTTATCTGCCAGTTATGCCAGCCTTGACACACACAATTTGTTCTCCCAAAACAATCTCTGTGTCTTCCTCCATACCATTTCCTGAACACTGGTCCTAAAGGCTACTACATACCATACTTCTAAACCCTTCCTCAAGACCCTTTTCTACTGTGACACCTAGAGGAAACTAGTTGAATAATAATAGCAAGGTTGAGAAGTAAATTGGGATAGTATATGTATATATCCTTTAAGAAGAAGTTGCATTACCAAACTCTGTATTGTCCGGGTTTAATCAATCACCCCCTTAACCACTTAACTAGTATACTGTACCCTTTTCCACTACTCCTAGTCTGTCTGTTTTTATGTCTTTTACATTTGTTAATTCTTCAAGGCATGGACAGCACCTTCTGTTATGTCTGAGTAACATGGTGGTTTACTCATAGGCTGGGGGTGCTGGGGCTAATCCAGTCCAGATTACATAAATGAGTCCCACCTGAGGGAAATCAGATGATGTGAGGTAAAAGACAGCAGGAAGATGTCAGGGAGAGAAACAAAGACAGGAAGTCTGACAGCAAGTAGGAGAAAGCTCTCTAGGTGGCAGACCAGAAGAGACGGAAAAGGGCTACCTGGAAAGGCCTGTGGTGAAGGATAAGCTGTAGGCAGAAAATACTGAAAAGCAAATAGATTCCTGCAATGAGGAGGAGACTGTGCCCAGATGAAACTCTGGTGAAGACTGCATGAGTTTGTGTTTTAGTTTGGAAGATTTTGTGTTGAACTAGTAGGATGAGAGACTGAACTATGTTTGAAGTTTGGAGGGTCACGTGCACCTGAGAACTAAATAAATGGGAGTGCGTGTAAAGGATTGTCTGAATTACTTTTTGAACTATGAGTTCTTAAAGAGGCCATGAGGACGTGGGATGGCTACAGAGGCAGGGTGCTGCAGAGCTATGTCTGTCCATAAAATGGTCGGATGTTCCCCTGATGCAATATGGACTGGTGAATTTCTGTGTTACCCCAATCCCCCACTCCTGGAACCTGTCTTATTTTGCTTTGCTGTGAGAGCTGCCTCTCCTGGGCTGTTCACGCACAACCTCCATCATGTATTCTACTCCCAATAGAGTGAGTGCATCTAGATAGACACTCCTTGAATTATATAATGAAAGGACACTAACCAATAGCCCCAGTTCCAGATACAACCCTAGGAACTTCTGTCTTACAATGGTCTGTTATCCCTGCTGAGCAATGTAAGTCTGACAGTTTAACAAAGAAATTGATAGGCACCAGTCTTGTTACTTCAAATGGAGTCTCCAACACACTTCAAAGCAAGCACAGTGCTTCAGATAGAACAAACATGTATTAGCCACGGAAGTATTTTAAATATTATAAATCAAAGCATAAGACGTCAGATTTGATCAAAAGAACTAGAAGAATAATACTTTCAGCATCATTACAGACGTGGGTGATTCTCACCACAGGCCGGCTGGTTTCCCTTCAGCCAGGCTCTCCCCTTTGGTCAATGCTTAGCTTGATAAAGTCAGTCACCACATGCCCATTGCCATTTGACAGTTCTCCCATTGGTCTTCCTTTCACTGTTTTCCTTTGTTGTTTTTCTTTCTCCACTGTTTTAATTTTGAAACATACAATTAATTCACTCCACTTATCCTTATGTTCTCAGGAGATGAAGGAATACTGTAGCTTTTTGTTAAATATTAATGCTTCTTCCAACTTATAATGATTTAATATATCTAATACTATTAATGTGTTATTAACCCAGGGCAACAGATGTGAAGGAAAGAAATTAATGCTCTTAAATATAGGCAAATTAGGTACATGCACTTTTGCTTTCAAATGACACCTTAGTCAATCACATTTTTCAGATAGGGGTAGGCTAATGAATATTGTTGCCAAAAAGGCCAATGGCATATTGGGCTGCATCTGTAGGAGCGTTGCCAGCAAATCGAGGGATGTGATAATTCCCCTCTATTGAGCACTGATGAGGCCACATCGGGAATACTGTGTCCAGTTTTGGGCTGCCCGCTACAGAAAGGATGTTGAGAAATTAGAAAGAGTCCAGTGGAGGGCAATGAAAATGATTAGTGGGCTGGGGCACATGACTTACGAGGAGAGACTGAAGGAACTAGTCTTATTTAGTCTGCAGAAGAGAAGACTGAGGGGGGATTTGATAGCAACCTTCAACTACTTGAAGGGATGCTCCAAAGAGGAAGGAGCTAGGCTGTTCTCAGTAGTAACAAAGGACAGAACAAGGAGCAATGGTTTAAAGTTGCGGCTTAGTAGGTCTAGGTTGGATATTAGGAAAAACTTTCTCACTAGGAGGGTGGTGAAGCATTGGAATGGGTTACCTAGGGAGGTAGTGGAATCTCCATCTTTGGAAACATTTAAGGCCTGGTTCGACAAAACCCTGGCTGGGGTGATTTAGGGGGAGTGGTCCTGCTTTTAGCAGGGGGTTGGACTAGATGACCTCATGAGGTCCCTTCCCACCCTAAAATTCTATGATTCTATGATACTATAAGCTAAAAGCTAAATACGATACTTTGACACTCTTACTCAATACTTTATGCCAAAATACGTTTCTAGTTTAGGAGATCTCTTAAACATAAATTTGATTTCAAGCATTTAAGCATATATTTAAGTCCTTTGCTGAATTAAGGCCTGACTAATGGTTAAAAGCAGAGATGAAGCAAAAAGATAATCTTTGGACTGAACTAGAATGGTGTCAGATTTAAAGTCAATCAGGATGAAAGGTCAAATTCAAATTAAATGAGGACAAAAGCTCTCTAATCATTCTCATAAATTTTGTCTCAAGAGACAGTAATCTCATGAAATCTTGAGAAATACCTACCACCTTAAATATCTGAAATTGTATGATTTGTTTTCATTGCCTTCTTGGGGTGAAATCTCATGAGAACAACTGTATCCGACTGGAACCAGAAACAATTTGTTTTTTGGGATCCAAACTAGAAAATACAATAGGAATAGGAATGGAACTGGGACTTTGAACCTGAATAGCCTTTCTACCCCATGAAATTTAAAAATATTAAAATTTTCAGATGAAATTTAGGCCCATGTCTAGTAAAGAGTAAAAATGCCATATGCAACAAATATATAAAATATACCCCAGTTAAAATGCTAGCTTGTAAAGTCTATGCAATGACCTTAGTATGTCTTATCAGTACATTTAGAAAGTAAAGAAGCTTGGCAATTAGCGATGGAGCATTTCACCTCTAGATCAGAGATTTGAATCTAGTAATGGTCAATAATAGCTACAGTTATGTTGGGTTTTGTGCTTTTAAGTGCACAAAAGATAAAGTTACTCATGTGATCTGTTTGTCTGCAGTATTGTACATGCTGGACCCACAATTACAGCTATCCGTGGTGGTCAGTTGCTGCATCAGGGCAAGTCTCCATTGTGTACAGGCCTGTGTTTTTATACCATGCCCATCATGTTGTCTAAGTGCCTTGAAAGGATAGCTGTACCACACTACTAAAATATTGTGCTGTTTGCCAGGAGCAATATGTGACTGGCTGCTCCCCAGATCTGACCCAGTGCGCCCCTGTGATCCCCAAACTCCACTCCCGAACCCTGACTTACCCTGCCTTGCCAGGTGACCAGTCACTCCTGAGTCAGCCCACACCATACTACACTACACTACAGTACAATGTGTAATCAATCCCTGGCAGTGTGGGTGCACCTATGGGTAGTGTGGGTGCACCTATGGGCGATCCCCAAGTGAGCACGCCCAGCCCCAGTTACAACGCTGTCTCACAGGGATTGGGACCCACCCCCAATCGCCATAGACTCAAGTCCTTCCATTTAACACTGAAATGGATCATGCCCAGCCTTCTGCATTCACACCCTTTAAAGTCCACACAGCTTTAGATAAAACAAATACTAGTTTATTGATCAGAGTACAATTTCAAGTGAGAAAATGGCCAATCAAGGCAGAATCATAATATAAATGAGTCAAGATTGACCACAGAGAAATAAAAGGCATAAAACACATACTAACCTAATATCTCTACCTAAACTGACCTCAAAGTCCAAGTTTATGCACAAGGTGTTCAGCTGTTTGGTGTTTTACAGCCATTATCTGCCTGTTCCAAGGCAGGGCCCAGATCTTGCTTGAAGCTGGAGAATGTTACAAGATGGAATCTTCCAGGCAAAAGCCTACAGCTTCTCCTCAAACCATCTGTGTCTTTGTTTTTCAAACTTCTGACAGTCCCTCCCTCTCTGTTATGCTGTGTGATTCTCTTTACTTCTACCTGAGCCAGGGAGAGCATTTGCATTCCCTTTGTCATGTGATTCTCCAGCCTCCATGCTAGTGATAGTCCTGAGAGTCTGTGCTATATAACATACTTCACCTGGACACGATGCTGCAGGAGACATGATATCATAACTATACAGTGGAGCATTCAAAAGGGAACCTTGCATGGTGTAACTGGCATCAAATCATACAATCCCTGTGCTCAAATGAACAGAAAAATCATATAGATCATAAACCTGGGGTGCACAGATGTGCATCCTGTGACACTGTATATATAAACCCAAGTACATTTCATGTCAGTATTTGACCTTAAATTTGTTCTTTACCAGTGAGATGAGCAAATGTGACTGAAAGTCTATGAAATCTTAGTAACCACAGGTATCCATCACCCACAAAGACTCCTTGCTGCTTTTCCTTCTCTATTCTCCAGGATGAAAAGAATTTGAACACTAAGATGCCAGCAAGAAAAGTGTTTAAAAAACATTAATTTTTCCAAGGACCTCAATTAATGTACATCTTACTGGAAAGGGCAACAGTCCCAAGACCATATCTCCATGGCTGACAGTGGTAGTGGCTGTTAATGAGGAGCAAATCGCATTAATTAAATACCTGCCTTTTTTTTTTTCCAAAATAACAACAACTCTGGGGTGAGGTGGGCTGGCATTGGCTAGTGCGGCAGCCATGGTCCAGCTCTCTGAATGCAGCCCAAGGAGGAAGGAGCTGGCACCTCTAACCCTTTGGCCTTGTGTTCAGTAGGAGCACATCTACAGTGTAGTAGAGCCTGGGCGGGGCTTTTGCCTGGCCACAGTCTCTGCTCCTGGTGAAGAGCATATTAGCTGTCAGAATATCACCCTAAAATATTGCAGCTAGTTGGACCAGTATATGGCCAGTGAAATCACAGACTTCCTAATCCTGACTATAATTTACAGACTTTTGAGAAACAAGTAACCCTATTCTATACTGGTGCTAATTGCAAATGTGATACCTTCTACTGTATTGATTAAAAAAATTACAGATAAAAGAATATAAATGTTAAGAACTTTTCTTTGTTTGACTGAATATAGTAGTTTGAGTTCTTTATGTATAGGTTTAAAGGCAGTCCTGATTAAATTATCATATAACATTGAGATAAATACAACTAATGGACCAAATCTTTCCTTCAGAGACACCTATGACAATTTTAATAATTACACACACACACACACACACACACACACACACACACACACACACACACGTAATAAGGTTAAAAAATAGCGAGTTTAGGTAGTTTGTCCAGCAAGATATATGTAATATATTCTTAAGTCATGTGTTAAATCGACCACTAGAGGGCACCCACAGCATCTCGTTGGTTCTGTAGTGTAGAACCTGTATTCTGAGAATATATATTGTAAATTCAACACTGACGTTTCAGACAAGACGGTGGTGAAAAGAGAGACAGAAGAGGAGATGCTACTGTTTTTTCCCTCCTTTTGACTATGTGTTTCTTTATGAGCTAACACACACTGGCTTCGTGAAGTCAATGTAGAATATATGTCAGCAGCCTTTGGGGGTGATAAATTATTCTATAAAAATGTTGATGTTTAAAATGTGAAAGAAAAATCAATGCATCTGTAGCCCACTGGTCAGCATATGTTTTGTGTTGCCCTTAGTGCCCAGTCCACAGAGGATCCCAGTGCTAGACAGCCTGGCTCTCTCACTCAAACTGTGGCAACTCAATCTTTTGGCTCTGCGGTACAGTCCCTGATCTGGTGATCACATAATTGGACATGCAGAGATGAACAGTGAGACGTAGTTCGGAGTACAGATATGTGTTATATCCCTGACCTGCCAAACATACAGGTCTATTACAGAAACAGACTTTAACTCAAGTTGAAGATACTCATGCTTTTGTTTCTGGAGGTTCCCAATTCAGTCCCGAATATGCCAGCCATGCTGGTGTCAGTCACACATCCATTCACTTTCAGGCTTCTATCATACAGTATTCCTTATCATTTGATTCTGTACAGGAAAAAAAAAGTGAGGAAAAAGCTAGAAACAACACTGATTTATTTACATGAAGGAATTTTATTCTTATTTCGCTCTAATGTTGAGCAAAACTTGAATGAATACTCTGGGATTTGGTGACTGGCTTTGTTACCACTATGGCAATGCTATGGCCAATGAAGAATATGACTAGTGTAGATACAGTGGTCCACTATGGAAATAATCGCTGTCTTCTAATAGCATTTTATAAACACTTGACTCAAAAATTAATGGTTTCCCCACATTAAGGACATTTTGCCTCACACACCTTACTGCCATGAGCGCTGCCAGCCATTGCCTCTTGATTTGACATCTAGTTCCAATCAGTTATGAAAGAACAAATATAGGATTTCAAATCTCTTGTGCCTGATCCTCAGTAATATTTCACAGAGTGTACACCAAAGATTGCATAAAAACTGAATTACTTACTGCACTCAAATCCTACCCTGGGAGTGAATGTGTATTCTGTCCAAGGGAAGCAGATTTTATTGCTGCATTATTAGTAAATAATGTAAAGGATTTTTTCATACAAAAATACATATGAGCAAAGCTGGGAAGTTTTGTTCTCACTCTTTATGGAAATTGTATTTACATTGCATGCCCTGCTTCTGACATCCCAGCTTGGGTAAGAGAATGGTTTGAACTGTTTTGCCCAGGAATACAATGCTGCAGTAAAAAGATGGGGCCTGATGAGGGCAGAGTTCTTGAGATCTGGAATCCAAGGTCAGAGGAGATGAAGACTTTACTGCTCACCCTCTGATCAGCTGCTAAGATGGTGAAGCTCACAGCTGATTGATCCCATCTGCTTGTTCGCATGGGCTGTGCTGCCTTGTTTGAAGCACATCATGACTCAGGTATGAGATAAGGGCAAGAATTCATTTTGTGCTTGGGGGTACGAAGAATTTGCCTAAAGTTTTGTTGGAGCTGAGCCTAGTTAACCCTAATCTCCTCCAGGCTGTTTTACAAATTACATTCATTAAGAAACCCAAAGAGCATCAAATAGCAGCACGCTCCTGAGCCATGTGATCATTGGAAGGTAATGGGTCCTAGCTTTGCATCAGGCAGACTTTTACGGAGGAAGGTCAGCCAGCTACAGAGCTTCCCTGTCCCTCAAAGGTCACTTGCACAGTACTGGGATGTGACGCTTTCCTTGTTGCACAACATCCTTCCCCTATTCTCTCTCCCCACTACAATCATTGCCAGCTGTGATAAATCCACCTCAGGGGATCATAGGGTACATCTACACTGGAGGCTCTGTTAAGTCGACTTAAAGTTGATCTTGTTAAGTTGACTTAGAGAGTCCACACTGAAAATGCCAGTTGACTGCCAGCATCCACAGTAGCAGGTGCTAGGTCAATGGAGGAGTGGTGCATTGTGGATAGCTGCCCCACATTGCACCGGGGCCTGGAGGCCAATTAGGTTGATTTAAGGGCTTTCCCCATCTACACTGGATTAAGTCAATTTAATAAGGTCGACTTAAGCATTAAGTCGACCGTCAGAGGTGGTGTTATTAAGTCAACTTAAGGAAGGCTTAAGTCGACTTAATAAGCACACAATGTGGATGCAGTGGTCTGTAGGTCAACTTAACCGTCCTTAAATCGACCTAAGGCTCCAGTGTGGACGTACCCATAGGGACTTGTATGGCAAGGGTAGAGGTGGGAAGGAAGGACTTGAAGGGCTCAAGGTAAGTCCCCTTGACTGAGTTGGTATTAATGAAACAATGTCTGGGAACCTGGAGGCATCTTTTGGTTTCCATAGAGTGTTGTGGCTTGGGAAAGGAAACCTACCACAGATCAATACTGAATACATGCACACTACTTTCTCTTCTTTTTTAAAGTCATTAGACCTCATAATCCCTCCCAAGCTCTACCTGGTTGATCATGAGTTAGCCAACTGCTATTACTTGTTTATCATTATTAATTTGGAGTCATGGGATTCTTTATGTTTTCTTTCCATTCACTGACATTCAATCAGCTGAATGAGAACCCGCTTCCCTGTTATCACGTCAAGCCCCAGTATTTGCTCCTGGGAGGCTCCTGAAGTCATTTCCAAGAGCAAGGAGAGTGGATGGACTGGGAAAGGGGCAGAATGGAATCAGTTAATAGTGGGGCATTCCGCCATCACTCAGAATGCTGATACTTCGCCCTCGGAATACAAAGAGCACACTACAGCGGCGAAGCAGAGCCAAAAGCAGTCTTAGAGGCAAACTTCTGCTGGACTGTGAGTCCTACCACTAGCAGTCTTCCTGTATGAATAGTTGACAATAAGGGAACATTCTATAGTGCTGAATAACTTATTTTGAAACATGCTTTTTTTATATTGGGCAGACTTTGTTTTCTGAAGCTGTCAGCTGAGCAAAATGGCAGCTCCTCTGTTCATCCTCATTTGTCCTGTTTGAAATGGTGATGTTTGCTGCTATTGTGGACATCTCACCACCACCTTTGTCCTGCATTAGCACCACTCTCTCCAAAGTTGGGTTCATGTTGGACTCTGCTATCTCTCTGTTGCTGCATCCGAACAGCTGAATGAGACATCTCCTGAACTAGAATTTTAAAATAAAGGAGATTAAATTAATTATTTTTTTTAAAAAACTCACTGTGAAGCCTAAAATATCGCTGTAAGGCTGTCTGTGTTTTGTCTGAAAACACCTGGAAATCCCTGCATGAATCAACATTTCAGGACTGGGAATATGTGCAAATAACTTATCTCCATAACATGTTTTAGTTTGCATATGACACAAGAAATTGATGTAATGCCAAGAAATAATAATGCTCTAAAGGGATACAGTTGACTAGAAAATTATATTTTTAAAAATCATTTATCCCTGAGTTAAGCTAACAGCCCCTTAGAAAACTCAGCATGGAATTGGTTGTAATAAGAGCTGTAATTTTTCCAGTTTTGCATCTTGCTTCCATAGGCTAATAACTAGGCAGATTATGAGGGCTTGTTTATATATCCTGGTTCTGCCTGTTTGCATGAACAGGTATCATGACATCATCATATTCCTGCCCAATCTAGAAGTCTAGCGTATGCATTTATAGGATGTGAAGGGAGTGACTGCTCCACTCTGTGCAGTGGTGTCATGAGTGCCGGTAAATGCATCAGCTGCTCTTTCATTTCAAGTATTGTTATCTATTATAATAATATACACTGCACTCTGATTTTAATACCATGACTAGCTATTGTTCATCCTGTAAAACCATTCCATTCCACTGAATTTCTTATTAGTCTCTTATCAGTCTAAGCACCAATCAGTTAGATTTCTTCCCCTAATCAGTCCTCGTTCAGTGCCTGATACTTTCTCTGTAGCTAATTCCCCCTGAGAATCAACACAATCTCACATATAACAGTTTTCCCCTCCTCCATAACCACACACATGCATTTTCCCCTTCTCACAAATTTGTCACGCGCACTCCAACATTGCCCCTACATGTATATACCTTACAATAACACCAGTGTTGCCATGCCCATAAAATGACAAAAATTGAATGGGAGAGTGTTGAAAACTGAACTTTAGTAAGGAATCACAATAATTCAGTGGGGTGGTTTTTTCCATTCTAACTTCTACAGCTCATACTACTAATTGCTTAATATTTATATTTCAGCAGTGCCTAGAGACCAGCCAGCTCAGGGTCTTTGCCCTAAAATTTTAGTTTACAAAACATAATATATAGTAGATGGATATAAATAGCGGATTATCATTTTAATTCTGAATTATACATAATGTAAAGTGGAGGCATATTGGGCTAAATTAATTAACATGTGGGTAGATATATAGCATTAATTATTGAAAAACCATCATTCACTTGGGAGTGAGTCAAACAAAGTATCAAAATATGAGTATTGAAAGCATACTGTACCTGTTTGTTCATAAACACATAAATAATCGGATTATAAACTGTAGCTGTTTTGGAAAAGAAAGCTGGGATTGCAGCCAGACGGGGATCCAGCTCAATGGAAGGACATGCAGTGACAAGAATGGAAAAGGCTGCATATGGAGACCAGCAGATTAGAAATGCAAGGATCATAATAATAACCATTCGAGTGACTTGTTTTTCAGGTTTCCTTGAAGTCCCCAATCTGCCTTGAGCATCTGATACCTTTAAAGAAAAACATACAAGATTCCAGAAAACTTGGTAGAAAATAATGTTGATGAAGTGTGGTTTGTTATTTTGTTATGAAATCTCCTCAATAGACCAAATAACCAATGTCTGTCAGATTTGTTAATACAGTACAAGAAAAAGATTCTGTATGACACAAGTATCCGAAGAGCAGTGTTACATTCACCTTATGCAGGTGTGCTCCCTAAAGTTATATTTCTAAAGTCATCTTTTTATATCTGACCTGTTTATCACTCTTCTGAGTTCTGTGTTGCCAGTGGTGGTCCTCATCAGAGGAGGCTAAATACAGTTTATACAATCAAAGGGCAGCATATCATGAAAAAGACATTTCATTTCCCTCTTGAGTTAAAACACAGGATTTGTAACCGAAACCAAATACACATGCCATTTCCCATCCTGCCCAGCACCTGGGCGGGTTTATTCATATACAGTGAAATTATGCTAAGTACTTAATTGTACTCATGCAAATACAAAGCCTGTGCAAATAAGGTTCCTCCCTTTTAGCTGCTAAGCAAGGGAAGTACCCAGCCTCTGCACCATGTTTAAACTAGTAAAAGGTACTATATACATCATCTGAAACAGGATTCAATGAATACGCTTTTTATCTTGTTTGTTTCTGATACCATGATGAACCCCCTTTTCCTTTATTCTGAACTTGTATTTTCTATGTCATGCTGTTCTTATCTTTACTATGAGCATGTGCATTCCAGGTAGCAAGGGGCATGAAAACACCTCATAGTTTTACATGGGTGACTCTTTTCCTGTTGCCATGAGGAAATAATCCTATTTCCTGATCCTGACAGTTTTCCCTATGTACTGAAGTCAAGGCTTACTTCAGCTAATCCAAGGTGTTCTGGGATACTTAACATAAATGTATAGGATTATAACAAAGGTACAGGCCAATATGAATTAAACAACTGCTCTACTCATGCTTAATAATATGTAGATTTAAATGCTTGGACTATATATTAGGGGCAGTATTATTGGTATACTATATATGTATGCTAGCCAGTGTATATTAGTTATAATAAAATAAGGATGTGAATCAGTAATTCTAGTAAGAAGACTTGTCATCATCATAAGAAATAGCTGCTTTTTTTGAAGACAAGTTGTAAAGTTGCTTTTACTAATGAGCTCAGAATGTGCAGTTCATTCAGGACTGATGTGATTTAGACATAGTATCACTATTAAATTTTTGGGTTTTCTAAAGGTCAATATCTCTGATTACAAAGTAGTAGGACTAATTGTTGCATTTTAGAATCTCTGGGCCAAATTCTACTTGCCTTCCTCAAACACAGTCTCAGCAGAGCACTTAATGCATTGACTTTAGTCATGTGCAAAGTGAAAAGGATTTGGCCCTATATTCAGAATGCAAGGCCATATACTTATGAAGCTAAATTGAGAGCTGGTAGCATAAATTCAAGTGGCTAAACATGTCCTGTAGAATTTATAAAATTGATTAATCTAAATGTATAAAATAGAAAGGAGGGGCACATCCTCAATTCATATAAATCAGCATAGCTCCCTTGACTTCCACAGAGATACATCAATTTACCTCAGCTGAAAATCTGGCACAAAATCTCTTAAAGTTGCAAATGCAATTGACTTTATATTTAGTATATTTGTATCAATGTTGCTGGAAGCTGTAATCTCTCGTCTTTTAAGCAGCACTCCTTTTTAAATAATAAGCAGCAAACTACACTTCCAAACCCAATTCAATGACAAATAAATGTAAATTCAATACCCTCCCTCCTTTCCCCAGGATTTAGCTAGTCTTAAAGCTCTAATCTATAAAATCATCTTCTTTGCTTTATTAGTCCAACCAAGCACATCTCCTTATGAGTTCCTTTGCCAGCTTCATCAATTTCAAACTTCTTGTCCTCACTTTTATGATTCTGACCCTGCCTGTAGGTCTAAACACAGAAGTTGTTCCAGTTTAACCAACGGGGTGATGTTAAACTAAATTAGTTAAACCAGTGCAACTTTTCACATGGAAACTTAAACCAGATTAAACCTGACTTGAATGCGGTTTAGTTTGCACCTGGAAAAATGGAGATCATGGTGAGTCAAATAGCAAATATGCAGCTCATGAATATGATGCTAGTTTTTCAGAGTGTTATGGAAACAGAAGTGCAATAATAATGTTAACAGGAATTATCCTTATTGTAGTTGTATGTGTGTCTATACCTACTCATCATGGGTGAGCTGCAGGAGTGGATATCAGAGTCTCTCCTGGTGCATGCGTTTCACCACCAGAGGGTAGAGAAGAAACGCTGTGAACTGAGTACAGCAGGATTAAGACAGCATATGTGACACTACGGTGGAAGTTGTTTTGCTGCAAGGAGCACTTTGACCATTTAGATTTATTTATTTGAGATAGGATGTTGAGGGATATTTACAGTCTGAGTGAGTTGGAATAAAAAGAGCTTGAGTGGATAACATTACACACATACTCTCTAAGCGGTTTCACTGCTTTTTCTAGAGCATGGTAGTGTACGTGTGAGGTGTTAAATAATTAATATGTGAAGTGTGCTAACACTGAGTGATATTGCAAACACACTGGAGCCTAGTGAATAATAAATGAATGAACTTCTACTTTATTAGGGACTTATATCTTTGTTTACCAAGTCTCATGCTGGGCAGCCAGAGGAAAGTGACATGATGGCACATGACAAAGCCGATTCAGCTGACTCGTTACAGCTCTACATTTTCCACTGTTCCTTGGGCATTTAGAGGCAGAGTTTTAAAGATATTTAGGCTCCAAAAGATACAGATGGCACCTAAAAGGATTTTTAAAAGTACCGAGGCACCTAACTCCCAATGGGGAATGTTTTAAGTTTTGCAGTGTATGTTTTTCCACCTGGTTTGATTTCATTTAATCTTGACTTTGCAGGGATGATTTTGATGTTTTAATTATAAAATCTAGTATGAAAAGAGGTTGTTTTTTTTTCTGTTTCTCCTTTCCCTGGAATACCTACCTGAAACTGATTGTTTGGTTACAATAATGTGTTTTCATTAATAACGAAGCTCTCCGGCATTATGATTTTATGTAAGACTGCAAATGATTTAGTTCTAATATTGAAAAGTCTCCATAGTGAATTTGGAATCCCCTGGTTAGCAGGAATAGAGGTATTCTGTGATAACTGATGGCTGTTTGTGTCAAGCAGAGTAACAAAGATTAAATGAGTTAAAATGATAGCCATCAAGAGTATTTGGGATGGTAATGAGAATACATCTTAAATAATAATTTATTTGTGTTGCCTGGTGATGCTCATGACACAATGTGCAAGGTCATATCATGACATGAAATCCATCCTGTGGCAATATTGCCATCAATACAGGAGGTCTGAGATTTGATTTTCCCATCTCTAATGACTACTTAAAATCAAAAGACAAGTAAATGAAGCAAAGATCTTGATACAATAATTTGTGACCGTGGGTTGTTGAAAGGAGTCATTCCAATCAGAGTCAGAGCTTTTGGGGGTGGGTAGTGGATCGAATGATTTTTATTACATTGATTCTCTCCTAAATAAGTTGGACAGATGGCACAGAACTGCCATAGATCGTGTGGCTGAGGTATCCTGCAGCAATCCCTTAGCTGCCAGAATGTCCCCATTGAGGTTCTGCTATCTGGACAGATTAGCGCAGGCAGAATATCAAAGAATATTCTAACCTGGGCCTGCAGACTAGCCTGGCTGTATTGCTAGGGCTTAGAAAATGTAAAAGGAGCTCGGTTTTGGGTCTTTCCCCCTTCCGCTATGCACAGTGCCTCTCGGCCACAGATAAGGATATCACGCAAAGTGTCTAAACAGATGCAATCTTGACAGTAGCTATAAACTGTCTACCCCAACATACTCTTTCCCATTAATCCTAAAGCAGACATTGTGGGTTACTCCACAGGATGTATGTGCATTTTTCTAGTACTGTGTTTGGGTAATATTTTGACTCCGCTCCATCTCTACTTGTCTCACATTAGCCCATCCTTCTTCCTAACTCTGACTTGTCACAGATGGCAATTGTATTCCTCCTAAACCTTTGACCGATTAATTTGATAAGGGCCGTGCAGTGGTGCTTTATCTGACAAATGCATAAGCTCTCTCTCTCTCTCTCTCTCTCTCTCTCTCTCTCTCTCTCTCTCGGTGAGTGGGTGGCTGGGTGTGTTGTAAATCACTAATTAAAAGTTTTTCATAAAGTGTTCGGTCCTTTCACTTTCAAACTGATTTTTAACCCTTCTTTTGGATCCATAAAGACATGACTATTACGAGACGACAGTGCTGCTACTAAGGCTCTGTTTGAAAAGAAACTTAGGAGAGCCCAGAGCAGCATCTTTCCGTAGAGAGGTGGGCCCAGACAAAATCACCAGAGGCAAGCGCTCGCATTTAGGGACATTCAGAAACCGAATTTTGAGGCTTGAGTCTCTCTCTACTTTATTTAGTGGCTGTACTTAATATAACATGTGGAAATCACAGAGCTTCCATAAACCAGTGTAAACGTACTGTTACGCAGAGGCCTGTACTTTCAGTTGTCAGAAGTAATGAAACACCAGCTCAGTCCAGTATATAAAATTGTTGCTAAAATTCAGCAAAGACTGATGAAAATTGAATGACCTAACTAAGAGAATGTGCTAAGGGATCTTCAAGGCTCCAACCATACTCAGAGATGTGGACATCGCTTATTTGAAGATAACACCTGGGACCCCAGAACCCACCATAACACTATTGGGTTTTCATTGTCCTGATGGTGAATAATTTCCTGATTAGACCAAGCCTCCACTGGCTTCAGTTAAATCCTGAACACCACCTTTGATATGAGACTTAGGGTCCTATTATCGTTCACTTATAAGTCATTTTCCTTTCCTGCCTTATGTCTACTCTTTCCTGTTTCTCTTTTTGCCTTCCAGACTCCACAAATAAACCCCTTGTCTGATTGCCATACTTCGGTATGTCCCTAAAGAAAGGCAGCCTACCAAAGTTGCTGCAAGTGCTGAAGGAAATCTGCCTTTCTCTCCACATTCTAATTTTCTTTTCTGTATATCAAATAAAAAAAAATTTCTTGGTCCTGCAACCAGTTTTTTTTTAAGTGGCTACACCATGGAAGGCAACTCCATAGATGCAGTGACCAAAAAAGCTGTTTGGGAGGCCAGGAGCACTGGATTTGGGGTATAGAGGTTCATCACCTTTCTCAACTGCGTTTAGAGAGTTTGTCATGTTTTGAAGTCAACACAGGCATAAATGCCATGGGTGGTCCAGCACATTGCAATTTACTTCTCTCTTTCGCTGAAAGGGTCCACGTCTATATCAGAGTGTATGTGCACAGCAGAAGCACATTTTCTTCTGCAGTTCACATCTAGCTTTGAGAATACATTTTGGTTAAACTTACATGAATCTTTGTGCAGCCATTTTAGCTAGCTTCATCTAGATATATACAGGGTGAAATCCTGTCCCCACTGAAGGCACAATGTGTAGTTTCCTATCCAATTTATCCCAGTAGACACTTACAACTTGTCTTCGGGATGAAAGGTCAGGTATTCATTTCCTTAACTTTTCTCTTCTGTCTTGTTTTATACACAGGGTGTATTTTGACACAGGGAATAAATAAAAGCAGGCATTTGAGTATCCAAACAGTAAATAAAAATCCCAGTAAAATGTAGTCTGCTTTCTTTAAATCTTAGATGAAGTATTATGATGGTGCTGGATTGTTAATGAAATAGAGTTAATAATATTGTCACCCTATGTGGCAAACATAGTGAGTAGCTTATCAACATACTCTAAGTAAATTTGTGAGCATTCTTTCTTTTGCTCAGTGTACTATTTTGGGGATGTTGGAATAGTTCTTAGGTTTGAAAAATGTTTTTGTTTGCGACTTATCCTTTTCAAGTCTGCGTCCCTGAAGAACCCTTCAGATTCAGTTTAATACCTTCCACTTTACATGCTGGACAGTATTATTTAATTAACATTTTCTACAAACTAATGTAAATATCTTGTGTGGGTCAGAGTGTTAAATAGTGCTGTTTTTAAGTACTAATGTTATACTCCACAACACAGCACCTAACATTTTCAGACCCAGAAATTTTCATCCAGATTTTGACTTGCCCTTTTTAAATCTGAAGAAACTTGGCTCATTTGAAGTAGAACTTAAAATAAAGCTATATTGGCTTGTTCTATTTCTTTGTTTGTTTTTTACAATGCAGCATGTTCTTTCACTCTTCTGATATATAACTTACAGGATATACTGATAAATGATTCACACATCAGACTTTTGAAGAGTGATTGTTAATCAGCGTTTGAATTTCTCTGTGGAAGAATAGTTATTTAACAAGCCATGATAAATCTGCTGACTACACACTTATGTCTGGAAATGAGATTTGCTCACAGTTTGGTGGTCTTAGAACTGTGCTTATTTGCAGAAAATTCCAAATAAGTGTGTAATTATGCCTTTTTGTTTGTTCGACTTTGTTGTGTTTGTACCTACCTTTCTTAGTTTCCTCATCAATTTTCCATAGGATACTAAAATCACAAGTAATGGCAGTATGAAACAGGTGGTGAAGAATGTAATAATGTAGGTATGATCATTATAGGCTCCTGAATACCTGTATAAAACACAAAATGTACGATATTTTTAATGCTACATAATTACTTGTTCAGCTTGTTTTGTGGAGGGGGAAAGGATCCTTTTATATTGTCCAATAATACCACTAGTGGTTTCAGGGTTTGGGGTTTTCTTTCTTTCTTTCTTTCTTTCTTTCTTTCTTTCTTTCTTTTGTAAACCTGACTAGAAAACAATCCTTATAGGTTATGCTGTATAAAGATTGATGCTTTGGGAGATCAATATTGTCTAACAAGAAGAAACTTTGTGGCAGTATCAGTATCTCTCACATACATTTATATTTTCTAAACAATTTAATTATAAAACATTTTGTCAACCTTGGAAATGTAGGGGTTTATAGAAATGTGACATCATTTTATTTTAGGTTATTTAAACCACTCACCCATTCGATATTTTGGTCTAAATTTTCTAAGGGTACACATTACATATCATGCTCTTTTGCAGGGGCAAACAAGGGTCAGTGAATCTTGTGGGCAAAGAACTGTGTGAAGGCACAAATAAAGGCATGTGTGAATATTGCAGTGTGCAGTGAGCACATTAATGCAATAAATAAATTTGTTAGTCTTTAAAAGTGCCACAGGTCTCCTTGTTTGTTTTTTTGGGACCACAAAAGAGGCACATAAAAGTGCAAAAGAAACACTATCTAGTGTGTGCACCTTCCGGCTCTACATTAGTGTAGCCTCTATTTTTGTTTCTCACTGAGGGTACGTCTACACTTGTAAATTAAGTCGACTTAAGCCTCCCTGCCGGGGGGGTTCAGGGGAGCTTGGCATGCCCTCCACAGGGAAGGGCAGAGCCCTGCCCAGCCTGCCCCCATGCCCTGCCAGGGTCCCTGTCCCCCTTTGCCCCATTGTACCCAGGTACAATGGGGCAAAGGCTGAGCCCCCTGGCACTGGGCAAGGGGTGCCCCCCCTGCCATGGTGGACCTGCCCTAGGTCCCCCTAGCCCCTAGAAGTCGACCTAAGCATACAGTGTGGACGCTCTAGGTCGACTTTGTAAGGTCCCCCCTTAGTCAACTTAAAATTTAGGTGTAGACATGCTAAGTTGACTTAACTAACTCGACTTAAAGTCAACCTATATTTACAAGTGTAGACATAGCCTGAGGTATTATGTGAGTTACCTTACCAGTTGGGTTCACAGGTAGTTCCAATCTTGCTGGTGGTGTAGCTGCTCCAGCCCATGGTAGGAGGGATAGTCCAGATAAAGGAGAAGATCCACACAAAGGCAATGCCTGTGGCTGCATGCTTCCCCCTCAAGCGTATATTTCCCAATGGCCGACAGACCACAACATACCGCTCAAAGGCCAGTAGAGCAAGAGACCAGAGACCAACGATTCCTATAATGAAAATACACAACTTGGTCAAAAAGAGGACCCTCCAACACCTTCTTAGCAGTATATCAAAAAGCAAACTCCAGCCTACATCTGAGGCCTTTGCTATTAGTTCAAGCTGAGGTTGGATGTGTAAAAGCATTGCCACCTATTTAAGTTTTGTTTTATATGTGCCAAAGCTCTTACCCTGGACTACAGCTTTGCCTGTTGAACAGTGATTTAGAACCCAACCCACTGTTTGGACCATTTTAATTGCATCTGATTTTTCCTCTTGTTCCTTGTGTGCCACATAAAGATCTTCTCATCAAAGTGCAAGGGCAGCCATGTGTAGCTTGTAAGAATAATTGGGTAAGAACTGTCTTTAAAAGCTGAGTTTTTGAGATTTAAGCCATGTGTAACTCAAACTGTAATGTAACTCTATCTTACGAGCGTCTGCCTACTGCCTCAAGGAACCATTCTGCCAGCCATGCTAGCCATCCCCAATCATTTATACACCCCACTCCTCTTCCACCAGACATACCTCATACACCAAGGACCCAGAGCAGTGAGGGTAGAATCTGTCCTACAGGACCTAAAACACTCAGGCTGCGTCTACACTGGTAAATTAAGTCGACTTAAGCTTGCTTAACTTGACTTAATTTACCCTGCGTCTACACTACTGTTTCCTTAAGTCGACTTAAGGAAAATAAAGTCGACAATGAAAATTGACCTAAGGCTTAAATTGACCTTAAGTTGACTTTTTAAAGTCGAATTAAGCCAGTGTAGATGTGGGGTAGACCTAAGTCGACTTAGGGCTACCCCAGGACTACACCAATGCCCTCCCTGCTGGAGGGGGGGGCACAGGGGGAGCCTGGCATGCATATCTTGTACAAAATTTATCATAGTCCTGTAAAAAGGATGATTTTAATGGTACAGACTGTCACAATCTATTCTCCAGACAGGTTAGCAAGTTTCTATGGGTGCGTCCAGACATACAAATTAAGTCGACTTAAGGAGGCTTAAGTCGACTTAAAATATTCCACATCTACACTGGGCTTTCCTTAAGTCGATTTAAGATGCTCCTTAAGTTGAATTAAGGAAAAGTTAATTTGAATGAATAACACCGCATTTTAATTCGAACTAGAGCTTAAATCGACTTTATTAAGTCAACTTAAGCCAGTGGAGACGGGGATTAGTGCCTTGGTGGAGTTTATTAAGTTGACTTAAAACAATAAGTCGACTTAATAAGATCGAAAAGGGGCCACGTTTACACTTGATAAGTTGTCGGCTTTTGTTAAGTCGACTTAATAAGGTCCACTTAAAGTCGACCTTATTAAGTCCACTCATAAAGGCAATTTAACTTTTCAAGAGTAGACATAGCCTATGAGTCCTTCAGGATATTTGATTTCCCTCTTTGATTTTTTTCAGTATTAGCCTTTCATTAGAGTCTGAGTTCTTTTACTGCTTGTCAGTTTGTTCTTTGTCCACTGACGATAAAAGATCAGTCGGTTGGTAAATGCCAGAGTACACATACATTGTCAATGTTTTGGAAAATTCTGTGATTAGTCTTAGGTCTTTTCAGTTAGGCCAAAATGTGTTGCCTTGGTCTATCTGGACTACCTAAGATCTTGAATACAGCTGTTCTTTAACGGTATCCCTTTGGCTCCAAGTATTAGAGGTGTAATTCCTCAGACATACTTTACCACCTGTGTTAAGAGATGTGAGATTGTGGACCGTTTAGTCAAAACAGTATTTCTGCTTCACTTCTGATTTTCTTTGATCTTCTGTATTGTTTCATTGTCATAAGATTTCAGCAACTTAGCAGTGATTGGTAAATTAGATCTGATCCTTCCCATTAACAATTGAGCTGAAGAAGCCTTTCTCAAGAGGTGTTCTTGGATAAATCAATAATACTTTACGTTTTATGTAAATCCTCCCACTGTCAAAAGTCCTTTCTTTGTAATATTCGTTACTGTCTCTATAGACCTTTCCATGAGTCCATATCATCGGGAGTAATTTGGACTTAATGTTGTGGTGAAAAATGTCTGTTGCAAATTAATTAAAATCTGCACTGCAAAATTGCAGCCCATTATTGCTAAAGATATCATGTGGAATTCGATGTCTTGAATATATTTCCCTCATGTTGGCTATCATTGACTTACTCCTAGTAATGTGCAGTGTACAAATTTCTGGGAACAGAGAATAATAATTTGTGGCTATTAAATAATTCTTTGATTTCACAGGTAAATAAATCAATGCCTACTTTATTATAAGGCCTTTGTAGCACTGTGTGATGTCTCAGAGGCTCTGCCTGTTGGCGTCGCTGCTATTTCAAGCATAAAAAGCAGTTTCCTATTGTATTAGTATTGTACTTGATCCATGGTCAATACATCACCCCTTGTGCCCATTGTTTGCTCTTCCCAATTCCTAAATGACCTTTGTGGATCTACTGTAGCATTTTTTCTGGGGGTTCATGGGTATCACAATCTTGCTACCCTTGAAAATCCCCCCATCTATCACAGTAAATTCATGTCTGCAGTTCCAATAGTCTCTTATACTAGGATAGCAACTGTTTATTTCTTCAAGCCACCATTTATTCATCATTTCTTTAAGGATCCCTGATGATTTGTTTTTTCCCCTCTTATTTGTTGCAGTTTATTTTTAGCTTCAGCAATTGACTTTACAATCAGATCTACACAGGCTTGCATTGCTATCTCTATGGTCTTCTCTGGCTTCATAATGCGAGTCACTACTTTGCATTCACAGTAGGCATGAATTTTCTGGGTGTGCAAGTCAGAAGCAAATCATAATCTTGCTGCTTTATCATCGTTCTTTGAATACTTAAGATAGTCATTTAGTTGTTTGCCATATAATGCTTTGAGGGTCTTTCAGCTTGTTCCAACATCCACTCTCTGACCATAAATATATTGCTTAAATGTCTTACAAACAATATTTCTAAAAGTTCCTTCTCAAGCTGGGCATATCTGGTTTCCACATCAATCAGTGATTTGGATATGTAAACCACTGGTTACCAGCAATCATCATGTTTCCGCAAAATCACTGAACCTTACCCAGACTATGAGGCATCTGCTGAAATTTTAATAGGCCTGCTTGGTGCATAGAACTTCAACACTGGCTTTTGTATCAGTTGCTGTTTCAAACCTTCCAATGATTCCTCCTATTCTGGACCCTAGTACCATCCATTTTTGTTTTCTAGGAGTTTCCTTGAAGCTACTGCTTTTATAGGTTTGAGTTTTCCTAGATAATTAACCATGTCTAGGAACTCTTGCACATCTTTCTTTGACTGGTGACATGGCATCATTTCAATGGCTGAATCCTTCCTCTTGTTAGGTTTTACTTCTTCTTTGAAAATAACATCTCCCATATAAGTCAATTTTGGAACCCTAAAACACATCTCTCCCTATTTAGTTTCAAGTTTGCAGCTCTGGTTGCATCCAAGACTTCTGAAAGTATATAGTCATAATCTTCTTTAGTCGAACCCCAGATGATGATATCATTCATTGACGTATTGACATCATTAATATGCTCATTGATCATATATATGGTTTTCTGGTACATTTTGACACTGAAGCTATGCGGAGGATAGATGTAAAAATCTGTGTCTTCCAACTGAGATATTAAATTGCTTAATTTTAAGCTTTCTTCCATTAATCATTGCTGCCCAAATCCCGAGGAGGCCTCTAAGCTGGGGGGAATGGTAGACACACTGGAGGGCAGGGACAGGATTCAGGGAGACCTAGACAAATTAGAGCATTGGGCCAAAATAAATCTCATGAGGTTCAACAAGAACAAGTGCAAAGTCCTGCACTTAGGATGGAAAAAATCCTATGTGCTGCTACAGGCTGGGGACCAATCAGCTAAGTAGCAGCACTGTAGAAAAGGACCGGGGGGTTATGGTGGATGGGAAGATGGATATGAGCCAACATTGTGCTCTTGTTGCCAAAAAGACCAATGCATATTAGGCTGCATCAGTAGGAGTGTTGCCAGTAGATTGAGGGATGTGATTATTCCCCTCTATTCAGCATTGGTGAGGCCGCATCTGGAATACTGTGTCCAGTTTTGGGCTCCTCACTACAGAAAGGATGTGGACAAGTTAGAAAGAGTCCAGCGGAGGGCAACAAAAATGATTAGGGGGCTGGGGCACATGACGTATGAGGAAAGACTGAAGGAACTAGGCTTATTTAGTCTGCAGAAGAGAAGACTGAGGGGAGATTTGATAGCAACCTTCGACTACTTGAAGGGGTGCTCCAAAGAGGAGGGAGCTAGGCTGTTCTCAGTAGTAACAGAGGACAGAACAAGGAGCAATGGTTTCAAGTTGCAGGAGGGGAGGTCTGTAGGGATTCATGACCTGTGCTTGTGCAGAGAGACGGTACGCCTGGGCACACCCGGAGACGACACGTCTGGGCACACCCGGATGACCTTGATGCATGATCACAGACCATCCACCTGCAGATGTGCTGGGCAGGCGAAGGGGGGGAGCGTGAGAGACACTGAGCATATTCATTTTGTTATGTCTTAGTACCCTGTTATGTTCTCGCACAGGAATGCTTGCCGTGCTTATCTTGATCTTATATAACTTGTTTGTTCATTATAATAAAAGGAGTAGCGGATCTCGTAGAAGCAGCTTTCGCTCCTCCATGGCATGACAAGTCTGTGTCTGTCATCCCTTCAGAGGTCTATGCTGGATATTAGGAAAACTTTCTCACTAGAAGGGTGATGAAGCATTGGAATGAATTATCTAGGGAGGTGGTGGGATCTCCCTGGTTAGACAATGCCCTGGCTGGGATGATTTAGTGGGAATGGTCCTGCTTTTAGCAGGGGGTTGGACTAGATGGCCTCCTGAGGTCTCTTCCAACCCTATGATTCTATGAATTTACTGAAATATTGTGCATTCATACACTGAGCAATAATCTCTTGTCTGGTTTGCAGTTGGATATGCTCTCCTTTTAGGGCCTCACTTAAGTCTCTTGGATTTAAGCCTATCTGTAGCTGGCCATTGTTTTTCTCCACAGTGATTAGGGAGCTTGGCCATTCTCTTCACACCTCAATTTTTTGTGTTACTTTCATTATTTTCATTCTTGCGAACTCAGCCTTAAGTTTATCATGGAGAACAAATGACTCCTTTTTACATGGATGGATAAGTGGAGGCACCTGCTTGTTTATCTGTATTATATGTTTCCACTGCAAGCAACCCAACCCTTGAAGTAGATCATAGTATTCCGGACTGAGTGCTTCATACTCAGGATCAGGATCAGCCATTTTACCAGATTTAGTTGTTCATAAGCAGCCAGAGCTAAACCAGTGATACCTCCTTAGACACTACCAGGAAAGGGAGCCTGTCTGTGTTTGTTTTTATGTCTGATGCGAGCAGTGCACCTCCACTTCACTGTTATATTTATTCCAGAAAAAACAATCACTTTTATTTTTGTTGGTCCCAGTTTTGGTCTTATTTTCAGTTTCTCATAATCTTGTTCAAATAGAATATTAACCTGAGCTCCCATGTCCACTATGATATGAATAATTGTTTCGTTCACTTTCATTGATAGTATCCACTCTAGTTTTGCTTGAGCCCAGCACATCTATGTGAATCTTCTTCCACCGCAGGTACTTGACTTTTCTGGAAACCTTCCATATAATAACTGTTTGTAACCAGTCTGTCTGCTAACAGTGGTTTTCACAGCAGGTAGTTTCACTCTTTTATTTGACCTTTTCTGGCTATATTCTTTTATACTTAGCACATGGATAACTCCTTCTGATTATTCAGCTCTTTGGTTTGGGCTTTTTCAGTTTCTGTGCTCTGCTTATCTGGAGAGCTTTTCCTAATGTTCAGTCTCCTAAACGGAGCAATCTCTGTCTTCACACATTATCTTAAATGCCACAAATTATTCTGTCTCCAAGCAGAGATTTTGGGCTTGTCTTTACTGATGGCAGCAAATTTGCTGCCCTCAGATTGATCTTCCTGATCAACTGAGCGGGTCTGCTCAGTTGATCAGGAAGTCAAAATCTGAAGACCATACCAGCAAGTAGCATAGCATTGAGCTGACTGGAAGGCATGTCCCATTGACTCAGCGCACTGAAGATACAGCAGTAAGTACGTATTAGGCAGTCAAAGGGAGATATGCAAGTTATTTTAAGTAACTTGTATATGTCCCTTCAACTGTCTCCGAAATCCCCCAGCAGGGTAGACCAGGGCTCTATGAATTGGCAAAAAGCACAATTTCTACTGAGTTTCCTTAATTCTGTGACATATTGCTCTATGTGTTGCCAGGGTTTGGCATGCATGTAAAAATTTCTTCTCTCTAAAGTCTCAGTCCTTTTTTGTATGCAATGTTCCTCGAATTTACTCAATATTTACTTCACTTCATGCTTTCATTTTCTTCAAACTTAAAGTTGTTATAAATATCCAGTGCTTCTTCATTAACAACATTCAAAAAGATTGATTTCACTTAATCATTTTTTTCATCTTCTCCTATGGAAGCTACATACAATTCAGGATTATTTTCCAATTCTCTGCAGTATTACCTGACAATTGCAGACTGGGTTGCAACTCATCCATATTTGGCTTTCTGACTAACATGGCTACCCCTTTGGAATTCCCTTCTTAAGCTAGTCAAGATACTGTTGTGCTCATAAAATACTTTCAAAGGCCTTTGCTCTTCTCTGTTTGCTACTAAATGTGCTCCCTTTTCCTCTGCCTTCTACTTCAATCATAGGAGTTAATCTCAAAATTACTGCTGTCTCTTTCATGCAGCAGTTCTGACACCAAGTAATAATCTGAGGATTCATTAAACAACAAATCAGTGAATGAGAAGGTATAAATCTTTTCTTAAAAAAACTAAAGTGTCTGCAGTGAACTGCTGTACACAGCTACACTGTGTTCTCAAATCCCCTTCCAGAGCTCCAAATTCCTATATGCCTGTAATAGGCTATCTTTTAAGGACAATATCTTGCACAAACATATCTATAAGAGGTAAGGATATATATATATTTTAAACTCCTAATGCACGCCATAGTACTCCTATATCTTTTCATCTGAGCTCATGTTGACTCTTCCATGACTCTCCTTGTCCCATTATCCCATTTGGGATAATACCTCATAGAGAAGTATGTGGAAAGGTTTAATTAGTCAATTTTTTGTACAGCATTTTGAGGAAGAAAAAATATTATAGATGTACTAAATAATAGAATTAATTACTTAGTAAGGGCATGTAGGTGATTTTGGTTTATTTGGACTTATTCTATTTGGCAAAATACAGTTGCTAGAAACAAATAAAATCCCCTGACTACATAATTTTTACACTTGGAGGTACATAATATTTCTGAATAATCCAAAAAAGTTGGCAGGTTCAGCTATTCCCAGTCTCCCTTATGCTATCTGGCAACTTCTAGAATGGACGAGCTGTCAGTGGAGGGCAAGAGACCTTCCTCATGGGTCACTCACTCTGGGCTGCTCTCATCCATCAGTCTGGATGGTTCCAGCTACACACCAATATTTCTGGCTTTACACTCGAGCACTGTCCTTGAGTAAGAGACCCGACCTGATTAGGAGATTGCCACTGCTATGTAACTTCAGAAAAATGATACCGAGTTATAAGACGGCAAAAAAAAAAAAAGCCACTTGGAATGCATGAATTATTTTCTTTTTTGAGTTAGATGCCTCATTTTAAAATCCTGTCAGGGAGTTGAGGGAGTGTATTTAGGGAGAAAGGCTATAGCTTACTAGGTTTACTTTTTTTTTTTTTTAAGTTTTTAATATACTGCTTATCTTTAGTAAAGTCACACCACAAGAAGCAGTCATGAAAAATGACTAATTTGAAAATAGATACTGTCAAAATTAGTGTCTGATCTTTGTTTGCAACAGTGCATAGTATGTCAGCCATTACTGCAGCAATATCCCACTCCTGCCCAAACTATAGGAAGATACTCATAAAATAAGATGTTTCCCTATCTAAGTATTTTCTCCGACTTTGCAAACAGCAGGTGTGTGCTTGCTCTCACTCTCTCTCACATACACATACCATGAAAACTAACAAATATGACAATAAAATATTTTACCACCATTGTTTTACAGAAAAATATAACTGAACATATGTTAAAGATATTGATCTTCCGTACAGATATTCAATGAGCAACACGCACTCAGCATGCCACAAGTAACTACAGAACATAATTAATTGGAAATAGCCAGTGAAATTGTTTGCCTGTAAACTCAGTGCCTTTATAAACCTCCAGGGTATACAAACACTTTTGTATTCCTGTTTGATTCTAAACACTGTTATGATCCTGAGGGAAACTTCTTCTTAAGGCCTCTATTAAGACAAATGAACATGCAAATATAAACAATGTTAAGCTTACCAAAGAATGTGATGGCAAATCCTTCTAGTACACAAGCCCAATGTCCCATATAAAAATAGCCCTTCATATTGGTAAAAAAGCTGATCGTGCCACCAATCAATGAGACCAGAAAATCAGCTATAGCCAGGTTTAAGATGACATAATTGACAGGTTGTCTCAACTGTTTGAACTTGAAAGTCACCAATATGACAGTAAAATTCTCAGAAAGTGACAGAGATGTCACCAAGAACATTAATGCAGCCAGAAGCTGGAAGTTCCAAGGCTGGATGAATTCCAGGGCTTTGTGGAAAGGATCCCAGGGTGTGGAGCTTGTCGTGGGACCAGAGAGCAAAGATGCATTTTCAGGTTCTCTGAACACATCCATTTTTTCTCTCTCTCTCATCAGAGAAGGAAAGGATCCAGATAGTTTTTTAGTTTATAAGGGGCAGATATTCAGGTCAGAAGGAGAAATTTGCCATTTCCAACATAAGTTTAAAGAAAACCTCCATGGATCTTGTTTTCCAAATGAAGCCTAGGAATTAAAAGTTTTGCCTAGAGGAAAGTTTTATGCTGTGCAAGGGAAGTGGGTACAAGTCCAAGCAGGAGGATGTCTGACTAGTAATGTAGTCTTCCTCTCACTGCAGCTGTTACTGTAAACACGTCTGCAATAAAGTCAAACTACAGGAGCAGCAGAATTTTTCCTTCTGTCACAGCCACCAGCAATACAGAAACACATCTCTGATCATCCTTGTTCTGTAGAGGAAGATGAGGCTGTGGCTGGAATCCCTGGCTGCCTACCAGCATTGTAAAAATGAAACAATCCCTCTGTTAACGAGGGAGGGGTTATCTTCCTCATGTCTCCCACTGCTGGAAACACAACAGAGTGAAGTCTCATTTTCGTCTGCTTGAGAGAGGTCTGATCTGTCAACATTACTAGTGAGGAACACTATTGCAGGTGTAAAATGTGACAAGAAGAGTGCAGTGTAAAATTGTCCTCATCTAAGCTACGTTGATTGCTTATGTTCCCTAAAACTGAAGCTACATAAGACCATTTGCTTATAGTATTCATCAGTTTCATTAGTCATTTTTCCACTGTACTGTACACACATTTTTCTTCAGTAAGGGGTTTTTATGGATTTTGTAACAAAAACATAAAAAGAGTTAATTTTCAACAACAAAGCAGCATATATCAATTAAGGAACAAGCTCTGCTATCTTTCTTACACTGAGTTGCATCTTACTCCTGGAGTAAGATACTCCTACACCCATTCAGGCTACTTGGAAAGCATGTTACTACTCGGCAGGAGCAAGGGTGGAAGAGTCTAGTTCTAAAGAAGACTATATCTTTTTCCCAGATTTTTAAAAAGTGCTACCAGCATGTCTTGTGTGAATGCACACTTGTGATTTAATTGTTTAACAGCATTAATTATGGAAAATATGGGGAAAAAATAACAATATAATCACATAAGGGTCAGAGCCTCTGCTGTTGTAAACTGGCATAGTTCCTTTGAAGCACTGCAGTTACGTCAGCTTATATCTGTTCAAGATCTGACACAATATGTAAAAAGAAACAGGGTTAGTGTAAGTCATAACTACGCCTTTTGTAGGCAAATCTCAAGTACACCCCACAGTAACTGAAAATACAGGGACGAATACATCTGATGAAGTGGGTTATAGCCCACGAAAGCTTATGCCGAAGAAAATCTGTTAGTCTATAAGGAATCTCGTTGTTTTTGCTATACACAGACTAACACGGCTACCCCTCTGGAAATACAGGATTTACAAATGCATATGAGAAAATGAACTGGGTATGTCATGACCACTGAATAGTAGCTTATAGAGCAAGGATGAGAAAAATATGGCCTGTGGGCCTGATTTGGCCCATCTAACACTTCTGTTCAGTCCTCCATATGCAAGGGGAAAAAGGCCCACCCAACCCATTGCTTCCGCAGCTGATGCTCTGCTTAAGCTGTCCTGGAGTATCTGCATAGGGGTGTCAGTAGTCACAAGAATGGAAGTGCCTAAGTGTCTGTGGGAATATGATATAGGAAGCAGCCATCTCTCCTGGCAAGGGCTGGGTCCTGTCTTCCCTTTGGATTGTGCAGGGGAAAAAGCTCTCTATGCCTTTTCCTCAGAAGACACCACAGAAGATAGGATCTGGCTTTTTAAATTTAGTTTCAGTTCATTTTTATGTTCACTTTGTCATCGCATTTTCCTATGTGGCATCACTGGTCCCCGTAGGAATTCTGTAGAATGTTAGCTAAAACAAATTGAACTGATTTTTTTTTAAGAGGCAGCAAATTATAAGAATTTCTGGACATGATGCTGGAAAGACTTTCTGGATGGAGAAGATATAGAATTATTTTAGCTCAAAAGTACAAAACCTACCTCCAACCATTTAAAATAACACTTTTATTTACAAATCATCAACATTCACTCAGGTGAAGTGATTGGGCAAATCACAAACAGATCAGATCTAACAGCACAAACATTGTAAATAATTTAAAGCTAACTGAAATATTAAAAAACAAAAAGGGGCATCATTAAAAATCATATTCACTGCTTTTAAAACAGATGAGCCAAATCCTCAGCAGGTGTAAATCATTGACTATGCCAGTTCATGACACCTGAAGAGCTGGCCTGGGCATTTATAATTAATTTGCAATATTAACCTGTTATTTAAAATGTTGTAATACAACGATTCCCAACCTTATTGGTTCGAGTCACAGATGTCATTTTTATGATCCTGAGGGGCCACCAGTCTCCACTAGCAGCCCCCCTGCCCTACTGTAGCCAAACAGAAGGAGTTCAATGAGGAGGCTGCCTCCTCAATGATATCCCTGGCTGCAGCAGGGAAACCACATGCGTCCTATAGCCCTGTGTGCACCCCTGGGTCCCTAGGCAGTGGCTCCCTTTTTCAGCCAGGGGGATGGAAGATCAGTGCTCCCCTCTCTCTGGCTCCAGCATATAGGGACCCAGGTAGAACATTTTGCCATGCTCCCTGCTACAGCCAGGGGGAGGAAAACTTCAGGCCACTTTGAAAGCCCATGCAGGCCACTTATGGCCCCCGAGCCACAGATTAGGAACCACTTATGGTAACATCACTTTAAATGGTATTAGTTGAGAGAATGAAACCAAACAATAAGGCTGTTCTTTTGGTTCTTTTTCAGACAGTGTACGCTGTTCCTCATGCTGAGTGAGTTTTTAATCCTTAAAAGTACTTTCTTGTAAATGGGATTTAGTTTAGATAGGAGATTAGTTCATAGCTAGATCTGTCTAATGGTTACAATCCAATGATTGTATGTTGGTGCTTAGGTATTTAGGTATTGGGTTCAACTAATTTGTATCAGTGATACAATTAATTTGTAATGGTTCAGCTACTTTGTATCAGTAGTACAATTAATTTGTAATTGTTCAGCTACTTTGTATCAGTGGTACAATTTTAGTACAATTAAATTTATTCCCTTCTGTCTTAATACTGTGCTACCTTTTTTCTTTTCTGTTTAACATTCTCAGAAATATGGTTTCACGTGTCTCGTTCTCTTGGTGACCTATGTTTTGTTTGTCTTGTTCTTCTTTGGTAGGTCTACTTTATGACTGAATATGATTCTCCATGATGTATATTTTTATTACATTTTACAGTATTTGTTGTTTCATGGACTAATTCCCTTATCTTTTGTGTTACAGATAGAGGTGAGAGGATACTGGGTTTATTTATTGTTCACTAGAAATTCCACAATAGAAAAAATAGCTTTAGATAGAATTGAAAATGAATTTTTTTGAAATTTTCAGCAAAATGTTTTGTTTGATCTAAAAGGAAACACTTCGTTTCAGTTTTAAGCCCTTTCAAGGCTGTGGCTCACTTCAGTCTGTGGCTAAATTGCTACTGGTTAGAGCAGGTTACATAAGGCCAGAGATAATGAGAGCAGAAGTAAATAACATTTGTGTAAAATGCTCTTAGTAGTTCCAACTGTAAGACACATTCAGGGTGACAAGAATTATGCTTACTGAGATCAAGTCAGTTGTCTGGAATTGTACATGGCGGTTTGTGAACTTGAGCTGAATTCACCAATCCCATGAGACCTAGAGAAGGAAATGGAATTCTGTCAGTAATGGCAGCCTGGAATTTCTTCAGTAAGCTGAAAATGAGTCTGTGAAAGTCAGTCCCACAGCATGCTACTCTGTAAACAGCCGTGCCCTTCACTCACATAAGTGGTGTGAAGGACTTGATTTGTCCCCTGAGAAGCCTTTAGTCCAACTGAGTGCTTATGAGAACAAATGTGGCTCTGAGATCTACTGAGGTTAGGTGTGAACTTGGAAAAAATGGAGGAATTTATTTTTTTCCTGGGGTCAAACTATTTACTATGTTGGTAATGCTTATCCATGTCAGTACATGCCCTCACCACTGCCTTATCTAATTTTTATTTTAAAAGGGGCTGTAGTTGGGTAGTTTCCCCATTCCCGTAAGGAAGGGATTCAAAGCCTGCAGAAGGGAGCAGCCAATGGGAGCAGGTGGCTGCATAGCCAATCAGGGCCCAGGAGCCCTGTATATAAGAAGGCTGCTGCCCCAGCTCTGGACAATCTTCCTCTGGCATGTGAGGTAGAAGGATGTGCTGTGTCCCTGGCTACAGGAGGCAGCAACAGGGACAGCTTCGTGCAGACTGCCGGGGCTTGACTGGAGCCCAAACCCTGATACCAGGGTGAAAGGTATCTGCGGTGGTGTGGATGTGGCCTAGGAGACCTGATGAACTGTGTTGGAGGTTGAGGTAGCATCAGGTGTGGTGTATAGGGTCCCTGGACTGGGGCCAAGAGAAGTGGCAGGCCCAGGTCCCTCCCTACCTGCCTCACACTTCAGTGGATGGCAGTATGACTAGTGGTGACCACTTATTCAGAGGACTAGATCCTACCTTGGAAGGGGGAACTGAGGAAAGGGCTCAGCCAGAGAGCTGAGGCACAAAACAGAGATCGGGATGTGGGCAGAGCCCTGCCTCTTCTCTTCTCTTCTCTTCTCTTCTCTTCTCTTCTCTTCTCTTCTTCTCCACACCCATTAAGTGAATTGTGGCTATAGAAGGCCTGGAGAGAGCAGTCTCTGTACTCCAACACCCAATACCAGAATTGTGATGTTCCAGGCCTTGTGCATCCACCCTCAGTTCCACACACCTGAAGCAACCCCATGAGGAATCTAGCCATAAGGACAAGACCAACTTGTCCTAATTAGCTTGTGAATGCTAAGGGGCAATGTTTGTGTCTCTCTGTTTGCCTTGTTAAACAACTCCAGGATGTTCGTGAAGCACTCCATTTCACTATGGGTAAGTCTCCACTGTGGACTCCACAGTGATTGATAGACCGGGATCAATTAAGGAGGTCTTGTAGACCAGCCAATCAATGGGAGATGTGCTCTTTGGTTGATACCATTAATCCACCTCCCCGAAAGGAGTAAGGCCACATCAACAGGAAGCCATCTCCGATTGGCGCAGCACCATGAAGACATCACAGTACATCAATGAAAGTATGTTTACAAGAGATATGTAAGCTACATTATGTAGTTTGAATATCTCCTGGTAACCACTCACACCAGTGTAGACCAGCCATTACAGTGGGGAAAAGTAAATCAAAAGGGAACAATTGTGAGGAATGTGACCAAAAGGTTAAAGGAAAAAGTTTGTGACTGGCACGGGGCTAGCTCTCCCCAGGGCAGCAAGCCCCTGAGCGGTCTGGGGAAGAAGGGAGCATGAAGCTCCCTTCTGCCCCGGACCACTCGGCTCCCTTCTGCCCCGGACCACTCGGCTCCCTTCTGCTTGGGACTTCTCAGGTCCCAGGCAGAAGGGAACCCTGCTAGCCGAGACCACTCGGGTCCCGGGGAGAACTTCCCCAGGACCCGAGTGGTCCCGACCAGGTGGGAGAGCTGGAGACCTGTGCTCCAGCAGCTGGCTGCTGAGCAGCTGGAGCGCGGGTCCTGGGGAGAAGGAAACGCGTGGCTTCCTTCTTGCCAGGACAGAAGGGACCCATGGCCTAAGTCAACTAAGTCGACTTAGGGCATCCACACTGCTTAAGTTGACTTAAAAAGTCGACTTAAGCTTCAAAGTCGACTTTATACAAGGTGTTATAGAGTCGACTTTGAATTTCCTTAAGTCGACTTAAGCAGCAGCTTAAGTTGACTTAAGGAAATGCCAGTGTGGACACAGAGTAAATTAAGTCGACTTAAGCATGCTTAAGTCGACTTAATTTACTAGTGTAGACTCATCCATGGAGTGCAGTCTCACATACCCAACACTCCATGATGTCGTGAGACCTGTGCTTGTGGCATTGCAGAGTACTGGGTATGCGAGACCTCTCTCTCTCTCTCTGTTAGGGAGAGAGTACTTCCGCCGAGCGCAGTCACCGGCCAGATGGAAGAGGTTCGCAGGTTCGCATTTGGCCTGCGGGCTGCATGTTTGACACGCCTGATCTATACCATTATACCTCACATGCTGGCAGCTATTTCATTCATTCAATTTCTTTCTGAGCCTACAACTAAACTTCACTGAGAATGACTAGCTAATTAGACTATGATGTCCCCTTCTCTTTGTTTCCACATGAAGGAATCCTGTACAACGGAGAAACTTTTAATAGAGGCTGCATTAACCTAGCTGTGACATAAAGGAAATAGTTAAATATCAGAGATTTTCATTTTTTGCACCAGGGGGCTTGATATGTAATGATATTTTCACAGAGAATTCAAGAATCACTGGAATGTATTACTACTCTTTGAACATTTTGATCAACCCTATTGTTTGGCAATCTTTATGCTTTATTATCTTATGAAAGAATTTGATCTCACTCTGAGTACTGGAGTTCAGATATGAACGTTTTCAGACGTCAATGTTGTCTAGTGTCTTATTTTCAAATACATAAGGATATACCTTTTGATATTTATTCTGGCTGGAGTTTTGAACTGTATATTTGCCAGAGAACTTTTTTTACCTGTCATTGCTATTTGAGTTTTAACTATTTACCAGCTCTCATAGAAGAAGAGTATCTTTGTTTCTGAAAGCTGCCTTCAAGAACACATTGACTGGCTATAAATTTCATGGCTTTTTTTATGGTTCTGTAATATTCTGAGGAAAGCCTGTAAGTCAAAACATTAACACGTTTTGCTCTCCTCTCACCTCCTAAACTTCTATTAAATGTTTATATAAACATTCAAGAAGACATTCTAAGAGTAGAAAGTCAACTTTTTTAAGAAACTGCACAATAACTAAATAACCAAATAATCACTTAGGTTTACAAATTTTATCTGAGGATATCAAAGTGTTATCAAAACATTAATTATTAAATTTCATAGCATCACTGTCAGGTAAGTATTTTTACCAGAGGTGGCCAAAAATACTGGTTTCTTTTCATGGCAATTTTTTAAAAAACAATTGTTCTCAAAATTTCCCATGGTTTTGTTTTCAGTCACAGGGGGGAAAAACCTGTTTTTGAAAAAAATTTTCAGTAACATACATTCATTTTGGTTAAAAATATTAAACTTTTTTTGAAAACCAAAAATCAAAATGTTGACATTAAAACTAAACCAAAAATTATTATTTTACTCCTCTGATGGTTAGAAACTAATGTCATGTATTAAGATTAAATAATGATCAATAGACATAGCAGGCTTCAGAGTTCCCTTATTAAGTTTTATTTAGCATGTCTGGCAAGGACTGCCTGCAGACACACAGGTTTTACCTGACCCCTTAACAACCCTCCCATTTATCACTGTGGTAACCCCCAATGGTCCCAGTAACCTGAGACACCACAACCAGCATCTAATTTCAAGTCTAAACTTCCTCATGGCCAGTTTATATCCATTAGTTCTTGTGACCACATTGGTGCTGAACTTAAATAATGGTAAAAATGAATAATTTCACTGATAGAAAAATGATTAGCAGAAGAGATCGAGTTTATCTGTGAAGTCAAGCTTTTTAAACAAGTTGAAATTACTGCCTGTTTCTAACATTTGTTTTAACTAGGTTCACTGAATGCAGATTTTAATTTTAAAGGAGGCCTTCTTTTCCCTCCTTCTCTCACAATTTCCTTCCCATTCTACTTTTACTTTAATGGGCCCTTCCTACCCTAAAACCAAAATACTATAACGCATTCTCGTCCTTGTCAAAGATCCTACACTGCACTGCCGCAGTTTCATTCTAAGCTTTCTTATTTATTTTATTTATTGTAGTTTGGTGTATTTATTACTGCTTTTGAAAGAATCCATGAATTGTTTGAAAAGCAACCAAAAGCTTTTTTGCTGATTTTATTAAATCTAGAGATGAATAGAAGTTAATGAGCCTGGTTTTGAACATTCTCACAGTGGTTTCATACTGATGCAACACCATTATTCCTTATTTACACCAATGTGGGATGCCCTTTTTTGACATTTTTAGGCATTTCAGTGACAGATTTTATAAGTTTGACCATATTGTTATACACTGGTTTCTCTAATGCAATATGGCTGCCTTTATATTTGTGACAGTCATTGGTACAGTTTGCTAACTCAGTGGGAAATGCCTTGGGAAACACATTGAAAATATTGAGCTTCAATTGAAAACATAAGAAACTTCTGTTGTTATGGGACTTTGATAAATGTCTGTTAAAAAAATCTCATGGAAATGTGCTCTTGCATTTGTTCTACTTCAATATGAAATTTACGGCTTCAGATAGGAAACCTGTCAGCTACAAAACATAAAGATAATTTTTTACACTATTTCCTGTCTTTTGGGGAGCTATAAAATAGCTTACATAAACTCCCAGGAACCTGTTTTCTGAGATGACCTCTATCACCTCCTCCTTAGGTATGAAGTAATTTCTTGATCCTTCCTTTTATATTTATTGGCAGCTCCCAAATGATCATATTTGGAGGAAAGAATGAATTCTATAATATCAATTGTTACAATCAAAAAAATCTTTAATTCTTTAAAATACCTAGTTCCTAAAGATGAAAGAATCCACGTCTGCTGTTACTGCTCTCCATGCTTCTAAGTGAGAAACGTTCTATTCCTTGTAATGGCAAACCATCCAAACTGCTGATTGCTGTATAGCATTTACCTTTACATTTTTCACTTGTTTTTTAGGAGTTTGATTTGTTCCTATACAGACAAAAGCGACAATTTGGTTAGACAGCAATTTGGCTTGAATAAGTAACTTTGTTATAATGGGATGAAAGAAACAAATCTGTGGCCTAAATTCAGTGTATCATGCTGGATTCCTACAAATATATTGAGGCACTTAAATATAATTCTAGAAGCATAACTTTAGGGCCCTGGGCTTGAAAATGTTCATATTTGCATTATTAATGGGTGTTTTTAATCTGTTTTATGATAGAGGAGAGACTTTGTTTTCTGTAATATTTTAAAGAATGGAATATGATCCTCTGCCAACTGACCTGTAACCCGATGGGAGTGCTGAGCTGGCCTAGACAGAAAATTGGGAGTAGGAGCCTGCACTGCTGTCCAGCTCTGCCCTTGGGTGACATAGAGCTTTTGGGAAGCATAAACCCCACAGTTGTGGCTGAGCTGTGAAGGAGAGAGAATGGAGCTGGGCACATAAAGACCACCCTATACCAAAAACCTACTGATCGCTATAGTTACCTACATCTCTCGAGCTTTCATCCAGAAAACACCACATGATTCATTGTCTACAGTCAAGCCCTAAGATATAACTGCATTTGCTCTGTTCCTTTAGACAGAGACAGACACCTTCAGGATCTCTATCAAGCATTCTTAAAACTACAATACCCACCCGCAGAAGTGGAGAAACAGATTGCCAGAGCCAGACGGGTACCCAGAAGTCAACTACTACAGGTGAAGCCCAAGAAAAAAAAACAACAGAACGCCATTGGACACCACCTGCAACCCCAAGTCAGACCTCTTCAACACATCATCAAAGATCTACAACCTATTCTACAAGATGATCCCTCACTCTCTCAAGCTTTGGGAGACAGACCTTTCCTTGCTTACAGACAGCCCCTCAACCTTAAATGGATACTCATCAGCAACTACAGATCAAACAATAGAAACATTAAAGCAGGAACATATCCCTGCAACAGACCACGCTGCCAACTTTGCCCTCATATCTACACTGAAGACACCATCACAGGACCAAATCAAGCCACCTACTCCATCAAGGGCTCATTCGCCTGCTCATCCACCAATGTGATTTATGCCATCATGTGCCAGAAATGCCCCTCTGCCTTATATATTGGACAAACAGGACAGTCTCTGCACCAAAGAATAAATCCACACAAATCTGACATCAGAAATTGCAACACTAAAAAACCAATAGGGGAACACTTCAATCTCTCTGGTCACTCCATTGACGACTTGCTAATAGCTGTGTTGAAACAGATGAATAACAAATCACAGCTTCAAAGAGAAACTGCAGAACTCGAACTTAAATGCAAATTTGACTCAGTTGTCTTGGGGTTAAACAGGGACTATGGATTTTTCTCTCATTACAACATGTGATTTGACCTCACCTTCCTCTATGTGCTGCTCCCCAGTGTTTGAATCCTAACACCTATTTTGATTGCTGTTACAGCCTGACCTGATCCTATGTCATGCACTCCCCTGCATTTAATTTCCTCCCATTCTGTAAATTTCCCATCTTCAAAGCATCTGACGAAGTGGGATTTTCTCCCACGAAAGCTCATGCGATAAATAAATCTGTTAGTCTTTAAAAGTGCCACAGGACTCTGTTGTTTTTCTGCAATAGACTAACATGGCTACCCCTTTGGATCTTTCAAGTACTGTGGCCCAAACTGAGTATTAAACACCACAGGGTCACAGGCCTGGATGGCACAAAAAAGGTTGGATGGCAGCATGGAGGATCTCATAGAAACTGATGAGTGTTGGAGTCCAAAACCCTCTTTCTTTCTCAGGGTTTGAGGGGAGGGAGGGCAGTTATGGAGTATACAAAGTCTACTCACAATCAGGGCAGAGATGGGATTATGGTAAACAAGTTTGCCCACACCACCAGTCACTGTGAAGAGAAAATTTTCTAGCTGTAGTTAACAATCATCAGATGGGAACAAGATAAGGCCTTAATCAGGCAGACTCGCCTCCCTGGAGAGCTGGGTTTGCAGACATGGAGACTACAATCAAGAAAGCAAGATAAGATGTTTCCTTGATCCTTGAAAAGCTTAGTCCTCAAATCAGTTCATCACTCTGCAAGTGGGAGATCTGCACCAGCAGTCTCTGCAGTAAGGAAAAGCCTTGACACAGAAGGTGAAAACTTGGCTCCATTGAAGTCAATGACAAAACTCACCTAGCCTTTGTGTGGGAAAGATAAGACAATTCTCCAAGATGAAAGGGAAGACCTAACTATGCACTAGTTGCTTTTCCTCTATGAAACAGACTCTGTCCTATACCCTATGGTATTTATTGATTTACTTTTTTAGTTTGAATAAAGGGGTTGTTTTTTCCTCCAGCATCACCTGGAAGGTTGCCCTTTTTGACCCAGCTATAATCAATGAGCATGCCACCATCATGACACACATAAAGGGAGTGAACCCAATCAGAGGCCTAGTCTACACTTAAAAAACTGCGGGGATCCTTGAGGGATCGACGCAGCGAGATCGATGGAGCGGGCAATCTAAACCCAGAAGCGCTCTCCAGTCGACATAATTACTCCACCCCCTCAAGTGAAGTAAAGCTGCGTCAACCGGGAGAGTGTTGTAAGTTGACAATGATGAGTGAAGACGTCATGGTAAGTAGAATTAACTACATCGACCGGAGATATGTATTCTGCAGAACACTGACTTAGCGTCATAGTTTAGACCTGGCCAGAACTTCCCCATTCCCTACTTCTCCCGTAAAGTACAAGCAGTAATATGTTGATGCTAATTGCAAGGAGTTTGGTCCTTTACCATGGGTTTTTCTCAAAAGGGGAAAAATTGGGTCTTTACTGCCTAGGTGTCTGCAGACACTGAGCTGTACTCAACCCAGTTTGGATGCAGTTCAGAATCTGGGTCCAGACCCCTTAACTCCACCTTGCCTTCATTAAATTATGTAAGACCTAATATGTCTGGTTTAAATCCATTCCCCTCACATTCAGTGGAGATGCAAGTATTTCCATATCTGGGTCAGCAACATCTAGCTAATATGATGTTATTTTGTTAGGTGCATATAAATGATTTTTATCAAAGCTTTTTTTTAAATAGCAATTTTTTTCTGTAGTTAGATGCAGCTATTAAAACAATTATAGCACAGAGCCATTAATGTGATCCTGCAATTCTCTTCTGCCTAAACTGACCTTGGTCATGTTACAGTAGTTTTATAGGTTTTCAATCATGTAAGTTGGAATTGGAAACCAAGCAGTTTTTTTACTTGTAAAGCAAAGGAATAAGTAGGAAGAACTTGAAACACTGTTTGTAAGCAGGGAATTGTATAAATTATTAAAGCCAAAGCAAAAGAAGGAAATTGAACCTTGATATGTTAACTTAGTGGCAATGCAATTTACCTATTAATTTATGTTATAGAAACTGGGTCATAGAAACCTCTTTCTTGCTTAAGTGTATTGAACTGCTTATTAAAATACAAAGATATTGGAGGCTTTAATGTGTATCAAATATATTTGGCTTATTAAAATACAAAGATATTGGAGGCTTTAATGTGTATCAAATACATTTGGCTCTGTATCATAAAGTTAACCTTGTCCCAATTTGCTAATTTTTCTTAGCTTATGATTTGCTTCTAAACACTATCTGTGGAAGCCTTAATCTCTCTGGATGCCTTCATCACTTCACTGACTAAGGAAGAATCTGATGTCTGTTTTTGATGGCGTATTAGGTACAGCAGCCTTCTATATTTATGAATATGTCTGCCAGAGAGAGCTTTTATTTTGCCATTTTTTTATTAATTTTTCTTATCTAGCTTGACACATGGCTAACACTGTGATATCAGTTGGAGAAATAGTCTAGCACTTTTGTCCTCCAAATCTCATATCCTAAATATGACAAAAAAAACCCTCCAGCCCACCAATATAATACATTCAGTGGTTAAAGTATAATTTGCTGGGCCCCGGAACCCTCCTAATCTCTGGGCCCCCTTCCTGTATTGTCCGGGTCCCCAACATGTATGTGTGGGCCCCAGCCTAGGTATGCATTTGCAACCACTTCTCAGTACCATATGGATCAGTTATCGCTCCATAACAATATTTATAATTTTATATGGCATTTATGTCTATAGCAATTATTGTCACAAACTAGCAAACACTGCATAACACAATAAGTATTGTGATCTTTATATTCCCAATGTGCAGATTTCACTTCATTAAATACAATGCCAAACTTGGAACACAAAAATTTTATGTCACTTTCACCAAATTCCGGTGACGGTTCTGTAGTGAAACGTGATGAGTCAAGTGCTTCAACAGCATTGTTTAGATGTTTTTCTGAGTATGGCAACAATCTAGCATTCATACAGTCTGCTAAGGCCTGGTAAAACTGACATTTAAAAATTTCAATTTGCTTGCCAGCATCCACAGGGCCCCTTCCCCGATCCTCACCCCTCCTCCACAGTCCCTTCCCCGCTCCTCTGCCCCCCCGTAGCCCGTTCCCCTTCCCCAATCCTCTCAGCTCCCCTTACCTGGCTGGGAGCCCAGAGCTGCAGGAGTAGCCAGACTCGGATCCGCACCTTAGCCAGCCAGCCACTCCCGCCCTGAGCACGCTCTGTCTGAGCATGCTCAGGGCAGGAGATTTGAAATTCCCCAGCATGGCTGCAGCAGGACAGGGTGGAACAAGCATTCTGCCGGAGTCTGCTGCTTTGCTGGGCCCCCTGGGCGGGACACACCGGAACGCAGCGTTCCACCTCCTTTTTCTATTTTTAGGGGCCCCAGAACGCTGGCCCCTAAAAATTGTGGGCCTTGGAACTGTGTTCCAGTGCATTCCCCTTTACTTTAACCCCTGAATACATCTGACCAACATATAATGCAGCAGTTTGCTCAAAAGTTTACAACATTATTGTATGCCAAAGTGAATTAAAAGAAATCTAACATACTCAGTTCTTAGCTATTACATAGGCTTCCTCATAGCACAAACTAAGAGCTGTGGCTGTTAAATACAAATAGTATATTTTTTTAACAATCCTGTTAGATCTGCCATATCACAACACAAATTAAATGGAATCTCAGTACACTTACAATTGAAAAGGTGCCACATCACACAACCACCACCACAAGTGACAATCTTAGAAAAGAAACTAAGGACTGAAAGGTTACAAAAACTAAAGAAGTGGTTACTCCAGGTCAGGACAGTAGCGTATTACTAGAGCACTCTATACTACATTTTACCTCTGATGGCCTAATTTTGTATCCACTCCTGCTTTGCACTGTTAAACCATTAACCCAAGGGATCAGTCCCACCTAACCGTTTCTATTGTCTCACGGTAACCATGATTGGTCAGAGCAGCTCCACTCATGCAAGGGCATGAACAAGGAAAATGGAGACAGCCCCAAAATGTCCCTATATTCTGACAGCTTCCCAACTCACTGTGGCATTAGCTCCAGTTATTTATGCTCCAATTAGCTTCTCTTCAGTCAGCCTAGCTCAAGTGAGAGCAGCTGCACTGAAAAGCAGCACTTGAGCAGCAACATAGTGCAATGGTTTTCAAACCACAGGTCGGGACCCTATACAGACCTTCAGGTACTGGGTTGCAGCGTCCCCCTGCTGCTGTCATTGAAAGACTGGAATGCATTGCTGAAAGATGTAATTGTTGGGTCACAGACATAAATTATTTTTTTTCAACTGGGTCCCAAGGAAAAAGGTTTGAAAACCTTGGGCCTAGTGTGACTGGATTTGAACCACAAGAAAGCTGCATCCCTGCTTCATTCTAGACCCAGGGCTGGCAGCACTCACACTTCAACTTATGTTTCGATTGGCCAGCTTTTAACGAAAGCTAGAGATTTTTGTGTGTGGACAGTTGTCAGGTTGGGGCAACATTAAAATTACAGCTAACACTGTAGTGAAAAAAAGACCCCAGACGGCAGAAAAGGTTCTTGAAAACAAACACCTAGACATAAATGTAATATTCACGTTGCTCTAGCTTTTAGTGGGAATCAGTCTGTCCCTAGCTGGCCCATGGATTGGAAAAGCATGAAGATCTTAAAGCCATATTGCCCTATCACTGGTCATGCATTAAGCACTGTTTGATCAGACAAGAGGATCAGACCCTGTGACGAAAACACAAAATTCCACTCTCCAGGGCTTTCAATTCAGCTCATTTCACAAATATTATAAAAATATTTTAATTTAGTACCTCAAAATATTTTCCACACATATATAACCATCCTGGCAAAATATTTGTATCCGTAGAGAATTTAGTTGCAACATTATGAATAGGATTTTCCAGAATATGAAAGTAATCATAAACCACTTGAAGATCTTGTTATAACTATTAATATGAATTTAATATTCCATGTGCAGTGAATAAAAATAAAAAGATTCTTGCGGATTCAAATGCTATATCCCCTTTGTTAACATTTTTCTAATAACAACAGAAATATCCAAAAAGATTCTCAAGTCTTAAAACATCTCTAGAGCTATATAATTTTATAGAGAGTTATCATCCACTAACAAGTCCTTTGGGACACGTGAATTTTGTATGAAAGAGAAATAACAAGCTCCCTAGATAGCTTGATCCTTTTTTTATGGAACCTCATTATTTTCAAGTTTTAACGCCTACTTTAGCATCATATTGTTTTATCTTACCATTGGACAAGTAATATTTTATGTCTGATTTATGAGGTAGATTTTATCTTAATCATTAGGGCACAAATTTATAATAATTTTCAGGCAGAATCAACTGTGAATAGTGAGAATTGGACTCAGTTTCAGAGCAGCCATGTTACAATGTGTTTTCTGAGTTTATGTGAAATACAACATGACTGCTGAACTTCTCTGTTTCATGAAGATGAAACATCAGGACAGGCTTGATGAGAATGGCCCTGAAATATATTGTCTCTTGAAATCACTGCATGCCGCCCATTGAGCCTATATAGCAGACAAGGTTTTGTCAGCCAAGAAAGCTGCATGGTGTCAAGCAAAAGAAATTCTTCAGACCAGACTTCAGCAAATGAGAGACCAGCAGTGGGAAAAGAAAAGAGCAGTTATATCTGGTTATAACTACAAAGTTACAACTGGTTATAACCACAAAGACACCTACATTTTTTTTGCTGACTTTCAGACTGTGAATGGCACAAAGTACATGGGATCACCCCTATCTGAAACTGATCAGCAATCAACTATTAACTTACAAAAAATAAAAATTTGACAAATGGACAGAACATTCCAATTTGCTTTTTAGTCACTCCTCCAACCTTTCCAAACAGTAAATGCTCTTCCACAACACTTAAGCCTTAGGTCTACTAGAAAGGAGGTTTAATAAAGTCGATTTAATTTTCATTAAGTTGACTTTATTTTCCTTAAGTCGACTTAAGCAAGCTGGTTAAGTCGACTTAAGGGAACTGTAGTGTAGACGCAGGGTAAATTAAGTCGACTTAAGCAAGCTTAAGTCAACTTAATTTACCAGTGTAGACGCAGCCATTTAGCTGCCCGAAGTCAGAAAGTGCTGTAACAAGGAGTGGAAGCATTGAGCATGCTCTACAAGGTTTCCTGCTGGTGTGGTGATCAGACATCATGAGAGCAGCAGCCGCAAGAGTTGCATGAGAAGAGCCCATGTGCTCAGTGTGTGACTGGGAGAAGCTAAGCCAGGAGTGGACAGCAAGATGTTTTCTCCCTACTCTGGAGCCTTTTGCAGCAGTTTCTTCACATGTGTATGTGTCTGGGTGCTGGTTAATCAGTAAGCTGACTGGATGCTCGTTCCAGGAGAGGAAGAGTCATCTACATGGATTTCTACTAAAGATTCCTGCAACCAAAGAAGATTGCTGCTTCTCTCAACTCAAGCCTTTGGACTTGGTGAACAGAGGCTATAGCTGAGATTCGGGTGCACTATACCTAAACTTTGGGAACTCTTGGATTTCTTTCTCATAGTATTTCTTTGGGGACTGCTCTGTTTTCATTTTCTTTTTCTTGTTTATGTGTTGTGGAAAAGAAAGCTGTGAAATAGTGAATGTGGGTTTACAACACAGCCACATCATGTTGTTATTGTTTCTTTCATCATAAGATTTACATTATTTTTTTCTTAGTAGCACTTGAATGTGAGGGCAGTAACTCTGAACAGTCTTTGCTGTGAGTCCTTTAAAGACTGAATCCTGGGTCTCCAGTTGCTGCTCCATAGGAGTTGTGGTTTATTTCTTGTAAGGCGCTGGAGAGGGGCAATGAGGTAAACGCTAGCCTACCCAAAGCACAAACTGTAATGATCATCATGGCATTTCCCTACTGTTTGTTGCTGGGAAAATTCTTTCACAGGTCATGTGCAATGGACTTAACACCTATTTTGTGGAAACCATCCTCCCTCCATCTCAATGTGAACTTGAATCTGGAAGAGGCAACATAGACATGTAGCTTCAGGAAAAAAGCTGAGATCAAAACTGCATATAGTGTTCATCACTTTCACTAAAGCTTTTGATTCCATAAATAATGAGGAACTCTGAAAACTTTTGTTCATTTTTGCATGCCCTGTGAAGATTTCTGTCATTCAATCCTTCCGTGATAGCATAATGGCCAGAAAAGAGGATAATAGTAAGATGTAAGACCCTTTTAGTCACCAGTGGTACTGAACAAGGTTACATGCTGGCTCCCACACTCTTTTCTATCCTTTTTCTGGTTTTCCTTGTGGATGCATTTCATGACATTGATGGAGGAGTATTTATCCAGTTTGGCACTGATGGAAAGTTGTTCAATATGCAATGCTTCCATGCTCCCATCTAAGTGGCAGATTTACTCATTAAGACCTTTTATTTGCTGATGATTCTGCACGAGATCTTGATTGATTACATTCAATTTATAGCTGACCACCTTACTAGTGCAGTCAGTCATTTTGGGGTCACAATCAACCTAAAGAAAACTAAAATTCTGTTCCAACCTTTCCCAGTGGACGTGCATGTCTACCCAATTATTAAGTTCAACAAGGCTCCCCTCAAATCTGAAAAGAGGTTTTGCTACCAAGGGAGTATTCTGTCACAGAATGCCACAACTGATGATGAGATTATTCATTGGGTAGCCAATGCCAGATCTCCATTTGGAATGTTATCAAACTGCCTATGGAAACACAGAGACATAAAAATAAGCACTTAGCTAAGTGTGTATTGAGCAGTCATGCTTATAATGTTTCTCTACACATGTCAGACATGGACAACATATCACTGCCACATTAGTAAATGTTATCAGTTCCATATGTAGTCTTTGGTCTCTTTTGAAGAGTCTTATCATGTGACAAGAGTACCAATATCCAATTGCTTAATCATTGCTGGATGTCTGGCATTCAAAGAAAGCTGTGAAAGCTTAACTGTACTGGCCTGGGCATCTCATTTGTATGTCCAACTGGAGAATACCAAGACTGTATTTTATGGTCAGTTGAAGTGAGGCGCCTGTTCCTATGATGGCCAATACAAATGATATAAAGACACACTGAAATTAAGCTTGAAAGCATGTCAGGTTGACCCCTGCAACTGTGAAGCAACAGACCATGACAGAGCAACATGGTGGCATGTTGGAAATAATTTCCTTTTTAAGTTTACTAAGATTTAGCATGACTCAGCTTCCACACAAGCATTACTTTATGAGTTCAAAGACCACTTGGTGTTGATTACATCCAAAATATCAATACATACTCATATACACTTATACTGGATATGCTAACAGCAATACATTGACCAAAATACCCACAACAGAATCAAACCAAGGAGATTCCATTGTATATAGCTCCAAAGAAGTAAGGGAAAAAAACCCTCTGACAAAAAAACTTCCATAAGCTTTGCTTTTCATATATTATAACAAGCAAGTGACATTATTGGACACTAGTCAAAAATAAAAACAGAGTATTAGGGTTATACCTGCATATGTTTCCAATTACTAGGTTGTCTCTGTTTCAAACGCTGTATATAAAATGTTGCTAGTGTTTTCAGGGTCTTTACAAATTTAACATAATTCCATCTTTCTCATGATTGTATTCCTTTTGGTCTCACACTTTGAGTTTATTGGTCACGTGAACATTCAAACTTAACTTAAAAATCATACTATACTTTGGCCCAGTGTAGACTATCTTCCTAAATGGCACATCTGTCATGTTGCTGCTAACTGTTCTAAAGCAAAGCACATTAACCCCTTATGTGAAAAGCATGAACAGACAAAGATAAAACAGCCTGCAATGGCCATGGACAATCTTCTCTGTCCCACATAGAATTGTTTGCAATTCTTGCATTGATCTGATCTTACCTATACATGCTCACTTATAAGTTTACTGAATCCTCATTTGTCAACATGGATGTGAGATTCCATCATCATCATCACATTCTCGTAGGATAGTAGTTTTTCTCACTGTTCCATGTGATATGCAGTAGCAGCCTAAAGTTCAGAAAGAAAAGAGGAAAGATTTTCTGCTAGTGAGCTGCAGTAACTAAAATGCTATCTAATCAAATAATTTAGGACTGCTACTAAAAACTGAATAAGAACTTCTTTAGATGAAAATCTGCAGAATTTGAATTACATGCATTTTAAAATGTACTTTGACTTTTTGTGAGTCTTTTCATTTTATGGTAACGTCTCTAGGTACAGTTTTTCTCTAATCAGATTGGAGGTTACTAACTAGCTTTGTTAGTGACTGAAGGCATGTATGGCTGTCCCTCCCTGTCAGTCTCCGAGGGTATGTCGACCTAAAGTCGACCTAGTCAAGTCAACTTAGAGAGTTCACACTGAAAACTCCTATCAACTGCCTGTATCCACACTGGCAAGTGCTAGGTCGATGGAGGAGTGGTGAATTGTGGGTAGCTGGGAGGGGGCCTGGAGGTCAATTAGGTTGACTTAAGGGCTTTCCCTGTCTACACTGAATTAAGTCATTATTTTTAAGTAACATCATCTAACCAAAATGCTTTGTCTTTTGAGCTAGTATTACATTTTTCTTGGTTCCTTGTCCTGCAGTATATTGTGTACATTCATAGCTGTTTTTTAAAGTGAGGCCTCCACCACTGATTTCAATGTAATAGCAAGACATGCTGTGATAACACAGATCGAGGGGGACATAGATGCAGGAGTAATGAAGCATTGTAGTGTGACAAGTTTGGGGTCCAAGATTTTCAGAAGTGATTAGCAACTTTGGATGGCTTGGTTTTTGAGACATATGAAAAAGATCCTAATAATTCTCCAGTAATTAAACATGAGCAAAAAATATGTCTTTCCACAAGAAAACAATAAAACATATCTGGTGCCTTTTCTCCTTAGAAACAAATTTTCCAAATATCCATCATTCCTTTAATTAGGAAGAAAAAAAGAAAAACTCCTTAAAATTCTTTTCTTGGGTACATGTGTTACTTCATCCTAATAAAGTATTACATTTATCAGCCTCTTGATATCAGCTTAGATCCTTCATTTGGATGCTTCAAGATTTCATTTTACCAGTTCCCTGGAAGTAGGACAAACTTCTAGCTCAGTTTGCGGGGGGGGGGGGGGTAAGAGGGGTGGAATTGCTGGAAGAGAATGACCTCTTCCTGCCTCTGCTGGAGCTTGAACCTGAGCACTACAGGACGGAGAATTTGAAGGAGCTGCTTGCCACCTAGGACACTGAGGAACTGCTGGGATTACTACTAACTGGCTACCCCATGGAGGTGGATGACTTCTCCAGAGACCAGATACACCCCAATGAGGGTGGGGGTAGGAGTAGCTCAGGGAAACCAGATTACAATTGGGTTGTGTGGCCAGAATAATGGTCAATGTGTTGTGGTAGACCCCTCCAAATGATGGAATAGGGTGGGCTCAGGATCCCCAACTCTGTGTTGCCAACCACATCCCTGGAGGGACAGCCACCCCTTCTTAGGCCAGAAGGCCCGATTGCTGGCTAAGCCTTGCCAGAAGGCCAGAGCCCTAACTTGCCTAATCATTCTGCCATGCTTGAAGACCAGAGTCCCCTTAGACTGTTTGGTGCTTCACTCCTGCCTGAGGGCCAGACCTGACCCCCTTTATTTGCATTTTGTCCTGCCTACAGAACCAGGGCCTCAGAGACAGCTACCTTCCCATTTTTGAGCTTGCATTGATAAGTGTGATAGCAATGGGGGATGGCCTCCCTTGGGGTACATCTACACTGGAGCCTTAGGTCGACTTAAGGAAGGTTAAGTCGACCTACAGACCACTGTATCCACATTGGGCTTTTATTAAGTCGACTTAAGTGCTTGCTTGTGTTCTTTGCACAAAGCTTTACAATTCAGACTGTTGTGGGGATGAATCTTCACATGGATCATCATCTGAGACAAAATGAACAAGCTACACTCTAGCAACAACATTACCAAGCAGCGAGACACTGTACCACAGAGCAGCTGCACAAAGTCAGTTTCATTCCAATTAATCCACACATACCCTCTCATCTCCATCCTCCTCTGCTGTTGCTTCCACTTCACCCAGAAAGTCAAAGGATTAGTTAGATTTAGACACACTCAAATATTTTTTTTCTTTTTATAGCACCTTTTGTGAATTTTTCCTCCTTTTCCAATATACATATATAGAGAAAAAGGAGTGGATGAACAAGGCAAAATAGTTATATAAAAGACAAAGCATATTCCAAGGTTGAAGAGCAGAGTTTCTAAGCAAATTCTGTAAAAGTGTCAGTGTGAAGTAATTGTATTGTATATTATGAGGCCTTAAGATGAAATTCCCTGAGGACAGAAGTCCTGCACAATTTTAACCCTATTGTGGGGTGCTGAACTCCCTTACTATGAAGGGTGGATGCATAGGATTCTGGTAGGGAGGCGTTTGAAACTACAATTTGCAGGCAGAGAACAAGAGGACAGTCAAGAAAACAGTAGACAGACTATGTAAGGGAGGACAGCATAGATACAGAGTGTTGGACTGGGAAGCCTGGAAAAAAGATTAGTCCGATTTCCAAACTCGGGAAAAGGGAAAGTAGTAGTAGTACACATGGTCTATCCTATATGATCCCTCAAATCAATGGTTTCTGCTTGCCATTCTGATGTATTTGCTCTATGCTTAAAACAATGGTTTTGAAAGACATCCATCTGGTATCTATCATTGATCATGTTGGTAATATAATTTGCATCTCATAAGCATTAAATTTGCATTTAGTTAGTGTTTGACAATATCATTTGTTCATTCAGTTCAGCTCTATGTCTCTATATCTAATTTATTTCAGTAGCACACACTTCCATGGGTCTACAGTAGTAATGTGTTGGCACTGCTTCTTACATTGGATCTTCCTTGAAAGGAACTGAGCACCATTGATGTGGTTAGGGTGTGCAGCACTGCACCAGGCTGGCTCTTATCTTGCAAACATTTACTCATGAGAGTAATTCTTACTCATGATAATCATTCCATTGAAGTCAATGATATTATTTGTGTAGGCAAAGACTCACGTGATGTGAATAGTGGTTTGTGGAATTAGATCCCAAGATCCTGAGCCAAAGCCCACTGAGGTAAATGAAAAGACTTTCACAGTTTTCAGTGGCATTTGAATCAGGCCTTATGGCCCTGATTCTGCAAACACCGAGGAACATGCTCAACAGGTAGTCCTATGAACTTTAGTGGGATGTTTCATGATAATAAAACTAACCATGTGCCTAAATGTTTGCAGGATTGGTGCTTAGGTAAGGGAAATAATGCAGCAATCCATATCTTTTCAACTCCAAATGACTTCAGTAGGAGTTTGGGGCACTCAGCACTTCATGGGGTAGGTACCAATATGCAATAGAATTTGTTCAGACCATACATAACAGGTAAAAAGAAGCTAAAAATACATTTTTGAACAATATTCAGATAAATTTGCTTCTGCTCTACAATACAAATTGGCCAGTGTCCTTGTTTATTATTGTGATTTTCATTAATTATTAGAAATACTTAATAGGAGATAGCAAGGGCTTGATGTAAGAAATAATTGCAAATATAATACAATTATTAGGTACACAGGCAGAGTTAAAACATAATAACAATGTCCATACTGAGCCTCATGATTGCTTGAGATAATGATCTCTCACTTTCAATAGGTGCTAAAGAAAATGAGTGCTTTCATTTATCTTACTAAGAAATTGCTATAGTTTCTGCTAGCCTACGGTTAAATGTAGGAAGCGCCTCTTATTATATGTTCAGAGCCCTTAATCCTCTGTGACTGCAAAGGAAGTTGAGGATGCTAAGCATCTTGCAGTACCAGTCCTTTCAAACTCACCAGCTGGTAACCAATAAATTGTCAACTAAAATTGATTGCACCTTTTTGCTGATATTTACATTGCAGTGTACAATACTTTGAATTAAATGTCATATAATCCTTGAATTTAACAAGCATTCCCAACACTGAGACTATTGAAGAGAAATTTAGTGAAATGATTGTTAACGCAAAATAACTTTTCTGCTCACATTCAGAAGTAAATATTCCCCCAAGTATCCTACAGAAACTATTGGCTGTGGTCATAAATACATTACTGTTTAATATTGTCATGTGCAAGAGATCTATAAAAAAAAATGCAGGCTGTTCTTTTGGGCAATGTGTTTTGTAAACTATTCTGAAGTAATCATATTTAAACTCAATCACCATGGCCCATTTAAGTCCAAAGATTGCTTTTCTTCCTTTTATTCTTGAATTTAAATATTAATACATTGTTACAGTTGTGCAGTAGAGCTGTCAACACTGTACTTTACAGCTAGGTTTCTTATGTGGAAAATTAATATGGAATGTCATTTTGATAGGCGGCAATCAATAGGTGAGCTGCGTGTACTGTATGTTTCTTCTAAGCTCTCAAATGTCTGAGAGTAGCCCCTGAATTCTTGGAGATGTTTTTTTCGTACAGTGTTAAATAGTTAGTAACTTCTTCAGATATTTATGATAGGATTAAGCTGTGGTATGAAATCATGTGAAAGAGACATTTTCTGCTTGCCTGGTTTTATCTGATTATTTTTTTGAATAAGCCTCAATATACACATTATTAGCACAGACACATTTTGAAAGCCTCCTAGTTATGTTAGAAAGATGTCCGTCTTCATGTACTTGAATCCTGGATTTTTATTTTTAGATAAAAATGTATTTAATGATAATAGTGTATAGTAGTAACAATTATCTACAGACCTCATCTCTAAGGCTGCGTCTACACTTGTAAATTAAGTCGACTTAAGCTTGCTTAAATCGACTTAATTTACCCTGCGTCTACACTACAGTTTTCTTAAGTCAACTTAAGCAGCTTGCGTAAGTCGGCTTAAGGAAAAAAGTCGACTTTATTAAATCTCTTTTAAATTTGACTTAGTGCTTAAGTCGACTTCCTAGAGTCGACTTAAGCCAGTGTAGATGTGGGGTAGCCCTAAGTCGACTTAGGACTACCCCAGGACTACACCAATGCCCTCTCTGCTGGGGGGGGCACAGGGGGAGCCTGGCATGCCCCCCCCACAGAGCAGGGCAGAGCCCTGCCCACCATGCCCCTATGCCTTGCCAGGGTCCCTGACCCCCTTTGCCCCTGTGGACCTGCCCTAGGGGCCCCTAATCCCCTAGAAGTCAACCTAGGCATCCAGTGTGGACGCTCTAGGTCGACTTTGAAAGTTCCCCCCTAAGTCGACTTTAAAGTTGTGTGGACATGCTAAGTCGACTTAAGTAAGTCGACTTAGCTAAAGTCGACTTAAATTTACAAGTGTAGACATAGCCTGAGGTGCCACAGGACTCTTTGTCATTTTTGCTGAAAACCAACAAACACAGCTACATTTCTGAAACCTGATTAATGATGGACAACAGAGTCTTGTGGCACTTTTAAAGACTAACAGATTTATTAATCGCATGAGCTTTCGTGGGAGAAAATCCCACTTCGTCAGACGCTTTGAAGATAGGAAAGTTACAGAGTGGGAGGAAATTAAATGCAGGGGAGTGTATGACATAGCATCAGGTCAGGCTGTAACAGCAAATCAAAGTAGGTGTTAGGATTCAAAACACTGGGGAACAGCACATAGAGGAGGGGGGAGGTCAATTCACTTGATGTAATGCGAGAAAAATCCATAGTCCCTGTTGAACCCCAAGGCAACTGAGTCAAATTTGCATATAAGTTCGAGCTCTGCAGACTCTCTTTGAAGCTGTGATTTGTTATTCATCTGTGTCAACACAGCTATTAACAAGTCGTTAAGGGAGTGAGCAGGGAGGTTGAAGTGTTCCCCTACAGGTTTTTCAGTATTGCAGTTTCTGATGTCAGATTTGTGTCCATTGATTCTTTGGCGCAGAGACTGTCCTGTCTGTCCAATATATAAGGCAGAGTGTAGCTATTCCTCTTAACAGTAATATAGAATAATCCTCTTCACTGGGACATGCTTCATGGGAAAATACAAATTTTGTAGTCAAATCTTCTCATTATCCCAACTCTGAAAAGTGCTATAATTAATACTTTGCTGAATGCCCTGATTCTGTTACTGCTAGACTAGAGTCTTTACTGATCTGTTGGCATGTATCCCTATTCAACTTCCAAACCTGTTGGAAATCATGTGCTCTTTTACTGTTTTCATTTTTCTTATGTGATTACTTTAATTAAGCTCTTTCACTGGTAGCCTATTTCTCTTTGTATATAGTTTAAGGTTCTTACACATTTAGGATCCAATTCTGCTAAGCATTGAATTCCTACTGTAGTTGCCACTAGGCACCTTAAGATCTTTCATTCCTTTTTGCCATTTTATATAGTTAGTTTGGTTTCTGTATATATATCCAATGAGAATTTTTGTTCAACCTCTGGTTTGCTTTTAACATCACTTCCCCCTTCCCCCCTCCCCCCCCCCCCCCCAAACCTTGGAGTACCTTTTAACTGAAGTGGAATTCTTTACAAGGTTTGCATAATTTACTATCTAAATGAAAAGGAGGCCAGGGTGTTAGTATCTTATAACATCAGGTTCAGTCCTCTAGCATCTCCATCCATGGAACTCCCAGTCAAGTTTTGCACCCTGCAGTCTTGAAGTGTAGGCAGTTCCTTCATGTCATGGGTTTGTACAACAGTTTGATGATTGTGAAAAGTGTCTTTGCAATAAAGTACTTAGATTTCCTCATGTGAAAACTGAGGACGGTGAATTGCATACTTTTTCTAAATATAAGAAATTATATTTATTTCTTATCAGATCTAGAGAAGAAGTTGGCTCTGAGAAAGAAAAAATAATATTTTTAACACCCACCACTAAAGAAATCTGGGTGTGTATATGCAGCCAACAGAAAGTATAATATTTTTTAGAAATAAAGGAATTGGAGAGATTCATTAATGCAAACAACTGATGCTGTAATTTTTCTCGTTTCTCTTAAGCTCTCAGAGGCTATGTCTACCCTGGCAAATTAAATCAATTTCAGGAGGTTTAAGTCAACTTAATTTTAGCTGCATCCACACTAGGCTTTCATTAAGTCGACTTAAGAAGTTCCTTAAGTCGACTTAATGAACGCTTAAGTCAACTTAATAAGAATCACCTAACCCTTCTTTAGATCAACATAAGCCCAGTGTGGATGTTTAAGTCCACTTTGTCAAGTCGACCTAAAGACAGTTAAGTCGACTTCACAAAGTAGACTAAGTCGACTTAACTTTAAGTCGACTTAGTCCACTTTGTAAAGTCGACCTTATTAAGTCAACTTAACAAAGCCGACCTAACTTTTTGTAGTGTAGACATAGCCAGAATGACAACTATATATAATATATTGGCAGTGTTTCAATATCATGGTAAAAAGATCTAATGCATTACATTCTTAATTATTAACTGTTGCTGGGAATAATATTGCTTGGATTAATTATACTAATTAAAAGTTTAAGAGGATTGTTTTGTTAGACTTTATTAAGCAGCTTTATGAAATTCATGACTAGAATTAAATTAATTACAGGGACAGTTAAAATCTTCATTCTGGTTATTTTTTCCCTCCCGACCAGTGCCATCTTTGTCCAGCAGGATTATTGCTTATAGTAGTTGGACCAATGAAAAAGAGGAGCCTCTGGGTTGCTGAGTGTCTCCCATATTTGCTATGTGCTTATAGCGCCAATTCATGTTAGTGCACCCCATATAATCAGACTGTAGCAATTAAATAAATACAGATTTGTAGAAGCAAGAAAACAAAGGATTCATAAGGAGTTATGCTTCAGTAAAGACTTGGGAGCTGGCCCTGCTCTGACACTATATGGTTTAAAATGTGGTTCTTTTCCAAAGAGTGGTATTGTGTAATTGTTGTGAGGATTCATGTAAAAACAGTCTTTCTATCTGCCAGCAGTGCAAAATCTATGCTGAATCTGAAAACTAAGCTAGATTCTTCACTTTCCATGCATCAGCACCAGTAATAAAGGTTTTGCAAGCCATGCTCTGTACTCATTGACAACTGTGAACTCTGATGGCTTTCACTAGGTTTTTGTAATTGTAGCTGATTAGAATTCAGCCCTTGATCTGGCAAACAGCTCCATATGAGAAGATCCTTGCACTCATGGAGAAGTCTGTTGAATAAGTTCTTTATTAAATAACTGTATTCATGAATCAGAGGAAAGAACAAAATCCATCTACCTCTTTCACTCTTAGCTCTGCAATTCTGTAATGCTAAACAGGGGAAAGAAGTGGTAAGAGCATATTTTAATCACTAGACTGAATAAAATCAGGGATCAAATCTGGTGAGTAAAAAGATATCATTTTACTAGTCAATTTTCAGTTAGAACTGGACTGGTGTTTATAATTCCTCTCAGGTTAGTATAAACTATGAATTTTGTAAATGCTCTATTTACCTCTTCCTTTAGATAATTAAGAAAGATGCAATCATAACAACAAGCAGCAGTCTCAGTAGGTGCTGCTTTGTAAATGTAAAAAAATTCATTAAATAGATAATTGTCTGAACTCAGTCTTGCCAACTATCAGGATTTTATCATGAGTTTCATGGTATTTCGTGGGTTGGGTTTTTGGGGGTTTTTTTGAAGCCTAAGTTCTGGAAGCTAAAATAGTGAGTTTCTTCATGGTTCAAGAGAAAACTTTGAAACTTTGATCTTTAAAGGCTCAATAGCCTCATGGCAAATGAAAAGAATCCACAAATCTATTCTTTTGAAAAGCTGCTTTTGGGGGGATAGAAAAAGAGAGGCTGACTTCTGATATATGCATCTTTTGCTTTGGTAGTAATACTGCAAACCTTTTCTTGTTCAAGATAGGTCTAAGAAACCTGATGAAATAACAGTAACATTGTTGAATAAGTGGACTGGATTTTCCTCTCATTTATGAATCTGGCGTAATTCCAGTAAAGTCAATCAAGTTACTTAAAAGAATGTACCTATCTGCATCTTTATATGCTAAATATCATTCAAAATCTGGCTTTAAGGGTACATCTACATTGACAACTTAGGTCGACTTAAAGACACTTAAATCAACCTACACAAAGCCGCTTTTATTACGTTGACTTACGCTCTTCCTTAAGTCAACTTAATAATAGCGTACGTCAACTTAATAACACCACCTCTGAAGGTCGACTTAAGTCTTAAGTCAACTTCTTAAGTCAATTTAAAGCCAGTGTGGATGGAGAATAGCGCTAAGTTGACCTTATTAAGTAAACTTAAAGCCAGTGTGGATGGCTATGTCTACTGTTAAGTCGGCTTAACAAGGTCAACTTAAGTTGACTTAAAGTGTAACCACTCTGTTAAGTCGACTTAACTTTACAAGTGTAGACATAGCCTAAGAGCTCAACATGCTAATAGCTCTGTGAGGATGGGTCCCCTGCACCTGAGTTTATTGCAGGATTGGGGCCTAAATGTGAGACAAGAAAAACTCCCAAAACAATTCCATTCCTCTATCTCATTTATTAATAAACCTGCCATCTTCCTGCTGCTCCTGTTGTCAATGATATATTTGTAAAAGCCCTTCTTATCTCCTAAATTCTTTTAGCTGACATCAGTCATTCCAGTTTTGGTTTTGCTGCGGGTACCCACCTCCCCACAACAAGCTTGCTGTATGTTCTTGTTAAACTTTATTTTCCCCCAGCCTCACTTTTTCTCTTTGCAGTAGTGGTCTGGGGACTTGGGTTTTGTTTTATCTTCAGTTGTATGCACTTAGATGCCTGGTAGGTTTTTGATTATTTTATTTTAAGTGAGGAACATGCTCACCATGCAAGTTTTCTAAAGTTTTGACAGTCTATAAATTAATATGTCAAACGAACCATATTGAAAGCAGTACTAGTGAAAAACCTGTCATTTTCTTCTTGTTACTCTCCAGGAGGTTACATTGTGTTCTACTCATTCATATCATTCATGCGCTTGAACAGCATTGTAAGGTTCATCTCATTGACATATATGTAAATGCATGCTTCTCTTCTCTCTATTAACAGTATTCTCAAGTGCTTTATTTTACATTTGGCACTGCTGCAACTATCTAATGTTATGTAAAAGGCCAAAACTCTCCTAGTGTGTCATGAATAAAAAACAGATTATAATAATTTACATTTACATAGTGCTTCTCATCCTAGACAACCCTAAAGTATTTTATAGATTGCATAGGTACTAGAATCACTCATCTCCTGCTGGAAGTGCAAGAACCTGTGGGATAAATCTTGGCACCAAGAACAACTTAGGACAGGAAGTGATTAAGAACACCATATTCAATTAAAATATGGAATGAATTTAAGTTAGGTAGAATGTAATTATCAAAATGGAGTTTGTGATCAGGATAATGTACAATATGTCTGCATACTTTGTGGCAGAATTTTTTCTTGTGAGGTTTTAGAGGAAAGTTTCTCAGTGATGGGAGTTTAATTACTGTGTATTAAAATTAAGGAAATAATTTTAAATGTATACATTACAGACATCCCAACCACAAATTCCACATGGCAGAGTGTAGTAACACTCTGAGTGGCAAATCCTGCGTGCCTGGTGTAAGTAATCCTAAAAAGTGCCAATGGCTAACAGGATGGAGGAGCATTTATAGTTGGGCAGCTTTTGCCCTGAGAGCAGGAAATAGCTGTCAGCTCCAAATGGTTCAGGCCTGGAACCTTCGGATGGAGCTGAGCCAGGAGAAGGTAAACTCCAAATGAAAACAACCATAGGGTTAGCAAAGTGGGGCAGCACCAACAGACAATTTAGTTCCTAGGTTTTTTGTATATCATCAATTTTTTGTGCTCTAGTCATTTAAAACATGCTACCACCATGGAGGCAAGCAATATGCTGACTTCTGAGCAATAGTAACACATTGGCAAAGACTTGAAAATTTCAACCTGGAATTTAGGTTCACTTACAGCTATGTCAGGGGAGGTGGCTAAGGCAGTGAGCTGAGGGAAAACCCATATATTGTCTGCAGGAATCTAGATGTTATGGAGGCAAATGTAAAATCTCATAAGATGGATTTAAAATGTCTTAGTTTGAAGTAGAAAATGAATGGTGGTAGCTATCATCAAAGAGGAGACTGACTTATCAAATGCTCATCAAAGAAGAGGTTGATGATAGAAAGTAAGACTATTTGTATGATATCAGCATAGGTTCTGAAACAAAGTAGACCTATGGAAAAGAAGGAGAGCTTAGAAATGAACTGGCAGAGTTGGTGGTTATGGTGGAGAGTTACACCTTGTTAATGGTTGGTGATGATTTTAAACTGCCATACTGGTGAAGGGAACCCAGTAGAAGGAATAGTGAGTAAATTTTTGGCTTTGACTAAGGAAATGGAGGAGAATATAATGGTGTGTATCAAGCCCTCTGAGGTCCTACCACACTTGTTGCCAGGAAAGAGCAGTAGATGTGGGTCCTCCAGGCTCCCTAGAGAGGCTGTGAAGAAGCTGCCAATCAGAGCCCAGCAAGTTCATATAAAAGGAGCTGCAGACTAGACCAGATCAGTTGCTTACTGGAGCTAAGGGAGTAAGGATGGTGCTTCTGGCTGATGACTAGGACTCCAGAAAGACTTCAGCCCTGAGGGAAGGATGAAGATTCAGGGTTAAGAAGAGAAATGGCCAAAGGAAATGCAGCAGTAAGTAGTTAAAGGGAAGCCACAGGTGTCTACTACTGGTAGGGTCCCTGTGTTGGGGCCCAGAATAGAGGTCAGGCCTGTTTCTTTCCCCTGTCCTCTCACAGGCAGAGTGACTTAACTCTAGAGAAGAGAGTTTAATCAGGACCAAAGAAGGAGACAGAGGACCACAAAGAAATTACCCGTGGAAGGAGTTTGACCTGAACTACTGGCTCTGCTGGAGTCAGTAAGGCTCACTACAAAGCAAAGAGTTACCAGGGAGAAAGCCCTGGGGGTACTGCTCCATATCAGAACAGGGACCCATTGAAAGCTAATCCAACTGAAGCTAAGAGACAGTTTGGAAGTTAGCCCAGAAGGCACTGAGGATAATCAGGGTACTACTGTATGATCTGTTAGACTGAATGAGAACCGAGCTTGGAGCAGGGCTAAAGATACCACAAGAAGAGAAAGCAGTAACTATTGAGGAACAGGGAAGCATACAAGTACAGATCTGTGTCTAATGTGTTTGATGGAAAAAGGGATTTTAATAACATTTTTCAACAGTTAGAAAAAGTGATCATTTAGGTTTCTAAAACAAGGATAATTATTTGCAAAAAATAAAGGGAAGCAGTTAAATTAAATGCTACTACTATGAAAAACTTGGCCATAAAAAGGACTTTTATAAATCTGAGGACAGAGCAACACAAATGTCTAGGGAAAGCCCTTTTCCTGGTTAGGGGAACAGTGGGATACCTTGCTAAAATAGTAGCCTGAGGAAGAGACCTTGTATAGATATTTAAGCCCAAATTACTAAAGTTTAGCAAAGTTATAAGCAGCTGAAAACAGGGTCTTCTAATGAGAAGTGTGATGCAATCTTAACACAAGCAGCAGCACAAACTCCACATATAATTATAGGTAATACATAAAGACAACTTCAATATCTATTCCACTTGCTCATTAATCCCTTGCCAACTACTGTGTTTTTGAAAACAATGCTGCCTTTGGCAAGGGACTAATGAGTGAGTGGGGATCCTATATGGAGCTGTTTTTATGTGAGTGGCATTGATATATGGAGGTTATACATCACCTTCCTCCCACACCCCCACCCTGCACATTGTAATGTAAAGAAGATTAGACCTTGGATGAGAACAGGGCATTACTACTTTCCTAACCATTTTGAAATCTCTGAAGTCATGAGCTGCAAACACTAGCCACGAGCTCAAGCTACAATCACAAGCAACAGTCAGGACTGGTAACTATACATGAACAACAGCAGAATATCTGGGGTCCATGTGTGAATGTGTGTGTGTATGTGTGTATTAAATATTAGTTATTAACACAATTGTGTTTCCCTAATAATAAATGTGGCATATTGCCTTTTCCCCCTTAAAAAGATCTTGGGTGCTCTTTTTGCACAACAGCCTAAGTGGGATGGATAAAGACTTACTTATTCCTAACTACTTCAGAATACCAGCTCTATCCCTTTTGGTTTTCCTGCAATACCATAAAAATTCTGAGCGCTGCCTCTTCCTTCTTAGACTCCAGCCCTAACTCCATTATATCAGTGCTAGTTATCTATTACTGTGCTCTGAATAGATTCAACAAATATTCCTGCTTTGCTTTCTGTTAAACCTGTCATTTAACTGGCAGTGCAATGGACTTTGGGAGAGATCAGCGTTCTTTAGGTCTACAAAACCAGTTTTATTCCATGGTAACCCAAAGATAACTTTTTTTTTTTTTTTTTTTTTGGTCCCTAATGCACATCTCACCTTATGACCATTATAAGTAGAGTTTTATTTATAAATCCAATGTTCTTTTTCTCCTTTCATTTTTCCTAGTACAGTGATAATTCTTGGTTAATAAGTCACTCCAGGGGTATTTTTAAACTAGTTTCACTTAATGTAACTTTTATTTTCCATTAGCTTTAGCCAGAAATCCTATTATGGAAAACCAATTCAGCCAATGTATTTCTAACATCAAATACAGAAGAAAAAGGAGCGTTCTTGTGCCACTCTAATCAGGGGATGCAATTTACAAGCATGAGTTGGGCCAGTCTAGTTGGCTCATGGCAGTAGAACAATTAGCTATAGCTAAAAATGGTTTCTAACTTACTCTTGGGTCACTAAAACATCCAAGCAAATTAAACAGACTACAGTGACTGATCATGTCATGGGTTTCTAACATAATCATCTTATCACAATGCCTTACAGAAGGTAATGCTAAATGATTATTTAAAAGTGAGTTCATTAGCTGTGCAACAGACTGCATATGGGTAAAGTTACAGCAATCCAAAATTAAGCATAAATGAGAGTTGACTTCTTTCACCCAAGCATCACATGTGGCTTAGAAACTAATCTTGTTGCAAAACATCAGATTAGCCTGAAAAAAGCAGTTTGTATAGGCTTGAACAAATGCCTCTAGCATGCACTTGTATGGCAGCTGGTACATTAGCCAACACACTGAGGAACAAACCAAGAATCTTCCTAGCTGAAAACCTGGATTCTAGAGTTGCTATTGCTTGAGCTAAAAGAAGGCAGAGACTGAGTGGATGTGGGGCGCAGGGCACAGAGCAGGACACATGGCACACATGGTTCTATGGGTTACAAATGGCTTTTTTTCCTTTAAAATAACTAATGCTAGTGAATGGTATTTGAAACCAGAGATAATGGAGGGGGCACCACACTCCCCAGTTCCTGCACCATTGACCTAAACCAACAGACAATTCAGGCCAAGTCAAGAACAGGAAGAGAAAGAGGGCAGGGCACATGCTTGGACGAGAGTGCAAGGAGTCTCCTAGTCATTGGCCCCCGTTCAAGCACGAGGGCATAGGGAAGAAAGCGGGTGCCCACCCTAGCATGAGCCAGTGAAGTTGACTGACCTCATCAGAGAACGCCTGCTTTACTTCCTTAGGGGACTTGTATTTTTCCAAGTTTAATAATGACCAGTAGGCAAATGGTATTTAACCTGCATGCTAAGAAGGGTAACCTAAGCTCTCTCCCAGGCTTGGTGTGACAGTTTTAACTGCACATGACTACTGACGCCCTCCAGCTGCAGCACAAGTCATGGGGGAGGTGAGGGGTGGCTCTGAAATCCAGGTGTTGCCTTGTTTCCCTGCTCCGTCTCTTAATAACCTGATAAGGGATGTGGTGTGCAGAGGGAGAGACTGCAGAAGGGGGATGGCAGGGGCATGTGGAGGTAGGGAACCTATTAGACTCCTGCCCCCTTACGGGGTCAGGGTAATGTTGACAGGAGGCATTTTCTGGCACCACACACCTACTATAGGAGCATTCACAAGCTGTGAAGCTGAGGAGCAGCGAGAGGCTTCTAAGTTGCCTGCCTTGCTTTGTTTCATGTTCTCTTCCAGCAGTCACTTCCTCAGCTGTTCTCTACACCTAGAGGAGGATGTGGGTAGCACAAAAGCCTTGAGTGGTGCTGTCCCCCAACCTTCTATCTCACATGGCTTCCCCTGGTAAATGTTAGGGTGATAGAGATAAGAAACCACCACCCCATAGCTGTAGCTGAGGCAGTCTCAGATTCTGACGCTCTGCGGTAGGAAAATGCTGGCTGGGACAATGGCCTGGGACTGTGTTGCAGGATGGGTGCTGCTACTCTTCACTTCAGGCAGTTGGCTCCCAGTTTTTGGCTCCCTACAGCCAACTGCAGGCTGTGCTCAACTGGAGTGCTCTCCACACTGGCAAAAAAAAAACACGAGGGGCCGCAGGAAGATCAAGGATGTCATGAAAATACCACACAGGCTAGAAGGAAGAAGGGAAAGCTGAAGGAATAAAAAAGGAGCAACTTTATTTTCAGGGATTTTTTTTTTTCATATTGGTTTGTTCAGGAGCTGTGGAAGGCCACTGAAGAATTTTGTCTGGAGGATTCTTGGTAAGTTTGTGATGATATTTTTTCCATCTCCGTCAGAGAAGAAAATAATCTAAAAGCTTACCAACAGGGCCACAGAGCTGCCTCCTTATAGCAGAACTATTCCTGACAAAATTTTTCACATCCGCAACTGTACATTGGTGGGAGCAGGGGAGTAGGGTGAATGAGTGAGGAAGTGGGAACAGGAGAGAGAAAGGGAGGGAACTGAAGATGGAAGGAGAGAGATGTAGAAGGAATAGGAAAGGGTCAGGAAGAGAATGGGAGAAGGAAGGGAAACTTGGAGAGAGTGAGACAGAGGAGATAACATACTCATTGTCTAAACACAAAAAAAGAAAACTCAGCAATGTCCTACTTGCCTTTAACTGTATAACATAGATTTGTATACCAAGGCGAGTCCTATTAACTTCAGTGGGCTCACTTTGCTCAGCAAGGTGATCAGGCTTTGACTCTCATTTCCCCTCTCCCTTAATCAGCAACTATGAAGTGCACTGGAATAGTTCAGGCACACTCTCCTTTCATGAGTAATTAGAAAATGCAGTGAAATAGTGCCCTCAGGTGGTGTAAGTTAAATTCTATCCTATTGCTTCCCATCCTGAAAGCATCTGCTCTCATCTGCGCCATGTAATTTTCCATCACTGCATACTTGGATGCAAAATGAAAGCTATATATTTTAGCCACACACACATACACCTGTGAAGCAAATCAAAATGTAAGCACCTTTTTTCCCAGATGGTTTGAGACTTGATTCTTTTTTTAAATTAAATCTGCATTTATTTAAAAATGTCTAGAGAAGATAAGTAGGAAATACAAACAAGTCACTCAAAGGATTATTGAAGTACATTATCACTGATGTAGGAACAATGATAAAAAGAAAGAGAAAGATTTTGGACAGAATAGAAAGTCGAGGGGAGTGGGAAGTATCCTTTCTAGAGAGTTCTGAACAGAAGCAGGAGAATTACAGAACAAGAAGAGAAGTGTTAGAAAAATAACCAGTTAGAGAATTGCTTCTCAATCATGTTTATATGTAAAATACAGACTTTCAGGATTAAACAAAGAAAGTTAATGATTAGTCTGTAACTAAATATGTCCTGAAGCTTTTTGAGTTCTTGCCATCATTTGTATATGACTCTTTCAAAGGCTTCCATTTCTGATGTTGTTATACCAGGTGCTTCCATTTCTGATGGTGTTGAATCTTTGAAAATGAATGCTTGCCAAAGTGGAGCAAAGATTCTGAGGGTTTGTATGGCCTCTATTTTCATCAGGCCAATCTAAAAGTTTAATTTGTTAAAATGCATAGCCACCTTTAAAATAAAATGCATTTAGTTGAGCACTTCTCTCCAAACACTCTTCACATTGAAGTAGTTCCAGGGAATATATACCAGTGAATCAGTAGCTTTGGTACAACTCCAGGCTGTTTTATTCTTTTCTTAATAGGAGGGCATGAAGTGTTGTAACAGCACTGGTCCCAGAATATCAGAGAGACAAGGTGAGTGAAGTGTTATCGTTTATTTGACCAACTTCTATGGGTGAGCAAGACAAGCTTTTGACAGAGACAGAGCTCAAAATATGAGGGTCCATTATATCAAAGAAGAATTGTCTGTGGAATCAACCCATAGGCAAAAGATCTAACAAGGAATGTATAATATAGTGGCCACTGTTACTCCACTGGGATACAATGAAAGTAAAACCCAATCTGCTGCTCCAGCCATGTCACAGAATCTAGAGGTCTCAAAACAGAGTCTGTCAGGCTTGGCTGTGACTGAGGTACTAGCTCTCAATGCAGGCATCCCAGTTCTAATGAGCATTGGTCTGACAGTCCAAGCCATACCAGCTCTTATACATGCAGTGGAAGACGCCACATCTTGTAGCCCTAAAACCCTCTCACTCTCTCCATGCAAACTTGTATACCCACAGGGGGCACACTCACCATGAACATACGCTATGGCTTCCTGACTGGAGTTGTCTTTTCATATCAGCTCCCAATTAAGGGAACTATACCCCTGCTCCTACACATTTGCTTAATTAATTATATTTACTTTTTAAAAATTAAGCAGCATAACCCTACTAGGAAGTGGTGGTGGTGGTGTTAATGTTTCTTGTTAATCTCATTGTATTGTTGAAAATACTTTATACCCTATGGTATGTTTTCACAGCATTGTACAAACCTAGGTAAGCAATGTTCCCTTGCTAAAGAAGGGGATGTAAATCACAATAAAGCAGAGCAAACAAACACAGGACAATATGTCACAGCACACTGTTTCAAGGCAGGAGAGGTTGTGACTGTTATTGATGATGTTTGGTAGGAGGAAGGGTCTCTAGATGTAGATCTGGAAATAATTTGTGTTCCAAAGGTGGCTCTGTACACACACACGTACACACACACACACTTGAAGACTGTAGATGGTACTCAAGAACGCATAACATAGTTCCTTAGTTTAGCAAAGCCATTACATACTGTTATATTCTGAAAATGGTTTCTTCCATATAACCCTTTTTCTTGGCTCTTGACAGCTTTTGTAAATATGGGCGATAAAGCCATGGGAAGGGATAGGACCTAATTCTCTGCTAGCCCTCTGAGTGGTACAGCATAAAGGCCCAGCCTTGGAGTAGAAGTGAAGGGTGGAGTCACTTGTGGCTATGTGGCATATTTGTATTTTATGCATTCTGGGTTACTTTGGAGATCAATTTCGCCCACAGAATACGTTAAAGCAGCCTCAATAACAGCCTAGAACAGCTACCCATTGGGCTACTCCACAGTGCAGGGTAGCAGAACACAGAATGCTCCAGCCACTTGCTCAACTGAGAGAAAGTGAAGTTCCAGACAGATGGCAGCAGTCACTGACTAATTGAGGGAAATGCCTTTTTACTCACACTACTATATTTCCCTCACAGGTATATTCTCCTTGACGTGCTGCCTGCCAGGGACTCGTATCTAAGACATTATGTAAGGACTGCCAAGGATTATCAAGTGCTCTGACAACTACCCCTGCTGCTCGACCATGTGGGCACTAATGATACTGCCCAGTCTGACCCTGAGCAGGTCAGAAGTAACCACAGCACTGGGGGAGTGAAGATGAGGTTGTGAAGGCACAAGTGATGTTCTCATTGATCTTCCAGTCAAGGGGAGTAGCCCAGACAGAGACACACTTCTTGGAGGTGAATGTAGAGCTGCACGTATGACATCAGCAGAGCTTCCTTGACCCTGGAATGCTGTTCTGAGAAGAGAAACCGCCAAGCAGAGATGGGGTACACCTGCCAAGAAAGGGGGGAAAGGATCTTCAGCTACAGACTGACTAACCTAGTGAGGCAGGCTCTAAACTAGGTTCAGTGGGGGCAAGTGACAGAAGCCCCCAGGTAAGTCCAAGACCCAGAGCCTCGGTGTGACATTGGCAGACTAGGTCATGCTAGAATGTATTCAGGTCACTTCACTCTTGTATATTAGCCTAGAATATATCATTGTTAAATGTATGAGTGTATGTGGTATTTAAAATTTGTGAAAACTAATGAGATAGTACATGTATTGTTTTACTTATCTATGTCTTATTACAATGTAATAACAAAAAAAAATTACATGGTAAATACCCCTGTAATTAAATAACTCATCAGGCAAGAAAGAGGCCTTGTGAAATGCTAATAAAGTTCTTTATCAGAAAAAAGTGCTCATGTCAAAGCAAATGGCCATTGTGTGTGATAGCCAGAGGTCAGAGACTCAAAATGCATTCCTCACTCACCATCATCAAGGGAAAAGCCCATGTGAGTAGAAACGCTATCAGCACGCTTTCTGTCAGAAGCTATAAATATGGATTCAAAGAAAGATCCTTCATCTCTGGACTATTTGGACTCTAACAAGGAAATATACCAGAGGCAACATCCCCAGATGGTAGAAAAGGATACAACTTGTTCAGGAAGGAAAGGCCAGTTAAAAGGGGAGAAGGTGTTAGGGTAATATAATGGTAATGATCTGTTACAGACTAAGTAGCAAGAAGAGAGATGTGGCTTTTTTGAAACAACTAACAAAATAACCCAAAACACAGGACTTGATGGTGATGGTGTAGGAGCAGATTTTTGATAGTCCAGAGTCCAGTAACATGCTTAAACCACTGCCAGCAGTTGGAATTCCTGTTGTTATGCTTATTGCTGAAAGCAGCTAAAAGGAGGCTTTCTGAAACCTTAGCACAGTTACCAGTCCAGGAGGGGAAGAGGAACGGAGTCGCCATGACCCTAGGGCCTCCTGACTTGAGTGGTTTTTCCAAAGCATGAGGTTTTGCAAGATGAAAAGTCTGGCAATAGTTAATTATTACTGTATAACTGGTTACCTGATGGAAAATTCTCCACCTGGCTGGCTGGGAATACTCCAGAAAGTATTAAGTGGGGGAGGGGAGGGTTGTTTGTTTTTCAGTTTTTTCACCAAAAGATTATCAGTGACTGGACAACTACCATAGTGAACATTAGTGTAAATGGGGTGGGATCTGATGCTAAAATACGAAAAGAACAAGTTTTAAGAATCACTTAGACAAATTAGGTGTCTCCAAGTCATCAGAGACTGATTAAATAGATCCTACAATACTTAAGGAACTGACAGAAGAGATACCTGAGCCATTAGCAATTCGAGGAGGACAGGAAATACGAGAGCATGGGAAAAGGGCAAATATAGTAACTATCTATTAAAAAGGAGGAATAAAGGATAGGCCAGGGAATTATGGACCAGTCAGCTTAACTTCAGTATCCAGAAGGATAATGGAGCAAATAAACAATCAATTTCTAAGCACCTAGAAGATAGGGATCTGATAAGTAAAGTTAATGTGGATTTGTCAAAAACAAATCATGTCAAATCAACCTAATATCTTTCTTAGACTGTGTAACAAACCTTGTGGCAAGGAGGAAAGCAGCAAATGCTGTTATATCTTGACTTGACCTTTTTTTCAGTAAGGCACTGATACTATCACTCATGACCTTCTCTGAAACAAACTAGGAAAATGTAGCCTGGGTGGACCTATTAGAAGATGGATGCACAGCTGTTTGGAAAACCATACTCGGAAAGCAGTTAGCAAAGGTTCACAATCAAGCCGTAAGGACACAGTGAGTAGAGTACCAAAGGGCTCTGTCCTGGGTCTGGTTCTATTCGATACCTTCATAAATGATTTGGACAGTGACAGAGAGAGCACACTTATTTAGAGATGATTCCAAGCACTTTGGAGGACAGGACTGGAATTTAAAATGATCTTAAACTCTAGAAATGGTCTGAAATAGAATAGGATGAAATTCAATGAGAACAAATACAAAGTATTACACTTTGGAAGAAATACTCACATACACAAATACAAAATGGGAAATGACTGCCTAGTAAGGAATATTGAATAAAAGGGGGTTATAATGGATTACAGAATAAAGGTGAGTCAACAATGTAATATTGTTGCAAAAAAAAAAAAAGAACATTACTGTGGGATGCATTAGCGGGGTTGTAAGCAAGATATGAGACGCAAATTTTCAACTCTATTTAGCATTGATAAGGCTTCAATTCTACTGTCAAGCCATGAAAGCACTCTAGGTCTCACAGACACAGGGGACTCCCAAGTAGGCAGAATGCAGACTGCCTATGCACATCCTCCTCCACTCCCATGCCTATTGTCACGTATTCTTCCTTGTCTACTGTCACGTACCTTTCCCCACGTCTATTACCAATTACCCTTTCCCATTTACTGTCATAAGATCCCCCCCTCCCCTTCTGACTGGCTATTGCCACATACCCTTTCCCATCTATGGTCACAAGCCCCCTTCCCGGCCGTCTGTTAGCACATATCCTCCCCTGCCTACTGTCATGTACCCTTTCAAACCCCCCCCCTGTGCTCCTTACTGTCACATAACCTTTTGACCCCCTCCCTTTGCTCTTTATAGTATATGCTCCCCCTCCCCAAACCCTTTTGCCATGTGTGAAATTGCGTAGGAATTCTTGGGAAATCAGAGCAAATTAGTATATAAGCAATTGCCATGTTCCTTCCATTTTTGAAGCTGATACTGTTTTGTTCAGTGTTCCCGGTACCGATACTGTAAATAAACCTCTTCAGTGTTGTCTGTATTGCCTGATCCTTTTGGAGGGACCTTTCCAATTTTCCACGACTGTGTTCAATTCTGGGTCCCATGCTTTGGTAAAGATGTGGATAAACTAGGACAAGTCCAGAAGACAGCAACAAAAATGCTTAAAAGTACAGGAAAACATGGCCCACAGAAAGATTGAGATAAATGGGTTTGTTTAGTTTGAAAGGACTGAGTGCGGACATAACGCTCTTCAAGTATGTAAAAGGGTGTTTATAAAGCAGACAGTTATAAATTGTTTTCCTTAACCCCAGAGGAAAGGATGAGAAGTAATGGTCTGAAATTGCAGCAAGGGAAATTTAGGCTAGTCATTAGGAAGAATTGTCTAACTTTAACGGTAGTTAAGCACTGGAACAAATTACCTATGGAGACTGTGAAATCTCCTTCATTGGAGGTTTTTTGAGAATGAATTAGACAAACACCTGTCTAGGGATGGTCTAGATAATACCTAATCCTACCTCAGGGTAGGGAAATTGGCAAGATGACCTAGCAAGATCCCTTCCAGTCCCACAATTCTGAGTCTGTTTTCCTTCATGGTGGCTTGTGAACTCTTCTGTGGCCTTGCTCCAGTTTGTCCACATCTTTTCCTGAAGTGTGGTGCCCAGAACTTTACAGATGTCTGTGAGAGAAATGCTATTCTGATCCCTCAAGTGTTCAATGAGTGCAAATGGGGACCCCTCACAGTAGAAATAAGGAATGCAGTCACATTGCGAGAGGTTCTTAATAGGACGTGAGGAAAAGCAGACCCTTTACCTTTCCAAGGAAAAAGTGAGCTTGTCACCTACAGGTGCTTGTTCAGTCAGAGCCTCACTAATTATGTTTTTGCCTTGCTTGTATATTCAGGAGGAGTTTTACTAACAAAACACTTTTTCTCTAGCTCAATGAGAATCAATAGAGCTTACAAGCATTCTCTTTATTTATTGGCAATTTACTCCCAAGTTCCCTATCTGGGTTATCAATAGGAAAACAATCGCTTTATAGTACTAATGACTTGCAGCAAAGTTTATACATCTGTGTAATACAAATAAGGGCAAGCGATTTCTCCATCTTGGTTAGCTAAGAGAGAGCAAGCAAGGGCTTAGCTCACTTAAAGAATAACTTGTAGCTTCCTCCTCTCATTAAACAGATAAACTATTATAATGAACACAACTAGAAAAAATAGCAGGCTGAGTGAAGGGAGACGCAATCAAACCAGAACTTACCTAAGGAAATACTATGGTTAACACTAATAATAATTCAAGTCATTAGCAGAAGTGAAGCAACAGACAGGACAGAATAGGTTTCCAGGAACTAGAGAATTCAAAAAGAGCACCAATGAGCTGCAGGAAGCAGCCTAGGTAAGTCAGTAGGTGACACTCTGATTCAATTCCCAGCATGTTTTGGGAGAGCTGTGCTACTAAAAGTGTTGATGATCTGAGAAGCACCATGAAGCCAAGAAGATTCTGATCACTTGTGGTCATCAAATGTATTTCTTGTAAGAGGAAGATTTTTAACTCCCATGGCCTGACCAAAATCTAATTCTGATATTTCCATATTCCCTACTTAGTCTTTTGGCAGTTTCATATAGTATTAGTCTTCACATCATATTATAAAATGTGTAGTATTGCAGTGCTGTGTTCCACTTCTTGGAGTTATCTACATGTCAAATGGTGGCTGAAGTGAACCTTTACCTATCTCTACAGTTATTATGAGGCTTCATTGATATTTTCCATGAGGTTTGAAATCCTTGGAGTTGGAAATCTGTAGCTGAAAAATGAGTGTCTATGCCAAAAAGGGGCCAAGAATCCAAAACTTCAATATAAAATAATTGTCAAATTTAATCTGATACAGATAAATAAAGAGTTCTTCAGTCGGAGACTAAAAGCTCAGTCTCAGAGGACAGTTCCATAAGTAGAGATAACTGGTGTCAAGTATTTAGGACAAGAAAATAGTAGACGGTTGTCAAATTACGTTCACACATATGGGAGGATTATGTCTGTGTATTATGAAGAAGCACAGTGGGGTGTGTTGAGTGCACATTGAAACCTTATATTTAACACAGTTCTTGACCTCAGTCTGAGTCAGACTTGGGAGGTTCAGGCTGCATGGCTGTTTCATTGCTGTGTAGCCTTCCAAATTGCGGTTGGAGCCTGGCCTCTAGGGACCTGTAGGGTGGGAGATTCCCAGAGCTCCAGCTCTAGTCTGAGTCCACACATCTGCCCAGCAGCAATGAAACAGCAGTGAAATCCCCACGAGCCTAAAGTTGGCTAGCACAGGCCAGCTGCAGGTTTTTCTTTACTCCATAGACATGGTCTTAAAATCTTCTGTGCTTGACATACTTAGTATTGCCATCTGTTCTGTGGAGTCATGTAGCTGTGCTACTATGCCTAGTAAGGAATTTATTTGGCAAACAAGATTTCCTGAATCTTTTTTGTCAGCTATATTGTTACAAATAGGTTTCTGGATAGGTATGCTAAAATAAATGACCAAAATAACTGAAAAGGGTATCATTATATGGTATTGTTTTGAGAAAGTAAAGAGGCAGAATTTTAATTTTTTGACACAGAATTCCTTCAGGAGTGAGTGTGCTGGGGGTCATCCCTTCATAATGGAGCTGTGTTATAGAAACCAGGGTGTGGCTTTTGTGTGATAGGCAAACTGCCAGAATCAGCATTGTCGAGTCAGACCGGTTAACATACAGCCACTCGGTGCAGGCTTGTATTCGGGCTAGATGTGTCCAGGGAGGAGAACTACGGCTATGTCTACACTTAGAAAGTTAAGTCGACTTTATTAAGTTGACTTAATAAGGTCGACTTTAAGTCGACTTAAAGTGGACCTTATAAAGTTGACTTAACTTTTCTAGTGTAGACATAGCCCTTTTCAACCTTATTAAGTTGACTTGATAAGGTTGACTTAAGCATTAAATCGAGGTGTTAAGTCAAGTCAACTTAACTTTTCCTTAACTCGACTTAAGGAAATGCTTCAGTTGACCTAAGGAAAGTGCAGCGTGGACATGGAGTAGTTTAAGTTGACTTAAGCTGCCTTAAGTCGACTTAACTTGTAAGTGTAGACGCACCCTACAGCAGTAGAGCATTGTAAGGCACTCAGGGTTACATGGCGGCAGTGACACAACCTCACACTGGTCTGGACTGTACCCCAGAACATGACAATTCCCAAATATCATTGAGGCACAATGAAAGACTATAGACTTTTCAGCAGGGAGTCTAAGCTCAATATACATTTAGAGCAATGAGAGAACAGTGAGACTTCTTGTTAAACAAAGAAACTAGCTATTAATTCATATGACACCAGCTGGCAAAATAAAGTCAATTAATTACATTTTAGTGACTGTTGACCTGCCCTCTAGTGAAATATTTTCAGTGATTTAAGAGTATTCTTCCTTCTACCTTTTTAAAAAATAAAAAATAAAAATGAAGCATCCAAGGACTGGTTCAAGCATTTTAAAATCTACATATGAATATACATGCCTTTATTTTAATAAATTTGCAACGCAGTACAAGAGATGTGTGGGGCAAGGTCAGCCTTCACACCATCCACTTATGTTCACCATTTTTCTTAGCACTCCCACAGAGATCGTTGATAAACTTAAATATTTGCAAAGGCACTATAACATGGAAGGGCCTTCCATCCTACCAAGGCTATCCCCATGTCACGCTCTCCAAATGCATACCCCTACATGCTTTCTTCCTGGAGCACTAGTTCATAGTAACTAGTTCAAGCAACTGACCCTCAGGGCTTTCTCCCTAGAGCTTTTCGCCTAGTCTGGTTCCCATTCCTATCTCCCACCAGATACCTGGGTAGGTTTGGCCCTCCACAAGGTCTACTAAAGGAGCCTCTTTTGTGGTTGGGGCCAGTCACAGGAGACAACCTCTCCCATAAGCCACTCCTCCCCACCTGAGCTCTCCCAGAGTCTATGGAAATAGCTGGGGGGGGGGGGGGGGATTCCTCCCAGGCTAGGCTGACCATGACCTCCCCCCCCCCCCAAAGGGCCAGCCAAGCTATGACAATACACCCTTTAACTACCTTTAAAGACAAGAGATACTTGATTTCAATTACAATCAATGACCAATTTTTCATGACAAAACATTGCCAGCAGAAATCAAATAGTTTAGCACAAACTCTTGAATGGAAACGCAGTTTTTATGATCTCTTTGAAAGGAATACATTGTTAGATTCCACCAGGGAAACAAGTACTTTGCACATACAAAGAACATTTAAGAACTAAACAGCATGACTCAGCGGTGAGAAAACCAGCAAACTTCCATCTTGCTTTTGCAAACTTTGTCTGCCCCTTTAAAGTTGAGCACAACCACCATAAGCTACTGTTTGACTGACATATCTCTCCATTCTGGCACCCAGGTATCCTTTGACCACAAGTAGATTTCTTTTTTATTATTATTATTATGTACCCAAGCACTGACCTTCAATGAATCACTCCCTACAGTTGGTAAGAGAGCAGTAGTCTCTGAGGGAAACTTTGCCAGTACTTTAATTATCTTATTAATTGTTTTAATCTCCCTTTAACACTCACTGTATAGGGTTATAAAACTTTAGGTGGCGCCCTTATGTCTGTTTGTTGGATAACACAGTATGCCTCAGGCATTGTTGTTTTAATTATCTCCTTCTAGGCAGGATTTTTTTCATTTTCTAAGGTTTTTAGAGGGAAATTTGTTGCTCTTTCTTCATCGTACAACACTTGTTCCTATCATCTACTAACCTAATGAGAATAGCACATGAAATTAGCATTTTGGTCCTGTGTTCTGTACACAAGTCCTCAGCTTCTTGATGTCCAAATGGGGGATACCGTAGAATCAATGGGGGGTGAAATAAAAAACACAAGTATAGGAAGCTGGAGATTCTGAGAGCAGTTTTCAACTTAATACTGGGCCAATTGTACTCCTAAAATCCTCACACATGGATGTATGCTCTCATGTTGAAACAAGGGGACAGTTCCCGCTATTGCTATGTTCCTTCCTACTCCTTGGCCCCACAGAAGGCTCACTCTGGTTGGAGAGAGTCACAGTTGGGGAAGGAACAGGAGGTAGGTTGCAAGGAAGGAACAGGAAAGCTAGGAATGTGGCCATCATGGCACATGTCATCCTTTGACAATTCCCCACAAAGAAAATACTAGTCTGTATTCACCTTGTATGGACCTCTTTAGAAGCAGAAACCTTACAATTTAATAGGATCCCAAAGTGGCTAGTTGTGGAAGCCCTGACAGTGTGGATTCATTGGAGCTGTGCTACAAAAAAGCAAGAAATGTGCTGTGAGCTATACTAGAGCTCATTGAAGCTGCAGGCTGACGGAGTTAGATAGCACTATTGCAGATGTGTGGAGGCCTACTCAATAGCAAAACTTCTCGGAGGGGTGGCAGCAGTACATGTAGACAGCTCTTGCCTCTGTTGCACTGACATCCCTTTCCTGTTCCAAAGGGGTAGCCGTGTTAGTCTATTGTAAAAAGACAACAGAGTCCTGTGGCACTTTTAAAGGCTAACAGATTTATTTATCGCATGAGCTTTCGTGGGAGAAAATCCCTCATGCGATAAATAAATCTGTTAGTCTTTAAAAGTGCCACAGGACTCCATCCCTTTCCTGTGTATACTAAGGACTCATGGGATAGAGAGGCCTTACCTGCTGTAAACCCCACAGATCACCATTCCCCTATCATTTACAGGCACATTATAGGGAACATTGTAGAGTTTTTCCAGCTCTAAGGCTCCTCTTTTGTAGGTTTCTGCAAAGGAGAGACAATCTGTCTGAAGGAGACCTCTTTCTCATGAATGTAACCTAGTGATGTATGAAACAGTTTCTACTTTTTCCTGTCCATTACAGCAGGAATATTTTCCTTATTTCCCTTAATCTGAAATGTTTTTGGAGCCACTCCAAATTCAGAGTTAATTCAATAGAGTTCTAAATAGTTACTTCCAGGGGTTATTACGGGTGTGTGTGTGTGTGTGTGTGTGTGTGTGTGTGTGTGTGTGTGTGTG
>ML685755.1:25266079-25304209 GCA_007922175.1 Pelusios castaneus | reverse complement strand
GAGAGAGAGAGAGAGAGAGAGAGAGAGAGAGAGAGAGAGAGAGAGAGGGAACCTCTGAGGCTGGCGTGTTGGAAGGAGATTTCCAGCTAAGGGTCTTCCCCCCTCTTTTGCCGGGTTTTCAACAGGTGTGGTTCCAGAACAGAAGGACGAAATGGAGAAAGAGGCACGCAGCGGAAATGGCCTCAGCTAAGAAGAAACACGATTCAGAGACGGAGAAGCTGAAGGAGAGCTCAGAGAATGAGGACGATGATGAATACAACAAACCCCTGGACCCCAACTCAGACGATGAAAAAATCACGAGGTTATTGAAAAAGCACAAATCCACAAATCTAGCCCTCATCAGCCCCTGCAGTACCAACTCGGATACTTTGTGATAAAGGGGCAAGAGACCCTCGCCAACAAGACTGACTGCTCCCTAAGGCGCTTTCTAAAAGCCGAAATAACCAGGGTATAAAACATTATAAAGAGGAATTGTAACTGGATGTTTAAAAGTGATGTGCTGTACAGCCTAAGATGTATGTGAAAATGTATATATATTTTTACAGAATAAGTTATGAAATTATCTCCCCTCTCATTGATGTAAATTGCAGAGGAATCTTTCCAACTTACTCGTTTTGGGTTTTTTCCTTTCTTTTTCGCCCATTTCCTGCTCCTAACAATCAGATTTTGTTACTGTTTTGTACAGATCGCCGACTACAGCTCAGCCAGTTTGTATATAGTAAATTTCAGATTTTGTGATGTATATTTCTAGTGTAAAGATGGCTCTTTTATTTCACACCCTCCTTTCATTGAGCTTTTTTGGCCGTTTTATTTCCTTCCTCGCTACGGATTTTATGCTCTGTTACATTTAAAAAAAAAAGACAGACAAAATTGGAGATTTGATTTTAAATTGGATTTAGAAAAAATATTGCCTCCACGTCGGTTGGAAAGACTTTGTATAAATCAATAAATTATTTAACAAGCATCTCCTTAATATTGTTCCCCCGATTTTTTTGGTTTCAATTACTTTTCCATCTCATCCCCTTGCCCCCATGATGCGCACAACAAACGGGGTCCCCCAGTCTTCTCGCGAAGGCCCTCCTGGGCACGAGTGGGTCTATGTTGCCAAAGAAAGATAATTCCAGTGGGGGGGGGGAGACACAAAGATGTTTCAACGCGTGGCTTTGGGGGTTTGTTGTGACATCTCAGATGGCCAGTACTATTTCAAGCGGTTATTAAATCGGAGGGGGAGGAGGCTGAGGTTAGCCGCTCGCTCAGCTGTTGGTGGGCACCTTCTCAAAGGGCAGCCGCGAATCCGACCTGATGGCCAAAGCTCAGCTCTTTCCCCCCAAACCGGCCCGCTGCGACTCCTCTCCTACTAATTCACTGGACTTGAAAGCCGCGCGATCCCGCCAAAGACCTGGGCAAGGAACCCCAGCCGGAGTAGACGGCAAGGGGCAGCTTCGGGGTGTAAACCGGGATACACCTGCTAGCCAGACTGCTTGGAGGCTGAAAGGAGTCGCTCACCCTTGCCAGAGCTTTCAGTGTGTGTGAGAAAAGCAGCCCTTCTCCTTCCCTTTTTAACTCGGTAGCTGGATTACTGGGGTGGGTTTTTTTGCGGCTCCTTTCATTAAACCCTAATGCCACAGATGGAGACGCCCGAAGGCAATCGTACCAGCCCCCCGGATTGCAGGCTGGGGCATCAACACAGTAAAATCTAGGCCTTCACCCCTGGGCGCTGGACCCTGCAGTGTGTGGGGTGCGTGCCTCGTTGGCTCGAAGTGGTTTTCATTATATACAGGGTTTAACCAGGGCCCTGTTCCGGCACCCTTACCTCCCCCAGCCTTTCAGGCTCCCGCTTGTGGGATTAGGGCCCCGAAATCGCAGGCTATTAGGGAGCAGAGAGAGTTGCAGAAATTCACACCCCCAGATTCACGCTGCGCTGGAATGACAATACAGATTTTCAAAAGTAGCTGCCTTAGCGGAGACGCTGCGAAGCCCAGAGAATAGTTCCAGCAATTACCAATTGTTGCGCAAAACCGCTCGGCTTTCAGTCCTTACCAACATTTAAGATTTACGCCTGAAACAAAGGGGATGAGCTGAACGTCTGAGCTGAGACAGATGTTGCTAATTGGCTTTTAGGGCTTATTTTGGAAGAAGAACGCATAGCTCCGGGCATCTGAGGGCCAGCGACAACGCCACTCTCTCCAAATCTGGTACGAGGTCGATTTGCGCTTGTTCAACACGTTCCGGCCCTTTGCTTTGTAAAAACTCGCAGCTGATGCCCATGCAACGCTAGAAAAGCAGGCCGGGGCGGGGGCGGTTTGGATTGCCTCAGTAGGAAGTTACTCCAGAGGTTTATTTGGTTAATTCTCCCAGCCCAGTAAACTAGAGTGAGTTCCGTTAGCCCAGCGCGGGGCCAAAGGTTCTATGCACAGGAGGGAAAATCACACCAGCCCCTGCGAGAAAGAGGAGCACAGATTCCCGGGATGGCAGGAGCCGGCGGAAGAGGTATGTCCACCCCGTCGTAAGTATAAATTCATCTTCACACCACTGCTTGGAAAAGCTGTTGTTTATGTCCGGCGCAAACTGCACACTTCACGGCCGCTGAAGGGGGAGGACAACGCAAGATGCGAAACTTAACTCGGAAAGCTGTTGCTTCTTTCTTTTGGACACATTTGAGCTGTTCTCTGAATCGCTCTTTCATTTATATACAATCGAAAACTTGAGCCTATATCCACCGGCAGCTTTAAAACTAGGTATTTCAAATCTACTCTCTAGGAAGAGATTTGCAGGGTAAAACGTCGTTTTCCAGTAGTAAGCGGTTAGATTTACAGATAACTGAAAAACTCCTTGTTATCTTGACACCATCCCAGAGCCGGAAGCCTCCAGGGCTGACTTTCTGATCTTAGTAGAAGAACGGGAAAGTCAAGATTTATTTCATTTCTTTTTGGTGCTCCGGTTACAAACGACTGTAGAGGGTGAAAGCCAGCGGCTCTGTCTTTCAGCTGATCGGTGATGTTTATTTAGAGGACACGGATTTTTGATAAAAAGTTTACAGTTGTTTTGAACAATTCAGAAACCGCTTGGTGGGAGCGGGGGGAGGGGGGCGAAAAGAGAAGAATCAAACTAAGTGGGGGAGAAAGATGGTCCCGGAGCCATAAAGCGCTTGGTGGGGAGCAGCTTTTTGTTTCTGTGAGTGTCCAAGGGCCTTAAGAGTCTCCGCCCGTTTCATTGCTGGAGGTTTTAGCGTGAATTAGCCATTCTTTCTGCTTCTCGGTTGCTCTTTTGCAATCTGAGCAAATGCATTGGGCTACCCAGAAAAGCCAAGTAGGGCCCTCCCTTCCTGGCCAGGCAGCCAGAAAAAGCAAAGGAAAGAAAGCAGTTTCCAAAGGCTAGGAGGCCTTACATTTTGCCTGGGGTGATTCAGTCCATGACCACTTTAAGGAAAGGCACTTGGACGGGAACAGCGTCTGGCACCCGCCTGAGCTACAGAAAAACGGGGCTTCTCTGTTCTAAGCCGCCTCTTGGGACCCCCCGCCCGGCTCAGAACTGGCCGCTGAGCCCATCCCGCAGTCACCCAGGCTTTGACCGCGCCAGGCCTGCGGGATCGGGCCCTTTGGGACTCTCTGGATCCCACACCCGGCCGGGCAGCAGCGTGCACCGGGCCGGCACGTCTCCCGCGCAGCGGCAGGAGTCTCCGAGCGCCCTGCCCGGGCCGGCCCAGCGGGCAGGACGCCAGGAGCCCTGTGAAAGGTGCAGCGCCGAGCCCCTCAGACGCCACCGCGTCAGGCAACAGGTTCTGCTGGGCAGGGCAGAGCCCCTGGGCCCGATCGGGCACGGCCACACCCCGCAGACTCCCCTCACCTGGCGCAGGGGAGACCGCGGGGCTGGAGGCCTGGATCTGCCGCGGCCGGGCCCCGGATCACTCTTGCCGGCAAAAGCGGCGCCCACGCCCGGCTCCACACACTGCCGCGGGGGTGGGGGAAGCCGCCGCCTTGCGCTTCTCTCCGATCCGGGCAGAGTCACCTTCCTGCGCCCGGCACCCCCTGCAGGCGGCCAGAGAGCAGCCGAGAGCGGGCCAGCAGCCTACCTGAGCCCGGGCTTGCCCCAGGGCCGGTGCATTGCCCGCTGGCGGGGACTGGAGGGGAGGCCGGCCCCCAGCTGCAAGCAGAGGGCGGAGCGGCTGTCGCTGCTCGGGGCAGATCGCTGGCTCGGAGGCGACACGTGGTTCAGCGGGGTTTGTATTTTCAGGGCAAGGAGTGGAGCCGGCACCAGGCACCCCTCCCAGGCGTCCACCCAAAGGCCCGGGCAGAATGGCCTGGGGAGCCCCTGGGCCCCCGGCCGAGGGAAGGCTGCAGAGTGGACCTGGCCCTGCCAGGCTCTGTAACCGGCCAAGCCCCCCCAGGAATGGGGATCTTTCTCTTCCCCACAACCTACTGCAGCTGGGACCTGGGCTGACATGGCCGGGGGGCCGGGCCCCTCTTCCTCCTCGTCCAAGAGCCGGGATCTCTTTTTGTAGGGAGAGAGCAATACAGGTGGGGCGGCCCCACACCTATGTACAGAGAGCGAGCTCCCGGGCCAGCCTCACTAGGTGGGTGCACCGCAGGGACCGCCGTTTGTCCTGCTTTGCCACAGAGCAGGAGCTCTTAACTCAGCCCTCACTGCGCCCGAGAAGTCCTCAAGGTGCATTTCCTGTGAGCCCACACCTGGGGCGGGTGGTGGCTAATGCACGTGCTGAGGCCTTACAACTGAGGTGTTGAAAACTTACAGCCAGCCCCCACCTTCTCGTCTGAAAATACTAACTTTTTCTAAGGTAACTGACAAATCAGAATAGAGGAGGGACTTCCAAAAGAGAAGAGTGAATTGATTGAAAGATGCAGTTAACATTTTCCTCTCACTAACAGGCAGCTGAACTAAGCCTCAGACCCTCCCTATTCAACTCTACTGTAGCTAGATCAGCTGTATAGTAGGAGCCATTTATCTGTGGACATTTACCTCTTTAAGCAACACAGTCAATTAGACAAATCATCTAGGCACACTGAAACGACAGCCCTCCTTTGACAGTTGAGCATTAGTCCCCGTTGGCTTTAATAGACCATGTTGTAGAAAGGCTAAAGGTTTGCTAATAGGTGGTTCTGTCTCTTGCAAACATGGCCGGACTGGCACAGAAATTTAGGGCTGCTATTGAAGGCGGCCAGTACCCAGTGTGCACTGTTTGCTAACAGATTGCATTTCATATTCACTCCGTTTACTGTGATCTTTCCGCCCTCGCTTCCTTCTTCATGGTTTATATTTTGATGTGCTTCCAGTTTTATAAACACAGGATGGAAAGAGCTGAAATCCCTCCTCAAAGAGCCCAGCTGGATTTCACTTTTGCACTTCTCCGATGGTGACATCTTTCAAAAGGAAAGAGGGAAAGGCTAAGATTTCCGTGAGGCTGCTTCACCTTACTGGGACACTGATCCCTTCTTTCCACAAAAAAAGCAGCTTATTCACCTAGCTGCCTAATTAACAGCTTGCTGCTGATTGGTTGGAGCTGCACCTCAAGGTGGTCACACACAGACACAGGTGGTGTCACTCTGGGAGGAACCTGATTTCTTTCACTTCAGCTTTTAATGCATCCGGAGTCTTTCTCAGGGCAGCTAATTATTTTAAGAGGATCCTGTAAGTACTTACTCAAGTGAAACATCCCACTGAAAGCAATGAGAGACCAGGCTCAAGCTGTCTAAATTTCTAAATCAAGTTAAGAAATTAAGGGTCACTTTGGCTCCAGTGTGCCTTGAGCACACTTGAATGTGAAGGGTAGTGCCTCCAGCGGGAACTATAGGGACAAATTAAGCAGGATGACATTGTGAAGGGAAAGTGACAGGATTATTAAACCTCTGGTAGTTGAGGGGCCAGCCTGAACTGTCACAATTATTCCTTTACAAACTTTAGTTTTAATTAATTGAGCTTCAAGGTGCCCCAAAATACATATTCACTGGTTAGTATCTTTCTATAGAACAAAGTATCATTTAACCCATCTATTAGGCCAAAAGCAACAGAACAACCTGTTGCTATTTCTACTAATTGTAATGTGATTGCTGGGAACACAACCGCGATATTGGCCTGATCAGAACAGTCTACATGCCTAACATGGAATTAATAGTTCCACTAGAGTGAAATTCTCCATCCTAGTTATCTGTATTCAGATTAAAACACAATAGTTATACAATTGATAGTGTATTAAGAAAAAGGTTATTTACCGAAATAAGTATTTAATGAACATTGTGAGTTTAGTGGAGAGCACAGAATTTCTTGAATGTGTAATCTGATAGAAAACATCAGTTTGTGGTAGAATATCTATATTTACTTATTAGTCTTTTAAAATATTACTCAAGAAGAATTCCTGTTAGGGATCTTTCTTAAAATTTCCTTACTACTTGAGACCCACACATCTGAGAGATCATGCCTCCAATTTTTTAAAGGCTGGAATTGCATGTTATTCATGTGGCTGAATTAATTTTGTTGAGGACCTCTCAACAGGTTACCCTAACAGGTCATTTTATGTATCTGTTTCTTCTTTAGATGTCTTGGAGTTCTGTATAATCCCTCAGTTTATTATTCTACCTAGTCTATATAAAAAAGAAGTCCTCAGATATTTTTCCTTTTTTAAAGAGGCAGTGTTATTTTCACGACAAGGAAATTCCCAACACACACGAAGACCAGTCTCAATAAAACTATCAGGGGCTAGCAATTTAAAGGGCCTGGTAATGTTGGTATATAAGAGTATTTGCTATAAACATTGTGCTCTTGTCAGATTAACAATATAATAAGAAAATAATCTGACATTTTAAATGCAATCAATCTGTTAAATTCCTTCTTCTCAATTTGTATTATGTTTCGATTTACACACAAAAATGCATCTAATTATCCCCCTGGGTTTTCAGGAAAAAAAAAGAATAGGGTCAATTAACAGAAGATTAAGAGGACAGCTTCATGTTTCCCCATAATCCCCACATCCAAAATTAAAGGGACAGACACAGTCATTTTTCACTATGATCAGATTTATTGCTTGAGAACCAGAGTACTCATTACTAAAGGCCTTCAAAGTTACCATGAGTTGAATCTCTATTTGTGTTAAATAGAATTACTGGATGGTTATATTGCAACATGGCACATTGACATTACAGAGCTGCAGAAACCCTTTGAACAACAGTACTTGATAAAAACTCAGACTGTGTTGTTGAGAAAACAAATTCTGCAAGCGGACATCAAATCATTTTCAATGGTAGTGATTTATACCAAAATCAAGCATCAATCTAATGCCATCACACAGTCCATGAACTCTGTAGTGTTCTAAATTAAATCAATAAAACATACATTTGTGTTTCATCAACAGACTCTCTAATCACTTTTTAATGTTGTACTTAGTGGTGGGAGAAAAATGTTCATAACAAGGTTATGTTGGAGGTTGCACATAGCTACTAACTAAGAAAATGTACAGTCCTTTCCACTAACGCTTTGTATAAATACGGTCTGTGCTTGGTGTGGATGCTATCTGAAAGAGACTTCTAATTTTCTTCTCCCATGTTATTGTTTTAATAGAGAATACGTGGCACCATAAAACAGTAACAAAAGACAGACAAAAACAGTTTACAAAATTCTTGAAAGGTACACCCAAATCTATCTAGAAACTTCACATTCAGTCCTTAATAGTACTTAGAAAGAAGGTATTATAGGAGTAACAAAGTGAAACTGCTAATATATGTGCTATATAGTATGCTATATATCTGTACTGATGATGGCACTGCTATATATTGTTTGTTTTATAAATGTTAATTGTTGATGTACACTTAACTAAAACTGCTAGACTCCAACACTAATTGCTGATATGGCACTCTCAAGCAGTCATAATGGAAAGTATGTTTAGCATACATTTTGGTAAGGTTTATAAATTATTTATATATCTGTGTATATATACACACATACATACACACATATATATATATATATATAGACACACACATATGTATGTATAGAAAGCAGCTGCTGTGTGATTCAAAACCATGTTACATGGCAGAATAGTAAATAACATGAGAAAAAATCTATAAAAATGAAAAACAAAACAAAATTCTAAAACCGAAACAAACCATAAGCCTTGGTCAATGAAGAAAATACCATTTAAAACCATCAATATCTCTATCTATGTAATCCAATGTACAAAACCCCCAAATGGAACAGATATATAATGTTAGGCATGATGCCTTTAAAAGTTTATAATGTGCTGAAGTAGCTTTCCCACATTGACAAACACTTATTAAAAGTTGAAAATCGTGAAATCTAAAATACAGAACATCTCTGCTGTCTATTAGAGTTTTGGCAACAGAACTGTGACATATAATATATATATAAAAATAATTCCACATTTCTACTTGATGTCACATGAACATACAAGACAGTGAGGTATGTGAGGCTTTTCCCGAACAAAGTCCAGATGCTGAAGCATAGTGTACAATCAGCAGTCTAAAAATGTGGCACTCAAGACTTGATTTATCAATACAGCTGTTAGGATTATGCATTTCAATATACTGCTTATTCTTTCCTTCTCCAGGCTACAGGGTGGTTTCACGAAAGATCTTCTCATTTCGTGGGCATCTTTTTCCTGTTGCAGAATTGGCATTTTTTAAAAAAGAAAAATAAACACAAAGGGGAAATGATGTAGAAAATATAAATGAAGGAGGAAAAAATGATATTTACCACCACATCACTGCACGACACAACACTTGTGCACATTTGCAATAGGTTTACCTGCCCCAGCAGCTATTCGAAAGGACAGGAACACAGGCTGCAGCAAGTTAGGGAGAAATAGGGATTATACACTTGAAAGGTAGAAAGAGATCAAACACTTTGTAACGATTATTTCAAACACAGTACAAATCAATCTATATCCAGTGACAAACTAATGCAATAATCTAGACGTCCTTCATTATTGTATAGTTTGCAGGAGAATTCAGAAAAATAGCCACCTATAGGCCCGATTCTGTGCTCCCATTGAAATCAATGGATATCTTGCCATCAACTTCATTAAGAGCAGGAGTGAGCCCCCTACATAGCACCTTTTTTCTTTTCTCATAATATTAACTCTGTTGAAACAGGATGCCTGTTAAATAAATCAGTCACAAAAGAAACCAAAATTATTGTATCCAATCTGGCTGTTGCTCTATTTCTGAAGGGAAAAATACATTTAAAATTTTATCATGTAAGTTAGTTTATCTGTAAAAATTCCTTCTCCCTTTGAAAAAACATTTGTACTACCTCTGCAAAAATTATGATGGTAAAAATAAATACACAAATAAATCTAAATTTACAAAATGATGATGTATGTGTCAGGGTATTAGGTATCTGTCATTACGATTCCTAAAATCATAATTCAAGAGCCATAGCAGTGCATCTGTCAATGACACTACAGTACAGTTTTCGGGTTTCTAACTGAATTTGTACATGGATAGTCAGTCTGAAAATTCCAGAGATGTTTTTAGTTGTTTGTAGGATTTTCAAAGAAACCAGGTGCTAACTGATAAAATATTTTACTGCAGTTCCAATCAGTGGTATCCTCAGATGAGAATTAGCTAGGGCACCGGTTCTCAAACTTTTTTTCTCAGGACCCAGTTGAAAAAAATCATTTATGCCTAGGACCCAACAATTTCATCTTTAAGCAATGCATTCCAGTCTTTTGGCTGCGGCGGAGAGATGCCACGACCCAGTGCCTAAGGGTCTGTGACCCAGTACTGGATCCCCACCCTAGGTTTGAAAACCACTGAGCTAGGGGGTTACTTAAAATTTATGTTTTTGTCTTCTTTGATCCTTTTTAACAACTGCCATATCACTAAGTATTCTTTTTCTTACCCGTTTTTTATATATGGTACTATCATCATTTTACTATTCTAATAGTCAACTAGTCACCAAATTAATTACAATTATTTTTAGGAAACAATCTAGATAACTACCGTAAGTGAAATTAAACTTTTCAATGGACAGGGCTTTTAGGTAAGAGATAAATACAGATAATTTCTTCATACTGATTTCAAATTATATTATGTTTTCATGCTGCATTCTGGAACATTATTCTGTTTTATACTGAAACTCAGGCTAGCATCTAATATAATATTTCAGCTGAATTTAACCCCAACTGGTACAAATTTTTCAAAACCAATGAGTTTAAAATAAAGGAGAAAAATAATTGACTTCCATATAAGATGAATAGAAATTAATACATGCATTTTATGTTCCTAATAAAACTTAGTATAATACTATATTGTAACACTGAGTTTAATTACCTTATGATCTCCCATGCAGACATTTGGCCCAATATGATCATACATCACTATCTTCTCATCATTTTCTGACTAATTAAAAAAAAAAAAAAAGACTAGTCAGTTCAGTTATAGGTCAGATTTCAGAGAAAACGAAATAAGGAAAGTTACATGAATGGAAGGTCAATAAAAACATGCAATGCAATTTTTTTAGTGGGGCATACTAAATTGTTTTTCTCTTGAGCTCCTCAGAACAAAAATGACATAGGCTCATACGTAGAAAATTTACATTCATTATCCATTGCAAAGCTTTGTGCAATTTCTATATAAAATCATTAGCTTCCCTAGCTACCACTCCCTTCAAAGACTTTAATAACTTTTAGTAGTTAATATTTAAGACGAGGAAACGAAGGAACCAGTTATATTCAAATCTTCTGTCAGTGAAATGCAGCAAGCAACTTCACCACAGTCCTTTCTTTTCGGAACAGCACAGAATTCTTTTTACCAAATTATATGGAAAATGAATGGTGTTCTTTCAATAGTGTGGAATTCACAGCCTTAATAAAAAAAATCCTATCTATCCACATAGTATTATTTTAAATATACAAGCAGAAATATTCACACATTCTTTATCCTTATTATTTAATAGCTGCATTACCTTAGCACTTAAGACACCTAGCTGTGAACCCCACTGAGTTATTGCATCCACAATGTAAAGTTAAACCAGTAGGAATGGCTGTTGAATAGTTTCTACAAAACTGTTAAAATATTTAGCTATGAAAGAAGAAAACAGGAAAATCCTATTTCTAGTAGATACTTTCCTTTAATGGAAAGAGCATTACAAATATCCTAAGAAAATCAACCTCAATGGCAGGATAGCATTCCTCTAGCCAGCCCTGTGAACTGCTTTCATTCTACTCTATATGCTGAATTTCCTTTTTATACATTTATTCTTTTTGCAGCTGTGGTTTAATAAAAGATAGAATGTACTCATCTTTCTGCCATTTACACCGAATGTGCCTCTTTTATCTAGCACAAGGCTTCTGGAGTAAACACAGAGATTTACAATTTCTTATTATGCTAAACAATTCCCACAAGATAATTAAATCCGGAGTCTGCATGCTGGCAAGTCTCTAATACAATCATAGATGTGCTTTAAAATAGTTTACAATACTCATTTATTTTGTATGAAAGAGTCAGGATTTTCTCATCTGTAATCAGTCAAGTTTGACTGGGCAAGAACTTTATATAAACAGCAGCATTTAGGACTATAAAGTTAAAACTGAATTATCTTTAATGCAGTAAGGAAGCTTAAGGTCAGATTTACTTTATAGCATGGTTGTCTGCCAAAAAATATAAAAACATAACCTTCTGGATTGTATGCATGAGCACTTTCCAATATTTCAAGATCATAGTGCCACTGCCATCGGAAGTGGGGATACATTCATCAAAAGCGACTTGATAATTTACAAAGGCAGCATAAAATTGTGGATTTTCAACTGCATAATCTTTAGACAGATAAACAAATTACAGCAGCGCACAAGCAGAAACAATATACACTTGGCTGAGCATTCATTACTGCATGCTATCAGGCATCAACGCAACTCCCTAGCAGTGGGCAACCTTTGGTGTTTTAGGGCTCAGGAAGCATAAAATAACATGATGGTGAGGTAACCGACCGTAGCATGATAGATGATGTTGCACGAAAGCTGTTTACAGCCCCATGTCTGTACAATCTGTAACGCCTAGTGTGTGGAGCTGAACATACTGTGCTGTGTGCTAATTTGCACACAGTACTCCTTTTTCTACAAAGCACTCAAAAAGTGCCGATTTACTATAATTTGTTCTCTGAAAGAAAAGGTAAGTCTGCCAGAGCTGAAACTCGATTTTTCAGCTATCTACAACAAAGCACTAAAACACACACAAAAATTACAGAATGGTGCAAAATAATTTCTCAACAACTAATTATACCAAAATAATTCTCTCTCTCTCTAATTTTTAAAGATCGCTTTTGGTTTCCTCATTTGTTTCCTCATTTTTTTTTTAAAGGTTTGGATATTTCTAACAGTGCACAATGTAAATCTTTAGAAAGAAATAAGATCTGAAGTCTGAGGGAAGGCAAATATAGGTTACTGCATGCGTACAATCAAGAACCTAGAAATTACTTAGATCTTTTAGGTCATCTTTTTCTTTCCTCTACCAATTCAGTGCTCTTCTCTATTATATATTTTCTATTGTTTTGCTCATATTTTATGGGCCAAAATTTCCAAGTGGCCTCCAGCTAGATTCTCTGCTGGTGTAAACTGGCACAGCTAAACTGAAGATAAGATACCCATGTAATTATTTATGCCAGCAGAAAATGTGGTCTGAACTTTCCACTGTAATTTTTTCATGCACAATTTTTTGGCCATATCCAAAATAACATGCTCAAGATTTGCAAATGCAAAATTGTAGATACAAGATTGAAAAAAAATTTGAAAATTCAGTCCTTAATGAGACAAGTGACTGAACTTCTGCCATGCACAATGTAGACAATTTCAGACCTATAGGCCTCCTTGTTATATATTTTTTTCTGGTATTCAGCCTTCATTTTCCTATGTTTAAGTTTGTCCCCTTATACTCCCAAATATAATATTAAATAATTCCTCTCTTCAATGGTGTTCCCTTCAAACATTTGTAAACAGTTGCATCTCCTGTGATTCATAGCTAGTTTTTAAAATCTTCCCTCACTGGTCACTCTGTCCATGGGTGTCTGAAAGTATATGCAATATTGTATTTACTGTCTTGCCAGTGTCATATAGAGATGCAGAATTACCACCTTTTTGGTATATAATATGCCTATATATAGCCAAAGTTTCCATTGACTTTTATGTTGGATAATTGTATAGAAAGCTTGTTCTCTATTCCTGCTCCTTGTTCTTTTTTTTTGTCAACTCTGTATATTGACTTCCTATTGAATACCAGGGTTTTAGTGTTTAGTTATATACATTTTAATATTGTGCATAATAAATAGCATAATATCATCTTCATCTTGAGCTCACTGATGGCATTAACCCCCAATTCAAAGTTTAAGTGAATTCAGGTACATTGGACCCTTACTATTTTAGCCTTGTGACTGCAGAGGGAGGCCTTGGACAGAGCTGCCACACAGGGGCTTCTGCAATCCTCCTGCCCCATGAAGGGGACCGCTCTCCTGGCCCCCAAAATGCCATAATGGATAGAGATCTAGAATCTCTGTGGATCCATTGGCAGGCAACTCTTAGGGTGCATCTACAATGGCAACTTAGGTCGACTTAAGGATGCTTACGTCGACCTACACAAAGTCGCGTCCACAATGGGCTTTTATTAAGTCGACGTAAGCGCTTCCTTAAGTCAACTTAATAACATCACCGCTGAAAGTTGACTTAAGCCTTAAGTTGACTTCTTAAGTCGACTTAAAGCCAGTGTGGATGGAGAATAGCGCTAAGTCGACCTTATTAAGTAGACTTAAAGCCAGTGTGGACAGCTATGTCTACTGTTAAGTCAACTTAACAAGGTTGACTTAAGTCGACTTAAAGCGGAGCCACTCTGTTAAGTCAACTCAACAAGGTCGACTTTTTAAATCAACTTAAAGTCGACCTTGTTAAGTTGACTTAACAGAGTCAACTTAACTTTACAAGTGTAGACATAGCCTTAGAGCTTAAAGTGCTATTCTAGACCTGTAAGTGGATTAGCCCCAGAGGGGCTATATACCATGGTGATGACCTGTCTCCAAGCTGAGGAAATGAATTCCGTGCAGGATTTTGCTGAACAAAACTAGTCTCTGAGATTTGTGCAAAGAGGGGTGAATTTCACCCTCAACAAGGGTTTGGTGAAAAGTTTAAGGGTGGTCATTTCAACACTTCTTAGATGTTAACATGTGAGTGGAAGTGCTTTGAAGAGACTGAAACTTGAGTAGCTATGGAAAAAAATGCCCTCAAGTTTCAGTGAGTTATCTTTTGATTGTAATTATGTAACTTACAGCAAAGCAAATACTCTTATCATGAGATACACTGATGAGAAAGAGAGAGAGGGAAGGTTACATACAAAGAAACTAAGTTTGGAGTGTTACATTACTTCACACACATACACAAAAAGTAAATAAAAAGCATGGAGCCGGCCTCATAAGGAGTTATTTTCCAAAACTAACTATTGCAATTCATGCATGTTGAAAAAGGGTAGTATGCAGGAAAACTCAGATAAAGATAGAGCTTTGAGTCTTAAATAAGCTTGTCAAGTCAAGACATTTTTAGAGAAGGTGGGCAAGAGTCTTGGGTGTGGTGAGGCTGTTGTGCATAGCACAGCCATCGCAATCTCTCAGTACAGCCCTGTTGAGTACCTCCAAGAGGAGCACCTAACTGTAGGGTGGGAGAAACTCACAGCAGACACTCTAGCATATCCCACACATCCAGTTCTGGCATAGCAGGAAAATGGAGGTGTGGTAAGAGCAATGGGGCATGGATGGGATGCCCCTATGCACACTGATCTGATGTGTTTTTGGTCCTTTGAGCCCATTTGCAATTTGTGAGAATTGGGGGCAGCACTCAGGTTGCTATAATCTGGTATGGGAGAGCAGTTTTACACACAGGATAAGGGGATTATGAAGGTCTCCTTTATAGCCTCTTGTGAAGTGTGCAGTTTGCTCTGACCCCAGAATCTAGCTCAGTGTTGCTAAAGTGAAAAAGGGCCCAGGAAGAGATGGTGGGCAGTGGTGGAAGTAAATCTGGAAAGTTTTTCAGCAACAGTGTGGCTATGGCATTGGCAAAATTTGGCTCACCACTATGCATTGTAATTAAGGCACTCTGTGCTGCACAGAGGTGGTGGTAAACTTAACTCTACAACCTTTGTAAAACACTAAGATGCGCAGATGAAAGAAAAACTTTGCCTAAGGGAAATGTGATTCTTGCTTTGGGGTTGCTGTCTTCAGCTGCTGGGGTTTACTCTAGACCAGCAGTTCTCAATCTTTGTGTCGCCACACAGCAGTTAAGTGTCATGGAGTGCTGGCAGCCACACGGTGGAGCTGAAGTGTGGCAACAGCTTCCCAGTGGTGGGGCTGGATTTGTGGCAGGGGCTGGTGTGTCCTGCAGGGTTGTGCAAGCTGCCAAGCATTGTGACCCACAAAAGGTTGAGCACCATGGCGTTAGACAATTAATAATTCAGGGAGAGGCAAGAACTATCAAACAGAAATAAATGCTATGCTGAAGATAAAAGAAGAAATAACTAGAAAATGTGATCACCTGAGTGGACTTACTTTTAGAATCAATTCCTTGGCTGAATGTGACATTAGAATTCTGTCGCACCAAGCTGGACATCTAGTATTCATGTACTGCTTTCCTTGGCTACAATCTTCACTGTAGGGATAACTGGAAAAGAATCAGAGCAACATCTGTCAGCAAACCCCCCGACCTTTAAACTTTCTGCAAGGCAGCTTCTGTAGCTGCTGGCTCAATCCACACAGTCCTGGTTTTTGCAGATTTTAAAAAAAAGTTCTTTCAAAATGTACATGTTTAACAAAGATCTCCCTCCCATTCCTCAGTTTAGGGCCCAATCTTGCAAGATGCCAAGCACTTCTTTAAAATGCTCAATGTCCTCATCCCATTTTATTTCAATGGCTATATCTACACTGGCAATTTAAGTTGACTTAAGGAGGCTTAAGTCGACTTAAATTAAGCCACGGCCACACTAGGCTTCCATTAAGTCGACTTCAGAAAATGAAAGTTTGTCGATTTTATAACTACCACTCATTAGGTCAACTTAACCCTTAAGTCGACTTAAGGATGGTGTGGATGTGGAGTAACCCTTAAATTGACTTTATTAAGTCGACTTAAGGGTGGTTAGGTCGACTTAACAAACTGGACTAAGTTGACTTAAAGCTAAGTCAACTTAGACCACTTTGTTAAGTTGACTTTAATAAGGTCGACTTTAAGTCGACTTAAAGTCAACCTTATTAAGTCGACTTAACAAAGTTGACCTAACTTTTCCTAATGTAGACATAGCCAATGAAAGTGAGGAGTCTTAGGACCTCACAGGAGCTGGCCCTTAATGAATAAAAATCAGTGAATTATTAGTTTGAAACACAATCATGCTTTATCTCCATTTCTGTCCTCATGCTTCTCAATTCACTTTTGTCTAAAGCATTGTCATGTGTTCATTTAAAAGCTTTTCTTTATTTCCCTTCAAATGTCAAAGCATCACACTCTCACCTTGTACCTGACTATTATTTTTTGGGAGAGAAAGAAAATAAACTCCTATTTTTATAGATCCATCTTATGTTTCATACTTGGATCATAAGCTGTTGGGGCAGGGACTATCTGTTTTGTGTTTGTACAGCACCTAACACAATGGGAGGTCTGTGACTGGGTTTCCTAGACTCTATAGTACTTAATAAATAAACAGCAACAACAGAGAAGGCCTAAAGCAAGAACAATCTTGAAACACAGTGAACCATTGTGTATGACTCTGGGGTATAAATTAACATGGGGGAAGCAATCAGGAAACTGATGTTCTTCTCACTGAATTTCCTCTGCATGATTCCCTCAAGGGGGAGCTCTTTCAGGAATTACCAGGAGACAGAGTCAGAAGCCTGCTGAGGCCTAAGCTCTACTGGCATACAAAGGTCTGTTTGTGTATATCCAAGGGCAGTGATAGGTGAGGTCTGGCTGCTCTGCTGTGCTCCCTAATGGCTCAAGGGGAAGAGAGGTTGTTTAAGAGGAAGGATGGCTTTGAGCTTTCTGTTTAAGAACAGATAGCTGGTGATACAGGGGAAGACTTTAGCCAAAAGGCAAATGAAAACAAGGGGACACAAAACTAAAAAGCTTAATATATAAAATGCCATAACTCAATCTGAAGTTAGCAGATCTGCAAGCAATGAGCAAGGAAGCCACTTCATTACAACATCTCAGAACACCCTTTAGTTCCTTGTTAGTGTAAGTTTTATCTCCTCTCTTTCTTTTATTCTATTTTACCTTATCTATTGAAATGGCAACCGTAGTGCTATAGTATCACCATCTACAGACAAGCACAATCAAATTCAGCCCTACTGGGGGGGGAGGGAGGGAGGAAATTGCAAAGGAAATGTTAACAGCTGTAACCTCTACTATGAACCCAACAACGCCACAGATAGAGTGGCATTATATTGCATTAATACTGCTTTTGCTGGATGTTAATGGGAACTGTCCAGCAATAAATAAATAGTTAAACAGAAACCAAGAAAATGATTCCTTCTGAAAAACACTATGAAAGTTTCAAAATGTTAAGCCCGCAATTTGATCTGCCTAGTTGTTCCTAAAATCTGATTAGGAAGGTCCATATGCTAAACACTCTATGGGTAATTTTTTATTAAAATGGAGTGGAGAATGAATGCTACTGGATTCTGAAGAGAATGATTCTTCTTTGTTCCTCTTGATTGTTTTGTTTCAGTTTCATTTCTCTTTGGGTGGTGGCAGTAGTAGCAACTATTGATGAGACAATGTTCCTACTACTTTGATTGTCCAGAACTTTGAATCTGCTGTCCTTCAAGGTCATGCTGCGGGGCCCTGCTGTTCTCTCAGACTCTTCCTAAGGGGGAGAGGGGCAAAGTGGAGAGTTTTTTGAGGAATCTGGAGGATTCTGGGATAATTCAATTTGTTGGACATTTTTCCTAAATTATTGATGTATTTTTAGAAATAAATGCTTGATAGGTGATTTCAGAAGTTTTTGCCTAAGAGCACTGTTTGGGTTCATTAAAAAAAATATAAATCAGGAGGTCTACCTTTTATTCTGCTTATTGCTGAATTCATAAAGGAATTACTGAGGCTTTAAAGATAAGGTTTTTAAAATAAGATTTCTGGGATTGTAACAAAAAAAGGCTTTCATGCTTGAATAGAAACTTATTTACCACCCTACTTGGTGTGATATTATAAAACTGAGATGCATAGCTTTCTACCAAATGGGTTTACAAGCTACACTGCCATTAAAAAGATTAGCCATGGCAAACAGCCAAGTAAAGTGTACTGAATGTATTGGAACAAACCAGTGATCTCAGTACCTTTTCCACCTCATCAAACCTAACAAGACTCATTTTCAAAACATATTATGAGAATTCAATTTGCTGCTTCACTGCCATACAGAAATACAGCTTATTTCTGAGTGTCCACGAGATGTTTTGATGATGTAATACAGTTGGTGGCTGAAACTCTTTGTCTGCAATTTAAGAGTTGACTTTTTTGGTACCCTATGAATGCATCTCTTGCATTAGTTGCGAAAATACCCAACATAACAAAAATTACTTATTAGAGAAGTTATATATTTACAGTTCATCCTTTTATAGTATACACTCTTTCAGTGTTATTCTCTGTACCTGGAAAGATCCATTAAACTTAAGTATTACAGAATTTCATTCAAGAGTCTATATTCTATAATCTGGTATTTACAAATCTGCTTTATGGATCTCATCATTTTCACAGGATGAGGACTCCTGGCGATTCCCCAGGCTCTTTAATGATGAAGACCCTATAAAGAAGTTACTGTAGTTTAGCAGTAGCTTTGACACATAAAATCAGATGTTTTATATCAAAGCTTGGAACTATATTGCTAAAATTAAAGCTGAAAGAAGTGCTGTAGTAATGATCCATGATCAGCTGTACATAGCAGATTAACCCAAATCAGAGTGGGGTGAATCTTCCCCTTGGTGTGGAGGAGGAAAGAAACCCTAACTCCAGTTTAAAGGCATAGTAGCAGCCGGAACTGCTACATCCCCAGTGCATTGGGATTCACCTACGTTGTCACTGTACATCTGCCGTGCTGTGCCATGCTAGCCTCATTCTCCATACTATATTGAGATAGGAGAAAAACTGATAATCGAGTGCACCACAAAAAATGAAGGGCCCCTTCCAACATGGTTGAGAAGGGGCATAGAAGTAATGGAACTGGTGTGGTTCCTCTACACAGGCTATGTCTACAAGCAAAAGAAAACCTGTGGCTGGTCTGTGCCATCTGACTTGGGCTTGTGGGGCCTAGGCTGCCGGGCTGTTTCATAGCTGTGTAGACTTCTGGGCTTGGCTGGGCTCTGGGACCCTTCATCCCTGTAACATAAGCCCATTCTTGAGTCCGGGCACAAGTCTAATCCTCCCTTGAGTCTCCACTGCAAACGTGTTAACCCAGGGCTCGCTTGAGCCCAGGATTCCAGGACTCTGCAGGGCTGGACTGTCCAAGCTTGAGTTAAGCCTGGAGCCAGGGTCCAAGCCCTATGCTCTGCAGAATAGATGCTGTCCTGCTTGATTTGAGCCCTCGGGATCAGCCAGAAGTACCCCACTCTTCCATGGGCAACTTCCTTAATCATCTCTATCCCAACAATCTGCTATCCACTCTATTGAAAATGGAAGCCAGTGCACTCCACCTTTGTGAATGGCAGCAGCACAGGTCAGTGTTAACTGCGTTCTCTTCTGATCACCAATCTTCAATCACACTCGGAGCACCAGAGTTTGCAATGGAAAGCGAACAAGCCTTTTGCAAAGCGAGCTGCTTTCTGCTAACATGCAGGGCAGGCAGTAAAGTTTTCCAACAGTGCACCATGGTCCTCCCAGCACTAGAGCAGCCACATTTCAGAGTGAGGTAGGTGTGGGGCTAGGGACTCTTGGACACCTCAGGGGCCACGCTCCGGCCAGTCTTGCTGTCATGTAACTAAAGATTGTAACATAACTTGATCGAAGACTTTGTGTCACCACAATATGCATATTAAATAAATACAAAAATAAGAAAAACAAGTCTACATGCACAAGGGGTATATGGCTGAATTAAGGTTGTACAATATGCTTAATTATGGCATTTTCTAACTTTTGAGTGCTTGATCTGGTAACCTTTTAACATCGTTTTTGTTCTATGTTATTTCTTTTTTTTTCTTTTCTCTAAAGCAAACTGAGAAAACAGAAATTCCACATGGTTACCCTCCATGCTTTCCCTCCAGTCGGTCATCGGCCAGGATGAACCCCAGGACTTTTAGACCAAATAGCTAAGACTTTTGCCACATGAGCTACAATTCAAATTGGCAGCAGTAATAGCCTTTATCCTCTATCCAGACCAGCCACTAGAGGGGACGCAACATACACTTTTGCCAGTGTGTATTCAGGCTCACCAATGAGGGGAGTGTTGGCAAAGGGGGCAATTGCCTAGGGCAGTGTGGAAGAGGAGAGGGGGATCGAGTGATGGGAGAGGGCACAGTGGTGAATGGGCTGAGTGAGGATGGAGTGTAGCCTGGGGTGGAGCACGGGCAGGACTTGGGCAGGGCCAAAGGCTGAACAGGCAAGGCGGGACTGCTCTTGCCTTGGGGCCCAGAATTCCTGTTGCTGGGCCTGTGTGTATTTTTGAAAGATGATAGATTGTCAGTCCCAGAGACTGAAAGATCTTTGACAAAGGCTATGTGGGTTTACCCATTATCATCAGGGTGTCTAATTTTCAGTGCTGTATTTTCTGCTGCCTTTTCTCCTTATTGCAGATTTTTTCATTTTCACTCACACTATTTAATTATACTTACTTAGATGTGGACTTTGTGTATAAAAGTACTATGAAGCTACTGAATTTAATTAATGTAATCTTACAATGCCAAAGGTTTTCAAATTCTCCTGACCACTTGGAGGAATTGTTCTAACTAGATTTGATAAGTTGAAAGTTGCTGTGGTGTGAGTATTTATACACAAATGCATTTTTGTTATTTGTACTTGTGTTTCTATTAGCAGGGACAAAAACTACATAGCAATAATATTGGGACAATTTAAAAATCTAAACTCCTTGTCAGTCAATATTATTTCACTAATGACAATGTAATTACAGTTAATTATTTTAATTAAAACACAGTTATTGTCAGAGAAGCTCAAATACCTTTACAAAATAATGTAGGACTGTAGACTTCTGTGATCTTAAACCAGCCTGCCAACTGTTTGTTAACTCAAAACATAAATCAACATTAAAATGAATTAAATCTCCCTTTCAATGGCATTCCCCATCAGGAATGGAAAGGATGAATACTTCTGCTTTTTATGCCATTGGGGTGGGTGATTTTTTTTCTTTTAATCAGAACACAATTCATTCTATTTTGAGAGTTCATATTTGTTAGTTCTTTCAAAACCATCTGCAACATGACCAATGTAGATCTGGATTCCAGCCCTTTTTGCATCTAGTGAATTTACTTTGTTGGTAATACTATAATGTTATTGCATTGTGTTAAAAATTGTATCTTTTATGGTTACAACATTATAAGTGTTTTACAAAGTGAGACAGCCCCTTGTTAATCACAGAAAATAAAAATAAGATATGTTGCAAGCAATATTTTCCGTAGCACAATAAAGATAATTTTGAAAGACTGAGCATACGATATCTAGATTCAGAACACAATTGTTCAGACTAAGTGCTCTCTATGAAAGTTCAGCTGGGTTTTAGACACACATTACTTAAAAACAAACTTCAATCAAAATTTCAAAGAGTTTAATACTATTTCCATTTGGAGGCTGTTTACTTGATTTCATTTATTATTTTATTGTTGGGTCTATGACTTTTGTGCCACTGAACTTTATTTTTTATACTTTACATTAAAGATGGTCCTGAGTTGGAAAGTTCCAACCTAGATGTAAACTCTTCCAAAGCTCAGGGTTAACCAGATCCAGGGTTTTGATGTGGTATATTACAGAGCTAGCGATTTGTGGATTTAGATCAGACTCCAAACATTCTCTGCTATAGCTCACCTCTACTTTTATGCATTGTTATTTATCATCCATGCTGATAGGTACCTTCACAGAAGACTTCTTCCCTCCCTATTTACTAATAGCAGTATTCTTCCCTCTCTGTTTAATAACAGCACAATAATATATGGTCAAGCTACCAAAGTTTTAATCTAAATAAAAATTTTGGAAAAAAGTGGCAAGAATGCTTTACACCTAAACTGTGTACTACTATATTTTGAAAAATGTCCAAGGTGCTATTATCCTAAAGCCATAAGTAATAACAGAGCATATATTAGTAGGCCAGTGGACCAGACCTCGGGTGAATTGCAAGCTAAGACTCTGATGGAGTAGGGTAAAGGGATTTGACTGACAAGGTCCCAGCTGTGCACTAATGGGAGCTGGTATATATATGTGTGATCTCATCACAAAGGCTCAGTTCACCAATCAAAGTATAGCTTCCAAGAATAAGCATATTCATAGCCTGTTTCAATTTTTTTTATTAACAACTAACATATTATTTCCCCCAAATTCAATTACATTAATTATATTGCCATTTATGTGTGTTTCCCTAAATTCAAAAGGAGATCTATGTTGCTTAGGCTTAGTCAGCTCAGTCTATTCTAATAAATGGCCCTAAGTAATTGGCCTTCATGTGCTCATCTTATGCATCAGGTAGTTAAAGCTAAGCTATAGGGGACACTACTGTTTGAATTAAATTAGCTGCTTCACATTTAGCAAAACACTAACAGGCCTTCATGATGCTCTGTGAGCTAACTGGCCATGATGTGTATCTCATTTAAGCCAAATCGGAGGGTAAACACAGGCCTGCAAACATAGTGGTTAAAGTACAATGTGTTAAACAGCTGCCACTTGCAAATGCTACACTAACACCATGGTGATCAAACTAACAATCAGAGTCAAAGGTCACAATAAAAAGGGGGTCAGTCAGGCAATCTAGTAGCAAAGGGTAAGAAGGGTAAACAGGACTTAAGCCATAACTCCATGCAGTACACAAAGCCGGAAGGTTAATGACACAGTGTAATTTTTCTGAGGCTTTTTATGGAGTTAGTTTGGGCATATTGTTCTGTGGATTAACAAACACTTTTGTACAACTATTGTGCTGCAGTGTGTGTGACAATTCAGAGTTTTTACACTTTAGCTGGGTTGTCAGCATTAATGCAACGGAATGTTTCCACGGGATGTTGTGTGGGGACACCAGCAGATTCTTTCCCCATATGCAATAACTGGCTCCTTTTTCTCTTGAATGTTTCCAAGACAGACAATCTTTTCTTATTGATTACCGTATGTAACATATCCATGCTAAACCATGGATTGCCTTGGTGACAATGTCAAACTGGACGAGTTTTCATGTCATTATCCGCTCCCCTTTGTAGGGTGTTTAGCCAGTTTAAGACTGAGAGACTGACACACTGCTAATAGCAACTTGTATGCTACATTTTGCTGTTCAATAAAGAGTCATGGAGAGGCCCAGTTAACACAAATAGCTTATTCAGCAATACCAATGCTACCTCAACTGGCCAATGAATGACATGCCCTATTGCTTTAATAACCGGAATGTTCTACCCAACTAAATGTATATAATACTGCTACTATTACACTGGATAAACTGAGCTATGATTAATTCATCCAGTGTTGGCTTTCTTCAGTAAAATATTCTGAAATTATTACACATGATTGTGATAGAGTTAAATAATATTTCTGGGAATGTGCCTGACTGGAAGTAAATTATAAAGCAAGCTATATTTTTACCTACACAGACAACAAGTTGTTTTACAAAGAAGAGACAATGGATAGGAAACGATACAGGTTGGAACTAATAGACCTTTTAAAAAGCAACACTTCCAAAACTCAGATTAGTGTATTAACAGCAAAAAGAAAGCAATCAGAGGCCCTGCTAACCACTACAGGTAATAACCTTGTTTGAAACCATTTTTTAACACAGTCATAATGATGGCCTGATTTACATCATCACTCTCATGGTTACAAGCTACACAGAAGATAGCCTTTCTATGATCAGAAACCGTGCTTGAAACGTCTCTATTCCACCTTCCTGTCCCCTCTCTCTCCTTCTTTGTGTTCCTAGTTTTAAATGGTGCCTCACCTCTTGAAAGTAGATTGCAGAAAGCACTGCTTCCATGTAGTGTGGTTTTCATCAGTTCTTCACGTCATTGAAAATAGCCTCTTTCCACTTTGGAAATGAATGGAGCAGTGGTTTGATTTTTGGTACAAGAATAGGACTGGGCTAAGAATACCTCTTGTAATAGTTAGAACAAAATTGTTTCTGGGATGAGATTATAGGGCCTTTCTTTTCTCATTCCAGCTAAAGGAACTGTTAATTTGTTCCACTCCCAGGTGGGCCAACGAGATTCTAGAATGTTCTGTGGGAACTGACTGATCAAGCATCAAGAAATTCTATTGATGGTTGAAGGTAATTCATTAATATTTAAAAGGAGTTTTATGACGCGTAGATAAATTGGTGCACTGTGCTGCAGTATGAATTAAAACAGAAATAATATATCATTGTGTGAGAGCCATGAAAATAAAGCCAACCAAAGTTAATAGGAAAATATATAAAGGTAGAAAATACACGAGACTAAATAGGTTTCTGGAAGAACATGTGACTAGAGCTAAGGAGAATTCCAAAAGCAAAACATTCGTCCAGGAATAAATGGGATTCAAGCTGTCACTCTTGATTAGAGGTGTCAAATCCAAGATATTGTCAATGCAGAGAGTCTGCTTGAGAAAAAAATCGCACAGAGGATATCTGAGATACGAACATATGTCCAACTAGTAAATTACATGACAGCCTAATGCAACGACAAACAAGAGTAGGTCACTTTAAGAGAATGATTAATACATGAGATTACTGTGCATGCACACTTATCTGAAAGCAAACCTTGTAGGTGGGTGTGAACCCCTGGTAAAGTCAGCTCCTATCTCTGCCATACTACAGCTACAAGAATAATTATAATAATTAATGGAGAGAGGTGATAAAGTTAACAATTGCCCACCTGTATCTTGGCTAACCACAACATCCTTATTTCTTTTTCACACCTACAACCTTTCCCCAATGATTACTGACTACCAAAGACCCTTTTTCAGTCTTACATTGAGCTGCTTGTTTGCTTTTGGCCAGGCTGTTCAGGCTGTGACTGACAGAACTTGCAGAGTTTAAAATTCTGGATTGTATTTAGTCTCTGACAGCTAGTGTTGCTACAAGCTACATTAGATTAAGATAAAAACATGACTCTTCACTGTTTAAAGCAAATGGAAAGAATGACTCAAAACCTGAGACTACAGGAATGAGTGAAGGATTCCCCCAAAATATAAATTTAGAAAATCTCTACTCATGCTAGTTAGGGAAATGAGGTTGTAAAAGGCCTAATGAATGTCACGGAACCTATGGTTTCCCAGGAGGCTGTTATTATCCCCATCCCCCTTTATTTATATGGACTCTGCGGGGATCTAAGAAGGACTGCTTCTGAAGGCAAAATAGATGCCCCTCCTCTTCTCACCACAGGGAAGGAGAAATACCAGGATGGGAGTGAAAAGGGGTAAATTGAAATGGCCTAAATCCCTTTGTTTAGGGAGAGAGAAGATGCCACTGCTTCCTATATATGGATTATATAGGATATTAGGCTCAGATTCAGAAAAGCACTCAAGCACATGTTTAATTTTAAGCATTATCTTCAGTGGGATTTAAGCAAATCAAGGTATGTACATACTAAGTGCATTCCTGAACAAGGATAAGATTATTCGGGGATGAGATTATTCAAGTGTTTAAAATTGAGTATTCATAAATGTATCACTTCCTTGATTTGAGTTTATTTTCCTGTATGACTGTCTAATGCCTTCTCCTTTAACTGGATGACCACAAAGGACAATATGCACTTTCCATATCATCAAGTAGGCAGGTAATATCCAACTAAATTATAGTTTTACACTGGACAGAGCAGGGGTTATTTTTTTTTCCACTTGACAAGTCAGATTGTAGATGTGCTATTTTCAAAAGTGATAAGTGAAAAGTTCCAAAGCTATTTTGGAAGTTCTACCGTATTCAGAGCTGATGGAGAAGGTGGAAGTTCATGGCCACTAGCCCAGTGCACTGCAAGACCTTTTATAATTTGGTCATTCAACTGCATATTATTTATCATGAAATTACTGTGCTGCCTTAACTGTTGACAAGACAGCTACAAATTACATTTGAGTCCACATATAATTACTGTGTTATAAAGCATTATAATTATGCTGGACATCCATTACAATAAATGTATTATTAAAAAAAGTATTAATATGTTTCTGTGAGGCCCCAAAATTTCAGTTTACATAGTGCCCACTTTTAAATATTAAAGAAGTGAGTTACTGTTTTAAAATGAAACAAACAAAATGTCCATAGTTGGAATTGTGAAGTGAATGTCTGCAATGTTTAAAATGAAAAAAAAAAATAGTTGTATCTGCTGTAGAAGTACAAAAATGTGTATGAAACAGATTAACATATTTTTCTGTTAACCTGTTATAAGCCAAAAATATTTTAAAGAAAAATCGACATTTAAATTCTTAGTTGACACCTCTTATACCAAGTTTTAGCCCATAGCAAATGTGTATGTCTCTTTATGAACCACTGAAAAAAATATTTTTTAAAAATATGTATCTGAATTTCCTGGGCTTTTCTGGTATATAAACAAAGACTGCTAAAATTATTTTAACTTAGTGTGAGTGTGTTCTTGTACACAGTTATTTATCCCAATTGACTGTTAGTTTAGCAAATTTCCCACAGAGAATTTACACAAGTTTCTCCCTCACTCATTTTCATAGACTTGTAGAGAATATCAGATGTATGTTAGGATGTGTGTATATATGTATGGGCATCAGCTAATTCTCAGTTTCCCACTAAACAGCAAACGGTGAAAAGACAGTTACATATCAATGTTCTTCTCTCCTCCCTGGGTGTCTAGACTTGGCAAATATAGCAACGCAGGGAAGGAGCCATCCGATATTTCTATTTCTTTAAAGATTTAACTGCTCTGTTATTTAGAGACCAAACAGGAGACCAGCAGTTTAAAAATGATTTTAAAATTATCTTAAAATGTGCTCTTATCAGAGTAAGGAATGTTTTCAAGTTACCATTAGGATTAAATACCACATGTATCTGGTACTTTTTAGAAAATCCAACTTTTACTCTTAACAGCTATTAATATAATAGATACAAAGAGGATGACAAAAGTTTTAAATGCAGGTAGCTTTTCAACAGCTAATATTAAAACATGCAATACAAAAATACAAGAAGAACTGGAAATCTAAATACCAACTCTTTTTCCTCCCATGATTTATGCATGATGATTCATGACATAATCTTTTCTCCCTTACAAGCATTAAGAGCTCACACCTTATTAAATGTAATTCATAATCAACTGAAAAGAGAATCTAAGAGCCTGCAAAAGAGGGAACTATTCATGAGTCATGATGATTATAATGAAATCAATAACTACAAATAAGGAGGGAAAAAAGAAAAAGTATAAACTATTACAATCCATATGAGTACTGTTAAAAGGGCAGGAACTTCCAGATACAGCACTATGTTTTAGGAGACTGTACAGAATCATCTTGTCAGAATCAAGATGCCACAATTCATATTGGCACAACATACATACGTATCACAAATAGAGGAAATCTTGGACATTTTTGTAAATTGAACAATTTATATGTCAAAAAAATGTCCAGTTACTTTGAAGAATAAGTTAACCCTTCCTCGTCTAAAACAAACTGTATAAAACCTGTTCACCTCCAAAATTGTGTATTTGATCAAAATGGCACATAAAAGTATGAATTTTCATTTTATTTGCATTTATTCATCTGTTACTTTATTATTTTCCTAAATCCTAGAAAGCAGAAAAAGTAACACTTTGTCTACTATTTCTTTATACTGGCTAGATGTTGCAAAATAAGTCTTTCACTGATATTTATGAGTATGTTGGAAGATTTTATGAATTACTAAAAAATACAACTCTTCCTTCTTTTTTCCCCTCCCCCTGAGAACCAAAACACATCATCATCTTCTCATTTTGTGTCCCAACACGTTTACTGCCTCCTGTACCTAAACAAGTCATCTTGACTCTTCTTGTCAGACTGCTAGCACTTCATCACTGCAGTGCTGTGCCTTCTTGGCTCCAGGACCACCGGTAACATGAGAGAGCCAAATTCATCACAAGGGTGTGCAGTGTTCAGACTTGTCATACCTGATCTGACTGATGACTTCTTGAGTGTAAGTGATATGAATTTACAGCTGTATTTCATTCTTTCAAATTAAACACAAGACATGAGAATGTAACTTTCTTCAGATGCTTTAAGTTTATTCTTAGCTGTTAAAACTCAAACACACGGATTCTTCCCGCCCAGCCTCATGAATGGGAGTCAGTGAACATTACAACATTCTGACATGAGACAAGTTTTCTGAAAAGCTATGAAAAAAACCAAACCATATCTATATAGTGATTACTTGAAAATTCATTAACACAAGATGCCCTAACTTTTAAAAGGGTATATGGAAGTTTCAAAGAGCTGCTTATATGCAGATTCATCCAAAAAGTGCTGTGTGGATTTGTGGGTTTTCCAAGTAAAAGGCTAACCATTTTCTTAAATAAACACAACCCTTTGTAGGTCTAAAAATATGTGCTTGGACAATCATGCTTTCTTTACTTCCTTTGAAACTAAAAAGTAGTGCCACAGAAAGAAATTCAGGATTAAAGTAGCCAATGAAATTATCTCATATTTTACTAAACACCAAAAATACACTTGTTTCAATTTTCTAAGCAAGCAGGGGAATCTAAAATAACTATAAGTGTGTGAACTGCCATCCTGGAAAACATCAAAACTATTAAATGATATCCTAGCAAAAGGATATAGTTCACAGAAATTTTGCTGGTACAAACAAACAGGAAACCACTATTGGTCTATTGGGAACTATAACAAATGCTATTATTAAAAAAACCCGATTCTGGTCACCCTCCTTATAAGAAACATTTGTTAATGAAACTTCACTAGAGAAATATCCTTGAATGCTAGACTGCTGTAGTACAAGAGGGTATGCTGGCATTGTTGAGATGAATGTATATCAGGACCACTGCACATTAAGATTGACAAGATTACTGTCACTCAGGGCTTGCTTCTTAGAAGCAACATTTTCTCTCTCTCTAATGTGCATGTGTCCATTATCAGAATATTTAGGCACCATGGGTGCGTCTATACTGGCAACTTAGGTCGACGTAAGGCGGCTTAAGTCGACCTAAACAAAGCTGCGTCCACACTGGGCTTTTATTAAGTCGACTTAAGCATTTCCTTAATTCGACTTAAGGAAAGCTTAAACTGACTTAATAACACCTGGTTTTAGGTTGACTTAAGCCTTAAGTCGACTCCTTCAATTGACTTAAAGTCAGTGTGGATGGGGATTAGTGCCTAAGTCAACCTTGTTAAGTCGACTTAATAAAGTCGAAAAGGGGCTATATCTACACTAGAAAAGTTAAATTCCAAAGGGGTAGCCGTGTTAGTCTATTGTAGAAAGACAACAGAGTCCTGTGGCACTTTTAAAGACTAACAGATTTATTATCGCATGAGCTTTCGTGGGAGAAGATCCCACTTCGTCAGACAAAGTCTGACTTAATTTTTCTAGTGTAGTTATAGTCCATGAAAGAGATGAAAAGAGTCAGTTGGCGTATAATAGCGGACAACTTTCTCAAGTCCTTCCATTTTGATTAGGGCTGTATTAACTTGGGTGTTGTGGGAGACTGAAATTTGCTGGAAGGAACATCTTGCTAGCCAAAATGAAACCACCTCTCTGGGGGAAGATGCGTCTTACACTGTACTGCAAAATGAGACACGCACACCACAATTTTCAGTTGCAGGGAGTTCCATAGCTGGAGGAGCTATACAAAAGAATCTTCTAACACCTGTGGGCTTTGTTCTGACCTCCATTAGCTTCAGTGATACTGTGGACTAAAGAATTCCAGAAATTGTGTGCTAAAAAGGGCAACAGTTACGGTGGTCAGGTCCTAGTTTACAGCACACTTTGTAGATTAGGAATAAGACCTTGAACTGGATTGAATGTTGGCTGAGGAACAAACATAGCACATGCAACCATTGCAGGGTATGTTTTCCCCGTCATGATTCATGCTGTTATGTGCTGGACTATAGTGTTATACTGATTTAGACATGCAGCTGTGCACTTCATTTTAATAAATGTTTGTGCAAATCCAGTAATTTTGCATGAGCAAATGCCAAACCAACAAAGGGAGGAAATGTAAGTGGTCTTAATTAGGCTGTTAATTTTTTGAAAGATGCTACATGCAATATTAAATTTATTCATGAACATACAAAGGCCATATTCTGCCACTGATCTTAGCCTAAAGCATCCACTGACTTCAGTAAGACATGCACATTTGAGGTTATTTGCAAACCTGAATTATGAACTGTAAAGTAAAAGAGTAAATCCACCCTCTCAACAGAATATGTTTATATCCCTTAAAAAGTAAGAGGGTGGAGTAAGGTTGCATTGGTAGGATACATTTATGATGTTTGGTTTGAAAACTGGTGGAACAGCTAGAATTAAAAGACTAGTCTTGACAAACTTTTATTTGTAAATATTATATAAGAAAAGTTTAAGTACAATACCATTTAGTTAATATTGTGTTTGAATGCCGAAGTATAAGCATATTTCAGGCAATTAAAGCCCACACAAACATACATATATTATATAGGAAAAGTGCCATGGGATAAAAAAGATGACATACAAAGAATGTTAAAAATGTATCACTGGAATTTTGATCTAACAAGTTTTTACTCCACTTGGTAAATCCCAACTTTTATATTTAAGCATTTGTTATTGTAAAGGTTAACATATATGTGCTAAGTTTTTTTAAATTCTTGTTTAATGCTATATTTATAATCTCTTCTTTTTAAATTCAAATGCTCATTTATTAAGAATATAAGACTGACACAAAAGTGTCTTTAGATCTTTCTCTCTCCAACTCCCCAGTGAAAAAAGCCTTTGTTTGCAGCATTTGTAAAACAAACTGATGTATCATACACTTCCCAGCTAGGTATACCGAGAAATTTAAAGTAGAGGTCTCTGTATTTACAGGGATGGTTCCATCCTCTGTAGGTTAACTAAAAACATTACAATTCAAACTCACTGGCAGATAAGACTCAACTATCATCATTTATCAAATCATGACATTTGTCATGAAGATTTAAAAGTGGACAAATCACGTGAAACACATAAAAGCAGGGCTTTTTTTGTGATGGCATTCAGCAGTACTGAGTACTGGAACCCTTTTTTCCCCTCTGTGATGTGGCCCCGGCTCCTGGCTGAGTACCAGCACCTTTTTTTGTGATGGTACTCAGAGGTACTGAGTACCAGCACTTTTTTTTCCACAGTGATGCGGCCCTGGCCCCTGGTCAAGTACTGGCACTTAAAAAAAAAAAGGGGAAAAAAAAAAAGCACTTTATAAAAGGATTATTATTTAAGAAGACAAGAAACAACTGAGGAAAAAATGGCAAGAAAAGTAAAGTAAACCATCTAGCTAGGTCTTTTTACTTGATACCTGATTAAATGAAAAGATTCTTTTTTAAAAGAAATTTTGATTAATGAAAATTGGCTTTTTGCTGATCAAAACCTCTGTGTCTGTACAGCACCTAGGGCATGTTGGACACTATCGCAATACAAATAATGAATAATTCTAATAAATGCAGCCCCAAATCAATATATTTACTTGCATGACTAAAGCTAGTACGATATGGCCTCCGGAAGCTCTACTAAAATAGGATCCAAACCTGAAGTTCTTATTCAGTCCTCACGCAAGCAAAACGTCCACTGATTTAAAACACTGCAGGATTGAGCTCTTATTTATTATTCAGAATTTATTTGGGATTCTTTTGTTATATAATCCAGAATAATTAAAAAAAAAGAAAAGAAAGATGAAAAACACTCTTCATTAATAAGAAGCTCTGTGCTGCTTTGACAGAGTACATGTGTGATTTCTTCTCTACTTTAGTATGTGCAGTTTTGATCTTTCCACTTTTAATGAGATTCTTAGTGTTCTGGTTACAAAGAGAAAAATATGTTTAGGAAGTTTTGTTTGCTAGGAACCAATAATTAATATTGCAACCATGCATCAAAAAAAATGATAGCTTCTAGTTCATATTACTACTATTCATATTACGTAATGATTATTGTTAATTATATATATAATATATTATATATTGTTTATTTTTCATTTTTCAGAGAGAGAAAGACTCGCCAACCAGACATCCAAGAATGAATTCTCTGTAATAACTCTGAATCCACCACATCTAACATCTCATCTCAAGCCATTGGCATATCCACCACCAATAGTCAAAAATTGGTCAATTGCCAAATGAGGCCACCCCCTCCATAAATTTATCAAACTCAGTTTTGAAGCTAGTTAGCGGTTTTTTTTCCTCAACAGCTCCCCTTGGAAGGCTATTCCATATCTTTACTGCATCTAATTTCAAGTCTCAGTTTCCTGATGGACAGTTTATATCCATTTGTTCTTGTGTCCACATTGGCGCTGTACTCAAATTTTAATTCCTCTCCCTCCCTGGTATTTATTCCTCTGAAATATTTATAGAGAGCAATCATATCTCCCTTCAACTTTCTTTTGTTACGCTAAACAAGTCAACCTCTTTAAGTCTCCTCTCATAAGGCAGATTTTTTCCATTCCACAGATCATCCTTGTAGCTCTTCTCTGCCCCTGTTCCAGTTTGAATTTATCTTTCTTAAACATGAGGGACCTGAACTGCACATAATATTCCAGATGAGGTCCCACCAGTGCTTTGTATAATGGTACTAACACCTCCCTATCTCTACTGGAAATATGTCATATGATGCATTCTCGGGCCGCATTAGCTGTTTTCATGGCCACATCACATTGGCGGCTCATAGTTATCCTGTGATTGACCAGTATACCCAGGTCCTTCTCCACTTCCTGCATTTTACCCTGGCCTTCTGTGTCGGTCCTGTACCCAGCCTGCTTCCAAACCCCACTAAGTCATGGAGTGTGAAGAAGAACTGAGTACTGAGAGGATAGGGTTCTGTTGCTTTCAGGGCTGGTGGGTGTTCTCTTTTACATGTGAACCTTATAGACTTTGAGAGTTACTCCTCTTAGTGGTCATCACTCGCTAGGCACCAGAGTTTGGTGGTCTTCAATCTACAATATAAGATATATTTATTTGGTATATCCCACATCCAACTCCCTATATCCATATATAACTTTGGCAGGATATGGGAAAGAGTGTTTGGGGTTCATCATTCTGATTCAGATATGCATTTTGTTTCTTGGGGTTATCTCCAGAGTAGTGTTTCATTATATTATTTTGCTCTAGTAGGTTATATTCTGCAGTTTACATTTGGTGTGAAATTAATTAATTATTTATAATGTTTTGTGTCATAGTATTTAGATGTTAATACAACAAGAATTATAAAAGCTACTTAATAAAATTTTAAATTTCTCCACTTTTAGTTAGTACTGCTCTCCCAAAAAACAGTAAAAGCTCACATTCTCATCTGCTGTTGGGCTGATTACATGGAATAATGTAATTTAAACTATCCTAACTATTTGCTACCCATTCACCTTCCTATTCTTATGCAGATAATTCAATTTTTTAAATGCTCCTGTTCACAGCAAGATCACTTTCTAACACCATTTTCCCAGCTACAAAGATAATAAATCACTGCCTATAAGGTGTCAATATATATATTACACATAAAAACATTACAAGAACACTATTAGGGTTGCAAAATCCACCATTCAAAAGTTAGGAAATGGCAGAATTAAAGTTGTCTGTGCATATGAATTATGATACAATCTTTATTTACATGATCAGATACTATTTTTTCCACATGACCTTCACCTCAAGCACAGACTGGGCGTTATTCTTTTAATGAGCAACTTTTTGTTTTGTCTGTATATTTTGTAGATTTGTTCGTTTTGTTTGTGTATTGTGTTTTCTGCTCATTGTTCTATGTACCGAACTGGACCTAATTGACTGCATACCATTTATTCTCTACTCTGAAGACAGAATTAGTATAATTTCCTCAGGACTTTTCTATGCACTGTAGTATCTGAGTACTATAAAAACACTATTCTATTTTCACAACCCCTCTGGAAGATGAAGGGGTGATATTATTATGCTCATTTTAAAAATAGGGAGGTGTGGCACAGAGAGATTAAGATCAAAAGAATCCACTAATTTTGAGTCCCCAAACCGAGGCACCTATAACCTGATTCTTCCGTGTATTTAGCATTATATAGTACTTTGTATATTCTGAGCACAGCTCCCACTGAGTTCAGTTGCAGGTTCGAGTGCTCAACCCTAAATCAGATCTCAGTGCCTCAAGTCAGACCCCCCAAAAATGAGGACCATACAATTAGTGACCCTCTGGAAAAAAGTTTGGTTTAAATGACTTGCCCAGCATCACAGAGGAACATTATGCAGAAGCAGGGACAGAATCCAGTTGTCCAGTGCACCGTTCAACTATCTCAACCTCAACCTGTTTCTGCAATCCTCTGCCTCATTCAATAAACACTTTTCCACTGCTACAACAAACAAAGCATGGGTCCTAGAGAAAACTGTCTCCTTTGCTACACAATACTGATTCATCCTGTGCTCAAAATCAGGTCTGTGTCCTGTGGAAAAACTAGTATGTCATCATTTAAATTCAAGAATCTATCATAATGCATACATCCAACAAGGCTGAGTTAGGGCACAGGTAAGCCTTAATTCTTATATTTCCTAACTTCCGCATGCTTGACTTTGCAACTATACGCATGTACTTTTAACATAGGTTTTTGTGTACAGTTTTCTAGCTTGTAAAAGAAAAAAAAGAAAAAAGAAACTGAAAACATTCTATTATGTGGCATCATATTGACACTTTCATGGGTCACCAGCAGGTTGAACCTTTAGATTCACTACACTGACCTCTGTCATTTGAACTAATAGAGTAACTGATAGGAGTACTCCATTGCCATCCTCCATATGGATTAGCACTAGATGGGCATGGGATACTCTTGCCAGGGTGTTTCACTGATATCTGCTGACAGCAGAGGAATGGTGAGACTCATGAATCTTGGGTACCATGCCAGGGTACAAAAGGGAGTTTAATCAAATGGGTGTAGACTCTTCTACCCATTTGCACTAAACTTGACTCCTTCTGTATAACCCCTACCTCATCCCTGGATCCTTGTTTCAGTCCCATTCTCTTCATTTAGCCAGGCCAAGTCTTTACTGTTCAGGCTTCTCAACCATTTTCAGTCTCCCTGCCCACTAAAGTCTAGTCTCATCTGTCCAGAACCCTGATCTCACTTCTGCCCTAATCCCAGTCTCCTTGCCAAGCCAATTTCAGTTTCCTCCCTTCTGGTTCCTCATCTGATCTTTCTCCCTCTCCCAACCTGGCCTCCAGTCATCCATCCGTCAACTCATGTTCCTCATTCCCAGGCTCATCATACAATTTTGAGATTCCCATCCATCTCCATGCCTACTGTCTCTTTGCTTTGGTCTGTTTGCCTGGCTAGTGCCAATTCTTTCCCTGTACTTCACTTCCACATCAGACCTGTTTCCCTTCTCCCACCACATCCTTCTCCAAACCCTTGTGGTTCTCAGTCCTGGACTCTGGCCCAGCCCGCATTCTCTCCCAGGCTCCTCATTTGATCTCAGTCTCCTCTTAAAATTTCCCTCCCCAGGTCCCAGACTTCTTATCCACCCAGTCCCTTCCAGCTACCAGACTTAGTCTCCTTTCCTAGCCAGCCCGTTTCCCCACATACACAGCTCCCAGTCCGAGTCTCTGCTTTTGGCTTCCAGTGTCCTTGCCGAACTAGTCCAAGTCTCCTCTTTCAAGGCCCATTCAACCTCTCCCTTTTGCCAGCCTCTAGTCCCTGTCTCCTCCTAATTCCCTTGCCCCAATCTACTCTTGCCCTACAGCTCTAGCTTGTGTTACTTCTGCCTGTAACAAAGACAGTTTCCTTCTCCATGCAGCCTGACCCCAGAAGGGGGAATCACTGATAGCACAGGAGACAGTCTTCTTGTTCTTAATTCAGGTCCCCAGACCCAGAATTGCCAATAGCAGTCCAGAGCTACAACTGGAGGGTGCCCTGTTCAGGCTGGGACTGGAGCATATCCAGTGCAAATGGAATCTAGCTGCTAAAATTGAAGTCTCTGTGTGAACTCAAGATTTTTCAAAGGCTTACAACTTGGCCAAATTTCAGCTGATTTTCAAGGGAACAGTTAAGGGCACATCCCATGCGAAAGACTATTCCTTGCCAACTTTCAAGACATTGAGCCAAAATGTGCTAGAAAATGTCTTTATTTAAAAAAAAAAAAAAAAAAACACCAAAAAACACGGGCAAATCCCTAACTTTGTTCTGGGAAATGGCTGAACAATTTTGGCTGAAATTTTCCCAGAACAGCATGAAGTAGTGTGGAAAATATCCATTCAGCTGGTTAAAACTTGGCAATTATATGTAAGTGAAAACAGTGTCTTAATTAAGAAGTGTGAGACAACCTTAATAACAAGCAGCCATGCCTATGATGAGGTGGGTCATACTACCTCTCCTGGAGGCTCTTTTTTTGAGGAACAGCATAGAGCTGTAATTATGTCACTGATACCGGTGGTAATTGCTGGACTTTAAGCTATGTATGTAATTATATTTATTACTAATTTGTATATTCATAAATACTGAAGTCAAACCTGAAAATAAATGCAGTGTATGTTGCAACATGCTATCACATAAACTGAGTCTAATCTGATAGTTACCATTAATAATTAAGGCAACTAAAATGCCTTGAAAGACAGTATAATATTGGTGAAAATCAGTGGTAGTCTAGGATCCTGGTAACAAATCTATCTGTCCTCCCTCTCCCCCTCCCTGACCAGGTACATAGCTAATGAAATACACTTGGAGATTTACACACTACTAGTCTTCTGTTAACATACTCAATCAATAAGAACAATTTAGAGCAGGGGTAACCTCTTCATGCATATGTCCGTTGTCCCTAGGGATCAATATAATCAGTATCACAGCTGGCTGGTGAGAAGTAACGAGATAATGATAACAAAAAGACAAGCTTCCCAAATTTTTTCTCAGATTGTGCCAAAATATCACCCTTTTGTGTTTATCTCTAATAGGGGGAAAAAACAAAACAAAACAAAGCACACAAAAAACCCTAACTTGTAACACATACAGCAATGCTATATTTAATTTTACAGGACTCTGCTCTATATAAATTATATATTTTCTCCATGACTTCTTGCACCTCATTTCTCACTTGCTTTGTGAATACTACTTTTCGTTTCTTCAAAAGAACTGCACTGGACATGTTAGAGCTGAGTTCTCCTTTCTTGAAACAGAGTCACAGATATTTAGAAATGGCTCAAAGTTTTCTTAGCTACCTCCTGAACAGAATGGTCACTTTAAAAATTCTTGCTTTTTAGTTGCTTAAGATTGATGCCTAATCACTGCTAAAATTCAATTCAGGGGACATGTTCGTATTTAAAAATCATATATATGCCCAACATTTATTACCAGTTTTACTAACAGCACTGGAGATTATAAAATTATTTCAAGTTCTTTTCATCCTTCCTAATATTTACCTTTTAATGCAGCAATGAAATCAGACTAATCACTTTGACATTTTGTTCAAGACATTTTCTAGTTAGTGTTGATTCCCCCTCATGTAGGGGTATTTTTCAAAGGTTTGAGGCCAAATTTGATAATTTTTTTGCTATAGTAAAATTTCTTAACAGCTTATTTGGACTTGGTGCACAAAAATAGCCATAAACCGAAGTTCTATAAATAAATGCGTTTTAAGGCATTCTAGTGTATTACAGTCATCAGTAGAATTATTAAATCAGCTATGCAAATATGGGACCAAACGAATGCAAATAATGAGATTTTTACAACTACTAGAGCGCTAGCACCATGCACTTCAAGGTGTCATTGTTCATACTGGTAACTGAGGTGATGCAGGAAGAGCTATAAAACTTTTATATATATATACACACACACACACACACACACACACACACACACACACACACACACACACACACA
>ML685755.1:25248072-25266069 GCA_007922175.1 Pelusios castaneus | reverse complement strand
ACACACACACACACACACACACACACACACACACACACACACACACAGAGGCCCTGCTGTCCCACAAAAATCTATCCCTGGCCTGAGGCACAGTGTGGGCCCGTGCTGGCCAGGTTCCCATGGCTGAAGCTGGCATGGTAGGTCACAGCCTCTGGCCCACACAGGTGCTGTGCACTGGGTTCAGTGCTGAGCACCAGCCTGCCTACCCTCATGGCTGGCCAGTCTGTGGGCCCTGGACCCTCCCAATGCTGGCCTGGCCCCAGTGCCAAGTGGTGGACTGCCTTGCATGGCTGATGGGTCTGCCATGCTGCCCCAGGGCTGCTGTGCCCGAATGCCAGCCTGCCCCACCTCTAGGCTGGCTGCTGCCCTGGTGGATGGGAAGGGGGCCCCCAGATGTCTTAATCTGGCTCTGTATGTACACACACAATCACACGATCTCTCTCTTTTGCACTAATAACACTTACATTTTTGTCATTTAGTTAAATAAACAAACTGGATATGTATCCTACCTGGGTGGAAATGAGATGTCCAGTTCATACAATTTGTCCTTAAAGACTGACAGCTCTTTGTCAAATTCTAAAAGCTATAAAAATAAAAATAGAATTAAACATCTTATTTGTTTTCATTATTAAATTGCAATAATTTAAATTTTTTGTTTATATTGTATGACTTAATCATCATATACTTTGATATCTTATTTGATACATACAGTCTTATAGAAGAAATCTCAGTAGTAGGTCTATGTGAAACACTTCAATATTGATGAGAAAGCACTTTATTAAAAAAAATCATCCTTCTTCATGATCTCAATGAAACAGGTAACTTTTACTCTTTAAACGGAGCTACCTAAGTGATCTTGAATGCATATTTACTATTTCAAGATTAGTTTACAGTTTCACGTTTCATTTGCAATCTTTTCTGAGATAAAACTGACTAACACCCTTAAAATGAATATCAAATGATATGCCAATCAAACCACAAAATATGTCAGTAAAGGGATCTTTAACCCAGATAAAAAGATAGAGCAACACAAGGATGTACAAATCAGTCTTCCTAAACAAAAGCATGCAATATCTTTGCATAGCTATGTTTGGGCAGAGGTATGTGTGAAAATATGAGGAATACTGTTCCAAGGTGGCAGTCAAAATACAGTACCAGAGGCATATTTAACAGACACATTTATAAACCTAGGTTTAATGTACTGTATAAATATATTAGTTCTTGTCAAATTTGTTTCTCTTTAAAACACTGCAAAGAAAATAAATACCGGTATCTGTAGTCTTTTGTTCATAAACACAAATCTGGTAACAAAAATTCAACGATAATAGTCTATGCTGAGCCACTAACCATTCTGATGGACACAAACAACTTTATTTCAGAACCAGAGTCGGTATTAAATTTGACATGGAAGTGAATTAGTAAGTAAAATAAAGATCATAATCTGCACTGTTACTGACCATCGCTTTGAGTAAGTGCCACTTTCTATTTTGACAAGCTTGTCATCAAAATAGCACTCTTTATGATGGCTGTGTGTTTACCCACTGTTCACTAATCATTAATCATGTCCCATCTCACAGCTGTGCTGATATCATTGTCTGAATGGCAGAGGTTCCGAAAGAAATTAGATTGTGTCCCTCTTTCCTCTCCGCCACCTCATAAATCATTCCTGAAATGTGCAATTAGCAGCTACTTGTTCACATTAATTATCTATGTGAAAAGCAGCTACCTGAACCACCTGCATTGCTGATTAGCTACCTCTCTATGGCCCACCTATTTTTCCTTCAGTGCTGCCTAGAATCTATCTGTTTATATAACTGTCTATGTGTATGAATGTGCACATGGAAGCATTAGTAACTCTGCGTTTTCATTTTCCTATTCACCAATTTGTACAATGGTGTGTTGAGAAAGATTTCACAACTAGTGCCATTTGAGAGACTTTGTACAAGTTTTAATATTTGGACAAATCTTTAGATACACAGCCATTTTTTATACATGATTTTAGAAGAATATTTGCAAAAATGTGTATGTAAATTTACAGTACATACATAAATATGGGGCCTGTAAACTTTATGCATGTAAAGTAACTTTCCTCACGTGAGTAGTCTCATTAACTTCATGGGCCTACACATGAGAGTAAAATTACTCAACATGCAGGATCAAATCCTATATTTAAAAATGTGCGGGCAACACACACACACACACACACACACACACACACACGCGAGAGAGAGAGCGAGAGAGAGAGAGAGAGAGCGAGAGAGAGAGCGAGAGAGAGTGAAAACAATTTTAACAGCCTTTTCTTGCTCCAAAATACCCAGATCTCAAGAGATACCAATTACTAGATTTTTAATCCAAATTAAAGAATGAAACCAACCAAACAAACCCCTCACAAATGATAACCAGAAAATCCGTTTTAAAAATGTATGTTTCACACAGTTTAATCTTCTAATTTTGTCAAATAAGAAGAGATTATTTAAGGGAAAAAAAAGTTGGGGGAAAGAGGGTTACTTTTGAATACTAAAGAATGCAAAGGCTAAGTAAATGAACAATGCTTCATAGAATACAATGGTAAAGAATGCTCAGTGAGAATTCTAGAAACTGAGGATGTTAAATAGCTGTATTGTCCTCTCACATTGATGCAAACATTCTAAACTTTGTATATCCAGATTATTTTTATCATCATATTTGGGAACTGATTGGGGGCCAAAATCTAGAGCATTAAGTGGTTAGATACATAGGTTAGAGTTACTTCTCAGTAATATCTGAAGAGATCTCTGATGTTTTTATGTACAGTTCGTGGTTGCTTGTTCAGTATGTACTGTAGATAAGCTGCAGACATTCTTTGGACACAGATGACAGATAATAGGGAACAAGACTGCATTGTACACTAGAGGCTCTATGCATCTCCCAAATTTTCACAAGCAGTGATAAAGATCTTTAAAGTTACAATAATAAAAGAAAACATTAATGCCAATCTGGTGGGGTGCAAATGAACCACTTGGTCGCTAAAACTTAAGAACTAATTAAAATATATTAAGAAATACTTGCTTAGAAAAGCTGGGGAAGACTCAGCTGCAAAAGAAAATTCAGTTTAAAATGCACACGATCACTTCATTATTTCTGGATGCAGTAATACCTTTCTGTACTTGAATTGTGTTAAATAAATTTACTTATTTAATGAAATTGCTTATTTTTCTCTACATGTTTTCTAAGTGACTAGAACAGTGGTTCTCAATCTTTTGTGGGTCGCAACACGATTGGCAGAGTGTGCCATCCCACAGGACACATCAGCCCACCCACCCCCACCACTAGGCCGAATCCAGCCCCCCACATGGCTGTCTGTGACACACTTATCGCTGTGTAGCAACACAAAAATGTATCCTGACACAGCGGTTGAGAACTGCTAGACAAGAAAAAGCCCACATTTCTTTCACTTTATTTCCAATATCCACAATTTTATGCTCAAGCAGTGTCCGCTAATAGCGAACAGCTGCTTTGAATACTTCTGGTCTGTGGAAGAGGATGAGAGTGTGTTCAACATGTTCATGAATTTCATGTGGGAACTCGACTTGGGCTTCTCTCTCTTTTGGCAGATACCCACTGCACACACCAAGGCCCATAGTATACTATACATTTCACATTTTGCAGTGTTTAATTTTAGACAAATTATACTTGATTTTTTAGAAGTAAAATTGTTTTTATTTCCTTGAATTATAAAAAGACCAATCCTTTTCCAAGTTCTTTGTCTCAAAGAGTAAGCTGCCAATTAGTGAAAGACTGTAGAGCTCAAAGACCCGGGACAAAATTTTAAACACTGCAAACCCACTGTAATAGTTTAAATTCAATTAAATAAGAGAAAAGGTTGGATTTGGAGCAGGGCATCTTTTTTATTCTGTGTTTGTACTATGCCTAGGACAATGGGATCTTGGCCCATGACTGGAGCTTCTAGGTTTTACTGTAATACAAATTATTAATTATTATTATTAATAATAATGGTTAGGGGTCCAATTCTCTGAGTACTGAACACCTTTAATGGCACTGGGAGTTGGGCCCCTATTTTTAATTTATTTATCATTGTATTTTAACAGGGTGAACCAGTTATACTGCTGTGCACAATGATTCTGGGCATGCTCAGAGTTGCTTTCATACTGTGCATTAAATGGCACTGTGAATAGCTTCACTGCAGTAATAGTAACCCTTTTTAAATATAGCTAAGTGAGTCCATTCATTCTATATGTTCTGAAGATGACAAAGAAATGCAATTGAAAGCCTGAAAAATCAATATATTGTGCCATTTAATTTACTCATTCTAATATCATCCTTGAGACCCAAGCCTTTTAGGCTTTATATGGAGTGCTGGGGTAGTTTGAGAAATTGCAATGGGGGTTTGAAGTACTGTAGTTGAAAACTGATACAGGAGGTGCATGACATAGGCAGACCGTTTCACAGAAGAGGGTAATGTACATGATTCCAAATAAACTGGACCTTATATACTTTACACATATGGTTGAAAGATACAGGGGCAAATTCTCTACCAATATAACTCCACTGATTACAAAGGAATTATATCAACAGAACATTGGGCCTACAAAGTTCACTTACCAGTCTAGCATGACTATTTGATCAGGTTTCTAAATGCTGGATAGCAAAAGGATTATGTGATGGATAATCTGCCTGTATTTCCCTAACCTAATGCTTACTCACACATAGACAAATGGATCTCAATGAATATATACATGCAGTATGCATATGTATGCACACAGTAGATAAACTGATGTGTAAGTGTGAGATACAGCTCAGATTGTGGAGCATTATGGTTTTTGACAAAGCCATGGCTGGTATAATTTAGTTGGGGTTGGTCCTGCTTTGAGCAGAGAATTGGAACTAGATGACCATCTGAGGTCCCTTCCAACTCTAATCTTCTCCGATTCTATAGCAGGATATTTCTGATATTATACACCTGCTTACACAAAATTATTGTATCATTTCTTTTTATCCTGCTGTAGAATCAGAGAAGTTGGAAGGGACCTCAGGTGGTCATCTAGTTCCAACTCTCTGCTCAAAGCAGGACCAACCCCAACTAAATTATCCCAGCCATGGCTTTGTCAAGCTGGGCCTCAAATACCTCTAAGGATGGAGATTCCACCACCTCCCTAGGTAACCCCTTAAAGTGCTTCACCATCTTCCTAATAAAGAAACTGTGTAAGCAGGGCATGATTATCTAGGATAGAATTTGCCCAGAACACTAAAGTGAAGTGCAAAAATTGTCATGGAATCTTTACTGGCCATGGTGGTCAGGTTCTTGGGTTTAAATCTCACTCAAAAATTGTACTTCCAAGATAAAGTGCTCCATCATCCCACACTGGGACAATGGTCAGAATGTGATTTAGAGGAAAGAACTCTACCTATCGACTTGTCCCTTCAGGTTTCTACTCTAAGGCTATGTCTACACTATGAGTTAGGGGTGTGATTCCCAGCTCATAGGGACATATTTATGTTGGCTCTCATCTGAGCTAGCATGCTAAAATACTAGTGTAGCTGTGGCAGTGGTGACAGGGGCTAGCCACTCTGAGTATGCATGCATAGAGCTCAGGCAGTTTAGTACGCCACTATAGCACTATTTTTAGAGTGCTAGCTCAGATGACAGCACAGTAGGAATTATACTCCTAGCTCATAATGTAGACATGGTTTACGAAAGGCCATAGCTTTGTAGCCTTGCTTAGTTAGTGAAATCTGACACACTCACAATCCAGTTAGCTCAAGAGTTAATATAGTATTTTCATGAAATATCTGGAACTGTACAATATTAGCCTCAACGACAATTACTGTAGCTAACCATATGATTTTCACTTTATTGTTATTATTAGTAGTATTTGTATTATTGCAGTGCTAAGGTGCCAGTTATGGACCAGGATTCCACTGTACAAACAGAAAAAAAAAGATGATCCCTACACTCCAAAAAGTTTAAACTCTAAGTAGTAGGTCTACACGAGAAACACTAAAGCAGCACAGCTACAGCTCTGTAGCTGCACCACTGTAGTATAGTTAGTTACTTCAGTAACAGAATGGGTTCTTCCACTGCTATAGTAAATCCACCTCTTGGAGAGCTTGCAGGAAGAATTTTTCCACTGATCTAGAAGTATCTACCACACTTGGGATGGCTTAATTATATCGCACAGGGCATGACATTTTTCACAGCTCTGAATGATGTAGTGAAGCCAACCTAAGTCTGTAGTGTACACAGCCCCAAGATGAAACAAAGTGATACAGACAGATGGATTGGGGAATACAAAGAAACAATATTAATCAGCATGAACTTGTGGCTAATCTTTTTTTTTAAAATATCATGATCAATACTACCATAATAGCTTCATTCACATCGTAATAACTTATTTGTAAAAAAAATAATTTGTCTTAAAGCAAATTATTTCTGGTTACTGAGTATAATAAAGGCTCTAACTTAAGAACATCTGAACATATTTTAACAATAAAAAAAATGGGGTAGAGAAGGACAAATTTTGCCCCTTTAATATTTATAGTTCAACAAGGTTAGCGCCTACAAATGCACTTTTAAATCATCCTGATCATGAAATACCCAGTTTCAACATCTGGCACATACAAATGACTCCTGGGGTGCCACCAATGAGCTCCACACAACAAGAGGGCTATTCAAAGTGATTGTGTGGAAACTTGGCATATTTGTTCAGAGTCCTGGGTTTTCTCTGGCCCCTTCCTTTAAGCCTTTTCAAGTGGAACCAGTGTGGATCAGTCACATGGAATGCAGAATCTGGGGAATGTGCATAGGGTTGTATGCAGCAGAGCCCCGCCCAGGTGCTCCCATGTACCTTGGTGCAGCATGGGCTAGACTGGTGAATCTGCTGCCATGAACATGACTAACTATTCCCTCTAATGGGGATGCTAGAGGTGTGTGTGGAGGGGTTACAATTAGCTCTTCCAGTCCCCAGGCAGGAGTACTGGCTGTGAAGAACAACAATGGTTCAGGCTGCGTACAGGGACGAGGATTTTGGCCTAAGAGAGCATTTACATGGAATATTAAACTCAGAAATTATTTCACATGAACATTTAAAATGATCAAATAATTCTAACAATGTCACTAGTTAAAGAAATCACATCAATTTTGCTGGGTTAGGCTTAGAGTAAAAAGGTACCCTGGAAAAGGTCAACGTCCACAGGGACGCTGCTATGAGCTGCCTAGGCTAAAATCACAGAAGTATGAACCCTTTATAACAGGGCAACTTAATCCAGTCATTGGAGTAGAACAACGGCAATTACTCATCAAGACCTACAGACCAAAGTCAGAGCACTGTTGGATCAGAAGGTGATATTAGCAGCATTTATCAAATCCATCTGCAGCAACCACCAGAGAATTCACAGCTGTGGAAGGGAAATGAAGTTTCAAACTAAAAAAAGAGGAGAAGAGTGCACAGAAATGACTTTACAGAAAATTAAAATATGTGAAGACTGGCCATGGTAACTTGTGTAAAGAGCACACTCTTTAAAAGACTCATGGAAAATATCTACATTTGTCCAGCTTTACAATCAAGAAGGAAATATTTAGGGAGCAATTCTGCAGACCTTGCTCAAACCCAACTGCCAATGATTTCAAATAAAGGCTTGGGGAAACACCGGTCTCTCTGTCTCAGGCATGAGTCTTGAATACAGATTTATTTAATACCTCATCATAACACACATCTTTTTCTAGCTAAGGGTCAATAAGATTGTCTGTTGCTCTATATTTTGAATCTTCTTTAAATTTCTTTCCTTTAAAAGAGAAAATATCACAAAGCTGTACCCAGCACTGAAGTATGACAATCTTTTACAGGAAAAGCCTCTGTAACTTATCTTGTAATGTTACTATTAAAGGTAAATGTTTATTAGCCACAGGTTGTTTTTTTTAATATTAGTATTGCAGTGGTAATACTATAGTTCAGGCTCAGCCAGGCCATTTCATATTAATGACCAAAATCAGGCCTGAGCCCAAACCAACAACTTCCATCTAAATGCCATGACAATAGGATGACTGAAATGTAGGATTGGAAGGGACCTTGAGAAATCATCAAATCTAACTCACTTGCACTAAAGAAAGACTGAGTGAACTTTGACCACCCTGACAGATCTTTGTCCCACATGTTTTTAAAAATCTCCAATGATAAGGATTCTGCAATTAATTTAATTAATTTTATATTTAGAAAGTTTTTCCTTCTATCTAGACAAATCTCCCTTGCTGCAAATTATGCCCATTACTTCTTGTCCTCCCTTCAGTGGACATGGAGATCAAGTGATCACCATTGTCTTTATAACAGCCCTTAACATATTTGACAACTGTTGTTAGGTCCCCCACTCAGTCTTCTTTTTTCAAGACCAATCATGGCCAGTTTCTAACCTTTCCTTACAGGTCAGGTTTTCAAAACATTTTATCATTTTTATTGCTGCCCTCTAGACTGTCTCCAATTTTTTCTTAAAATATGGCATCCAGAATTGGCCACAAGTACTCCAGTTGAGGCCTCATCAGTATTGAGTAGTATGGGAAAATAATCTCCTGCAGCTTACATATGACACCCCTGTTAATACATTCCAGAATGTTATTAGATTTTTTCACAATTGCATCACATTGATGACACAAATTCAGTTTGTATCCACTATATCCCTCTGTTCTTTTTCAGCTTAGAGGCTCTAACGCTCATTTTGTAGTTGTAGGATTTTTCATTCCCAAGTTTAGTACTTTGCACTTGTCTTTATTGACTCTCATTTTGTTGATTTCAGACCAAGTATCTAAATTTGTCAATGTCATTTTGAATTCTAATCCTGTCCTCCAAAGTGCTTACAACCCCTCCCAGCTTGGTGTCATCTGGAAATTTTTTAAAGCATACTCGCCACTCCATTATCCAAATCATTAATGAAATTACTGAATTGTTTTAGGCTCAGGATGGACATCTGCAGTACTTCTCTTGATGTGTGCTCCCAGTTTGACAGCAAACCATTGATAACCATGTTTATAAACTGATATGTTTAATAATTTGTTACAGTTTCACTCCAGGTATCGGAATTAGGCTGACTGCTCTGTAATTCTCCAGGTCCTCTTTGTTCCCCTTTTTAAAGGTAAGCTCTATGTATGCCCTGCTCTGGTCCTTTGGGACCTTACTTTTACTCTATGAGTTTACCTGCAGGAAATGGGTTTTGAGGGGAACAGCCACTCATGGAACTCTCTTAAGGTTATCCCATGGGAGTGTTGTGTGTGCAAGAGGCAAGAGTCATTTGCATGGCAGCTCCATACATCTGTCTGGCTCTTCCTGGCTCCTCTGGAAGCTCTCCCAATGTGAAGAGGGATGGGGAAGTGTTACAGTAGCCTCAGGGTATATTAAAAGTGTTTGCCAACTTCTCTGATGTTGTCCTGTGGCACGTATGCACCTCCCACTTCCCACAAGAAGTTATTCTCGAGAGTTTAAATAGGAAATGGAAATCTTTCAATAGGTTTTCTGACCCATCTTGCAGAATTTAATAAAGAATGACATTTCTGCTATAGAATTCTATAGAATGCTTAAAAAAATCTCTAGAAAGGATATAATTCTACACTAAATTGAATAGCTTTTTAGAGAGACAAGGTGGGTGAAGTAATATCTTCTATTGGACTAGCATCTGTTGGTGAGAGAGACAAGCTTGTCTAGCTCATCAACAGAAGTTGGTCCAATAAAAGATATCACACCATCCTCCTTGTTTCTCTAATATCCTGGGACCAAAACAGTCACAACTACATTTCAGACATCAATTTTTAGAGTAATTGGTTGCATCTTTTAAAGTTGTATAAGGCTTGTCCATAAGGCACTATCTTGGCACAATATCCCTCCTTGTCCCCTTCCTCACATGCACATTCCTGACTCTACAGAAAGTCCAGGCTGAGATTGGAATAAATGGTGTCACAGAGGTGGATGACACTTCTCTGTGTGAGATGGGAAATTACACAGTGCATAGTGGAGTGGAATGTGCTTACAGCAATGTGGTCCTAGTTCAGGAAAGCGCCTCCTTGCAGGAGAACACTAATTTCAAGCATGTACCTAATTTCAAGTGTGTGTTTACATGTTTTCCTGAATCAGGACTTATAAGCAGCCTGTATCCCGGCTGTGAACTGAGCACTGAGGTGTGCAGGGGAAAATGGGCAGGACATGGGGTTAGGGAATGGCCAGAGTACAAATCCATAAGGACACTTTGATGAATGCAAATTATGTGTGTCGTGGGATTTCAGTTATTCCTAATGCCAGCCATGAGTAATGGTTTATTCAAGTGTGTTAAGAGTTACTACACAAGAAATTTAGAGCAGGGGCAGCATGAGAGCCAGCCACTGACAGAAATGCTTCTGAAAGGCTCACATGACACATTATCCCTGTCCGATACCCAGTCAGTACCTCATGATGTATACTAGACTCAGTTTTTCCTGGTTCTCCAGCCTGCACAACACTTCTCCTGCTGAATTGTACAGAACAAGCACCATGCTCAGCAACTTTCTGGCAGCACAACATTGCTATCAATACCTTGATCCAAATAAGGTAGGATAGGATCCAATCCGTATTTTACTCTGTTTTTATGTTTTTAAAAAAGGGGTCTTCCTTTCAGAACTTGAATTTTGGCACAGCCTTTAAATAGTTCTCAAGAAGGAACTTGACATTCTCCCTTCCCATATCTCTTGGTTCTAGGGTTACATGAAAGAATAGTTCAAGGTGAAATGCAGCCTGGTCACTTATATCATTAAAACAGAGGCATAACACACAAAGACTACAGGTCCCATCATTCAGTGCTCGATCTTCATTTCTGCAGAGCCATTACAAAGAGGTCGGTATTATCTGCTCCACTATACAAACTAAGGGAAAATTCAGTTTTCTGACCAGTTGGTCCTGAGGATGGGCAAAGTATGAATATCACTAGTCTAGCACCTAAAGAAGCCTACTCAAAATGTATTCCTTACTTAAGATAGCTGCTACTGAAGAAAAACTATTACACTACTATTACAATCTTACCCATTCAGACTAAGTCAAAATGAACGTTTTTGTGCTTAACTTGTACTAACTGCCTCATCCTGTAACTGACTCTATAGATCCCTATGCCTACATGGAGCCACTTGATTTATATTGTAACATTTATGATGGCAATTCAAATGAACTGTATTTATATGTACACAGAAAATCCTATTATGCATGCACACACAAAATACAAATCTGTATGGAGACTAACATTTAGTAGAAGATTTATAAGTAGGATATTCCTAGTTAAAGTTTGATAGATTTACTGTACATGTCCATTAATTTTTAATGTCCCTGGTAATGAAAAACAGCACGAATTTGTACCACTAAGAAATTAGCACTGCCAAATGTACTGTGTTGTGCACGTGAATTTGGGACTTTCAGTTTGATACAGGTCTAAAAATGTAGGAAAATAGATACAGAATACAGTTTTAGTGTTACTTATGGGGATGTAAAAATGCACATTAGCTGAATAAAGACTTTGGTCTGGATTCTGCAGTCTTTCTTCAGGCAGAATTCCCAATGTTGTTAATGAGAATTTTACCTGAAGACTACAGTAGTAGGCTCTCGGGGTAATCAGGTACACACAAATGTGCTTCTGTGCTACAGAATACACTGTTTGCTTATACACAGTTCAGTTTTTTAAAAAATTACCTGTACATCAAAATATGCCTGCTGGATTAAATTGACTATGTGTCATAGTTCAGACTGCAAATATGGACCCAAGGGTTTCCCTCATTTAACTGAACAGATCCCATGGCAGATGGAATGTTTTAGAACAGTATTCAGCACTGCTGCATGTACACATGAACAAGTTTTGATTCTTACATGTAGCGCAGAGAACAACAGAGTGGAGTAAAGAGTCATTAGGCACCATTGGTAGTTTTGTGACCATGGAGTGGGGAGAGCAATTCTACAAGAAAATAGTCAACAAATGTGGAACACAAGTCTTTACTGAACTGATACTCTGAGATACTGTAGAGAGAGACATAGCTGCACCAACTTTTAATTGTACAACCTAGCTTCCCAAGCATTTATTGACTTTCCATTTGTTAGTGGTCCAGATCATTTAATTTCCTCCCTTCATTTTCCCCATTTTAGACCTTTATAACACATTCCACTGCACACTGAGTACTGAATTGAGCAAACAAAAATCCAAGCAGGTGAATACTGTTTTAAAGGAAAGGATGGTTGCATTATGTCATTTTCCATTTATATTATGTGAAAAACAGTCACCGTAGAGTAGTTTTAAATTAAGAAGATTGCTGTCACAGCTTCAGGTACATAGGTTCTCCTCTTCCCCAGTCCTAGGCAACTGTGATTCTGAGCAATCAATTTCCTTTCTCTATCTTAATTTACCCCTTATACATCATATTCAAGATTTTATCTGGACAAGGGCTAGATGGCTCAGTGGATAAACCTCTGCCTTTTCACCTTTGGGATCATGGTTCAAGTCAAACCCTGATGAAATGCATTTGGTCGTCCTAATCTAGTTCTTAGTGGACAGCATTCCCATTATCTTTAAAAGGGTCAGAGCCAAGGCCATTGGGAAGAGTGCGTTGTGCTATATCTTGTCTGTTGATTAATACATTTTCAGTGATGCCAGTTCCTTAACTTCATGAGCACACATATTCACACAAAAAAAGCTTAATAAAGGTCCCTTGTGGATTAAACCGCTCTCTCCTTTCCTCTCACCCCGTTAAATCCTTCTACGTTTCTTTGGGAATATTTAATTACTCATCAATTTGAAAAGATTAACATAAGCATTAAGGAAACCCCCCCCCCTCAAATTAATTAGCTCAATAATTACCTTAAATTCTTGTTTGACATATGAAGACCTCAATCTTTATACCATGAACCATTTTTCTAACACATTCTAGATCTCTTCTCTTATATATGTTAGTTAATCTAAAAAGACCTTTGGATCAAAAGGATTAAGCCCTGAGAAAGATATCTTTTCTTAGAAGACACAAGTTAGGAGGCCAGATAGCTAGGAGAAGTACTTGTAGGAATTTATTCTCTATTTCCTGGAAAGTGATTTGCGATCCACTGGAAGAAGTGGGTATTTGACAGTAAATGTGAACAAAACAAAAACACCACAGCCCAGGCCTTCATTTTGTCTTATCCCATTCAAAAAGTACAGTAGGAAGGAAACTATAAACACTTCCCTTTCATGGTGTTGGAAAGCCAAACGTTATTGGGCCTTATTGTGACTTATAGACGGAAGCCAGCAAAACTGCTGCCACACACTGCTGCCTGAAATACGTGAAAGCACTTGCAAAGTGGCAGAGCAGAGATAATGTTATGCTGTCTGGCAATCTTAGAATCTGTTTTGGACCCAAACACAAAAGCTGGGAAGAACAATTCCTTATAAATCATTCAACTGGCCTAGGATTACTAGATTTCATTGCTCTCGGGTCCTATCCCTTAGAGTGTCCCTGATGCATCTGTGATGCAGGAAGTAGACAGTGTAAAGAAAGCCAAGAATTCCCCCAAATTGCAGTAGTTTTTAGCTGCCTCAAGGCATTTTTAAACCTCTTTGTGCATCTGGAGTGGTGAAACAGTGGTGTAGCAACCAGGGGGGCGGGAGGGTGAGACAGTGGTGGGCCAAGCCCCTGGGCCCCAGGCTATGGGGGGGAGGGGCACTGGGCTGAGGGGGGGGGCGCTGCAAGGCATGGGGGGGCCCAGAGGAACACAAATGTGGGCTTGGTCCCCGGGTACCAGGACACCCTTGCTATGCCACTGTGGTGGAAGGGTGACTTATCTCTAGTAAGGACTGAGCCCTAGGTCCCAAAAGAAGTAGACAAAGGAAGCAGTTCATACAGCTTTTTCATGTAGATGCATCAAGGAAGGAAAACAAATGTTACACGCATATAGTCAGACTACAGTTTCTATACGTAGTAAATAAGATAGCTCAACAAACATCACCAAAATCCTGCTCTGCTCCCACTGAACTTACTGGCCAAACTATCCTCTAATTGCCATGGAAGCAGGACCAACCTCAAAGCTGTTATGATAATGAGTTGATTGAAAATTCCTAGAGTACAGTAATGGTCAAATTCATGAGGACAAAATATGATTTTCCTGATGAAATAGTTCATGAATATAGTTTATGTGAAATATATGAATGTATGAACCATTTTTCATTTTTGATTGTGGTTAAAGATTATAAAATATTTTAATGATTTAATCATTCGCCTGGAGTCATTAATAGGTTTCAGATTCTGGCTATATATTTATTTAATTGGCTGCTGAACTGTCAGCATTTAATTAATGGTGCCTTTGCATAAATCAATAACAATTATGATTTTTTCTCATTAAATAATTAATTATCCTTGAATTGTTTTTCTTTCTAATGTTTTTCAAGTTAACAGGAAATTCCTGAACATGAGCTATCTTGTACAAAAAAATAATTAGTTATATCATGAATTAGTATATATTATTTTAAATAGTTTGAAAATATATGGACAAAAGTGTGAATTTATTTAAGAAACCTCTGAATTATGGCATTCATTCAAGGACATTGATAATATGATATTGTTTATGCTTATCTTTTTAAACAAGGCAAATTCAAATGTACAGCCAAGGTCTTTGGCTGACTTTTCCACACATAATAGTGTAAAAACCAGGAATGTTAGACCAGATTGTAGATCTTGCTCCAGTGATGCAAAGAGGCCATAAAATTGGCTAAATGAGCCAACTGAGGATTCCGCCTGCCCCACCCACACTGTGAATATAAACAGACAAGGGAGTGGCTGGAACACCATAGAACTCTTACAATTCCCCACTAGTTTAGTGGCCCCTTCAAGGCCCTTACTAGCCAGCACAAGTTAGAATAGCCCTGAGGCTTCTCAAATTTGTTCTTGGAGCTGAACTGGTCCCAGGCCAACTTCTGGATTGTGAGGACATAAATGAATTATACATGAGAACTTGGCTGGACCTGAGGATCAAGCTTAATGTTTATGAGCTTTTCTATCTGAAAGGCACTACTTTTAGATATCCACTGAAACTCACTATATTTGGGATTTCATATGACAATCAGAGACAAGTTCAGCCTTGTTTAACTCAGCCTTGAGTTTAACTCTCATGCACTCCACCTTTCCAATTATTTCTTTTGTAATACTCATCATTATAGCACCTAGGCACTGTAGATCCAATGCAGTCAATGGAATTATACCAGGGTTGAACTAGGTTCTAGAGGTACTAGGAAGAATACATCACTAAGCTATATGACATGGATTTTCTCTTTTCTATCTTACTTCACACCTTAGTACAGCTGCTGTCTACACTGATCTTTTTTAAAACAGAATGATACAGAACGGTCTTCACTCGCTCATTATACATGCTGGCTTTTTTGGGGTGGGAGGAACAGGGACAGTTGAGGATATTTGGAAAATATAAGACTAGAAATATTTCAGATTGGAAACTCGACTGTATTTTTGCTGAACTGATAATCTGTAAATGTTTTAGATTTTTCATCAACATGATAACCATTTCTACATTTATCTTAAGAATTCTTCTCGTTGATTACAATGTAAAAAAGAATAACTGTGTATGGACAATGATAAAGTAGGCTGTTTATAATAAATATTTGTCAGATCTTGTCACAGCTGCACAAATTCCACTGTTACTGAAGAGACACCACACTGATAAAAAAAGAGCTCAGAAAATCAATGGATGTTGAACTAAAGCAGTTGCTAAACACACAGAAAACATCTTTATCCAACAGCCATAGTGCTGTGAAAATTCCCAAGCCTTGCATCGGTACAGCTAAGGAAAATTTAATCTTCCCAAATACTCATCAGGGCACTCCATCCTGCAGACCTGACAGCCCCACTTATAATTAATTATACAATTTCGATGGGAATATCGACTAAACAAAGCTATAAATCATAGAAAAAGTCAATAGGCATGGACACATTCAATCATGTCCCGACCAATGATTACTACTCTTAAAATACAATAATTATTTTCAGGAGCCAGCTTGAATTAAATTTCTGTCAGGCTGGTACAAGACCGCGGGTTGATGAAGGATGCGATGGATTTTTCTGGTTGAATTCGGCATAGGAACATTTATCCTGTTAGATAGGTAGTTTGTTTTTAGTGATCATGGTGCTGCGTGTTTAACTAGACCATGAAGATTAGATTATCTCCAATGGCTCATTATATCGTTTATCTTTTTCCTCCCATGCTTGATCTGGAAGATTTCCTGCTTCTCGGAGCATGAATGGAATGGCAGCTGATTTTGAAATGTAATATGTTAAAGCAGGATGTCTATATATGTCTTTGCATGCAAGCATGTGTGTGCTGTCCTGTGGTCCATGTATGTGAAATCATCCAGACTGCCACTTCAAATGCCATAGGTGTAGTGTAATTGCAATAAAGAGGAGTGACTTTGTTCAGCAGACTGAACTGTACTGAAAGAAAAATAAAATTATAAACTTTCAAGTTGATATAAGATAAAACAGCTTAGAGAAATATATAAAAGATAAATATAGAGGGGCAAGCTGTCATTTCTCTTGTTTATCTGTCAAATAGAATTGGAAATGGGACATGAAATTTCTAGAGATAATACAAAGAAAGATTGCGTTTAAGTCCAGATTGGACCAAATGTTTCGAAACAAAACAAAACAAAAAATCAGTACATGAAGACAGTCAATATCCATTTTCCATCCATAGTAATATATTTAGACCAAAAAAAGGATAATTTACCTTTAAGCTATTTTGTCCAATTGGATCTCACCTCTGATCTCACGTGGGCACTGTTAATCTACGTATGTAAAACGTTATTTATTTTTAAAATGTTGCATAGCCACAAACTTACCGCAGTGCCATTGTTGTCTCTAAAAACATCTTGATTAAAGTAGTCAAAGAGCTTCTTTTCTAACTGTAACATAACCTAAGAAAGTAAAGGAGAAAAAAAAATCAGGAAATATCTTCTGGCCCAAGTATTTGTATTTAAAATTGACCTTCATAACAATTGGGCAGTCAGTCATTCTCAGCTATATAACTTCAACCCTTTATTTTAAAGTACATTTCTAGATTTCTAAATCTCTTTCCCTATCACTCAGTCCATTTGGTTCCCTGGCAAACACCTAGCAAGATTAAATTAATAGTGCTAAAGCGTGTGGACATCAATATTCTTATCTTATATTTGTAAGGTCACATAAAGTGCTGCTCAAAAAAGAGTATCCCTAACTACCAAATACTCACAAATCATACAATAATTCCCATGTATGAACCCAAGATGGTGCTCATCATCATAAAGGATCAGGTACTAAATTATCTTAGCCTACTTTTTGTAACTAAGTTTTTGGAGTCAAGTGACTTCTAGAATTTACAGTCAGAGATGAACTTTGCCTTTGATGTTTGGAAGTCTGAAAAGGAGATATTCAATAATCTTTACATTTTCTTCTATGATACATCTTTATTTGGTTACATACCTTTCGGTCATTATCAGATTCACGGAATATTAGCTTGACTACTTCATTTGTGTCAGCTGCCCGTATAGTCTGCACTGTTGCTTTTGCACAAAGCGTCTAAAAGAAAGAAAGCAAGAGAGAGATGATTTTATAAGATGAATCTCCATTTTATAGAACTTTCTCAATCAATGCCCATTAAGGATTTGATTCGATGCTCAGTGAAGAGTATGTTTTTCCTGAAGGTCAATTTTAAATACAAAAATTGAATGTGTCTCAGTTCACTAAAAATCTAACTAATCAGCTACATTAATGTTCTGACCCAAACGGACAAAATTCTTTTTTAAAGCAAATTCCAAAGGGGTAGTCGTGTTAGTCTATTGTAGAAAGACAACAGAGTCCTGTGGCACTTTTAAAGACTAACAGATTTATTTATCGCATGAGCTTTCGTGGGAGAAAATCCCACTTCGTCAGACGCTTTGAAGATAGGAAAGTTACCATCTGTGCAAGTTGTTTCATGAAGTTGATGGATTTCCACTTCAAAC
>ML685755.1:25224824-25247672 GCA_007922175.1 Pelusios castaneus | reverse complement strand
GTTTGAAGTGGAAATCCATCAACTTCATGAAACAACTTGCACAGATGGTAACTTTCCTATCTTCAAAGCGTCTGACGAAGTGGGATTTTCTCCCACGAAAGCTCATGCGATAAATAAATCTGTTAGTCTTTAAAAGTGCCACAGGACTCCATTGTCTTTTTTAAAGCAAACATTAACTTCTTATTCTTAACTCACTGTACTGTATATTTTTACTCTAAAAAGATATGACAGCGTTATATGTCCTGCATCACACATTTTACTTGTGCCATTCTCAACAGTCATTTCTGCTAGCCTAGCAGCCCTTAAACCTTATTGTTTCACATTCCAGTTCCTTAAAAAATTGTGAAGTGAATTGATGGAACATCAAGCTCATACACCACCAGTGATATGTCGCAATTTAGAAACCCCAGATAAGCTATTGTACAAGCTTCACCTGAGTTTCATGCTCAAATGTGATTTCAATTTATAATCATAAACTAAGCTTTTATAATTCTAAGCCTGTTGGAGAAGCAACTTGTCTTGTATGACTGCCCTTCTCAACAAATGACTGTATTGTACTCCTAAATATTTTGGGGGTATTATGTCTTTGGAATAAAATATATTTAAGTTTAACACTTATCTAGGCTCAACAATAAGAATTCTAGACAAAACATCAGGCTTGTCTTTGATTTCTCTTCCAGTTGTCTGTTTATAGATTAGCTTTACTGTTACGGAATGTTTTATATTAATTAGCTTTAAGCATGCCTACTGTGAAAGGGACTTCTCTGTTGCATATGGAAAGTTGGAGGATTCAGAAAAGCACTTAAACACATGCTTAAATTTAAGCATATGCTTAAGTCCTATTAAAGTTAAGCAAATGGGTAATTGCTTTGATAAAATAGGGCAAACTATGGAATTTGGGCCCAGATAGGCTCAGGAAAGCTGAACAGAGGTTTATTTTGTTAGTATTTCAACTACATAGTACACAAGACAGGAATTAAATTAAGAACAAAGGAAGTGGGAACTTACTTTTAGTGCATTTTTATTCTTTTTCATGATGGCTAGAAAATCAGCTTTGGTTTTGCATAATATTTAATAATAAATACCTTATGCTTCTAAAGTTATTAAAGATCCTATCTCTGAGGCTCTAAGAGCATTTTGCAATCCTTAGTGAATTTATTCTCATAAAATCCCTGTGCGTTACAAATGTATCATTACCCCATTTTACAGATGGGGAAACTGAAGCTAAGATCAACTTCAGATGTGACATCATATCTGTGGAAGTCAATTAGGAATCTGATATAAACAGGATTTCACCAATATCAGAATAGAATTAGCCTCTTATTATCTTGTCCATTAGCTTATCACCTGGAAAGTCTGTAGCAATTCTGAAATAGAATCCAACTTACCCTTAGCTACAAAACTATCCATTCCATCTATCATTTACTTTATGCTTGTTTTCTTCCTCTTCTCAACAAATGTACTTACTAACAAAAATAACCAAACACATACTTGAATACCCAAAGATTTTTTTATTTCTACTCTTATAGCACCTTGCACAATGAGGCTATGATCATTGACTCGAGCCCTTATATGCTATCATAATACAAATAAATTTTAACAAGAAGTCTTACAATTTCATTTTTAAAGGTTGATGACTTGTGAGTGTATCACAACAAAAATATAACCAATAAATCTGATCTTTCTCTTCAGTCCTATGAACTTAAAAATTGCTAATTGATTTCCCCCTCTCATTTAGCTAAAAATATTCCCTCCTGAGAGTCTTCCTCTGCATATTTATTTTTCACTCTTTATAAATATCACTACACTTAAATTATAAATCCCTGGCAAGAGGGACTTCTAATGCAAATTCTGGCACCAGCATGAACTACAGCAGTACAAACATTACTGCTGGAATGTTTGAAAAACATCACTTACTAGAGGGAAAAAGCCCTTGCTTATAGGAACATAAAACACCTTTAAAAATGGTGGTGGTGTTCACAAATTTTCACAGCACTTTTCTTCAATGGAGGCTTCTGAGAACCCTAGAAAGTTATAACTGAACTGGTAAAGGTCATGCTGAGAGGACCAAGAAAGAGTGATATGCCAAATCCATGGGGGAGTTGCAGTTTTGATGTCATTTAATTTTTTAACATAGACCTAATCAGTTTTTTCACACATCACCACAATTTACCTTAGATCCTATTTTGTCTCTTTTGACAAGTAATGAACATTTTGCCATCTGTGTCTGTATGCAGTTACCAATGAGGTAATCCAACAGCGAGCCATTCCCAAAGTGCACTCCCTCTGATACCAGCCATTGAAATTCAAAGCACAGATTAGCTAATCAGGTCAAGCCCCAAAAAATAGCCCTTTGGACTCATGTGTCACAAATCAGTCTGGTTGCCTTTAAACAGCCCACCAGATTAGAACAAGCACCCGAACAAACCAAAGCGGAAAACCCGCCGCTCTCTAAAGCTGGTTTCTAAAGCCCTAACAAATCGCTCCATCTTTCACTCATTTAAACTTTCCAAATGAGGGTCAATATGGTCCCCTAGCATCCAAATGCTAATGCGCTTAAGTGCGCTTAAGCAGCTTTCCAGAGTGAATGGGCCAAAGAAGGGCTCAAAAAGACAAGGCAGAGTTACTGTCACTGTCAAAAAGTCATTGTAGCCACCCCCAGAGTGGTTGCAATTCAGGAAATTCATGATTTCTGTCTCTTAAAAGCATCTGCTTGAGAACATTTTTTTTTTCTGAGCTGCTTTATCTCACAACTTCAGGCCTGCTCTAAAAGAATAAAATTCTGATCGACTCTTGAGAACCAATAAAGAGAAAGGACCCACATACCTTATTGCTTTCAAATTTCACACCCACAAAAAGTTACCTTATTCACAAACAAAAAGTGATTGGGCAAAGGTTCATTTCTTATACAAGCTGGAGCATTCCTTCTTCCCCCTCCTTTCAATTTCTACAAAGTCGTAGTCACCCAAGCAGAAAACTTTCAGGAACATGTGCCTTTTTAGACAAGTCTACTTATGAAGGGATTTTTTGTTGTGGTTAAAAAAATCAAATGCGATGAAAACATGCTGTTCTTTTCAATGTTCTATAGTTCTTTAAAGGCATCTTTTTAGATGATGGGAATCCAGACAGCAAAAAGCCCCTATCAAGCTTTTTTCTTTTTCTTCCTTAATTTCAGGCACTTATTTTAACTTTGTAAGTTAAATATTGTTACAGTGATTGTAGAGGAGTTGCTACGCAATCTTCTTCCTTTTGATAAGGCATTTTATTCCAATTTTTACTTGGATTATCCAAACAGATAGCCTCCTATAGGCTCTTTATACTGATTTATTTTTTTAAAAAACTTGTGACATTCATCTATGGAGAGCTGTATAACACAGCTATAGCTTTTCTGATGTAATTCGTTTACTTGGAATTGACTGTATTTTACTACTGTGCGAAGTTATGAATGTGAACATTCTAATACTGACAAATTATGGTTCTTCTAAGAGATACTTACCTCTGTACACCATTGCTCTGCAGTCTTCAGGAAATGAATCTCCTTTTAATTTGCTGAATAAATGCAATCTTTAAAATTCTTTCCCTTCAATTTATATGCAGCGCATTAAAATATTTTACAGTATTCTGCAGCACCAAATAAAACTACTCTGTCAGCAAGAGACACAAATATATACCAACACAAGGCAACCCTTCACTGAATATACGGAAAATGCCCTAAACAAGTAAATCATATGAATTTTTCCTCATTAGTGTAGTCCTCTGCTGAAAACGGCAATGTTCTCTGGACAACTTATAGTTCTGTGTCAAACTCTCATACGTGATTTGAGTCTTTTATTGCATGGCTATATTTACTTAAATGAAAAGAAAAAAATGTATATGTCCAAGTGTATCTGGATTCAAAGTTTACTGTCATCTCTGCCCACAGAATCTAAAAATGTGCATTACTTTGCCCATGTGATTTAAAGAAACTTCTTAGGAAACTTTCTTTTATTATTTATTAATTCTTCCTAAAAATAAAATAATTGGAATATTTTCAGTATCTTTTTACAATGAAAAAGCTCCAGCAACAACTGCAAATACAATTCATAGTAAGTCACAGTAATTTTCAAGGAACCTTCATGGGTTTAGCAAAAGTGTTTCCTTTTAGAAGCAGTCAGGCATGGATGAGAAAAAGGCTGAGACATTGAACCAACTAACATACCAGTAACCAATATTTTTTTAAGATGCTAAATTTTATTTCAGTTAAATCTTTTGTAGATTTTGACAGGATGTAAAAGAGAGATACATAGCTCATCTCAATTAGGAAACAAATACTTTTAGCTGCTTTTCCTGAAACAGCCTTGAAAAAAATCTGCCTGACACTTATTGAATTAGGACAACCAAATGCTTTTTTATCATCATAGAAGGCAAACTGTATTTGAAGCAATTTGAGAGCTAGAGGATTTGCTACTTCAGAGTAACAGAAACATCTGTCTAATTCAAGTTGTTCCTGATCTTTGAAAGTCTGATTCTGATCTCACTTATATTGGTGGACAGCAAAAATAACTTCACTGAAGTCAGTGGAGTAAGACAGATGAGATTCAGACCCTGAACGTTTATTGGAGAAAGCCGGAGTCTGATCTAACTTCTTCCACCAGTCAAAGATCCATAATTGAGACTTTTGGATAGGAGATTATGTTTAATCAACATTTTAGTATATTTTTGTACACACACCACTTGAATAGAAATTTAGGATTAACTTTTCACAGTGGTGCATGGGTATTCAGCCGCATAACTTATAGGAACCATTATGGGACTTGCAGAGCTAATTCCCCAATGCCTAACAATGAAAATCCAGCCCAAAGAATATACACCTATATTCAGTTGGAGAGAGTGTCCTTCATTCAGGCTAAACTCAACCAGTGAGATAGTTTGTGGAGTGGGAGAAGAAACAGAAACAGCAGAACATTTCAGAGATATGTTTAAGTCTTAAATAGTTATAAGGAAAAAATAAATCAAAACCTTAAGTTTTTAGAGACCAAAATTCAGCCTAATCTGACAGAAAAGAAATATGTATGGGCATGACACTAAGTAGTTCAACTTGCCAGTTTGGGCATTCAGTCAGCAAGCAAAATTACTGTTGTACTAATTTTATAATCTATGGGGACCAAATTCAGATCTGGCATAAGCAAGAGCAGCAGCACCCATTGAAGTTTTTGGCCCCAGAATTGTTGGAGATGGTGTGGAGTAAACTAAAGTGAAGGCTTGCTTTATTTTATACCACCCTGTTAGTTGCTCTTCCTGTTACATCACCTTCTGTCTCCTCGGTAACCTAGGACCAAGGTGCCTCGGGAACCTCCTCGGGGTCGTCCGCAGTCATCAGGGGTCCCCGGCTGCTGAAGGGATGTAAGCTCTCGCCACTTATTACTTTGCTTTGCTTGCTTGGGGTTATTCACCCTGGCATTCAATAAAAATCATCCATCTTTTCAATGGTCTTTGACTGCATCTGGGGAATCCACATGAACCTCCCTCTTGGGGTACAGTTTGGGGGGAACACTCGGGTAGGGATTTGCCCCTTATTCCACTACAATTCTTTTATCACACTCTGCTTCAAAACTATTCTAACATTCTCTTCTCAGGAACTATTAATTAATACATCAATAAATATGCTTCTGGCTCTCCCCAGACAAATAGAAAGTCAAAAGCTTTTCCCCAAGGAGCCTGCAAGAAACACACCTGACTATAGCATGGACAAGGAAGGATATGGGAAAGGCAGGAAACATGAAAACTAAGTGATTGGCACCTGTCTTGATACTTCTAAGGATTTCTGTTTTGTTCATTAAATTTGAAGCGTACATTGTGATGTGAATTGAGTGATATGGTAACAAGGAGAGGTCTCAGGGCAGGGCTGGAAAACTACTGGTAGAAAACACTTTATATGAATACAGTACCCTTTTGTGGCATTGCCAAATAGTGTTAAAAAGAGCTCTGATATGTGAACTCCTACAAGTTAAAAAAAAAAAAAAAAAAAAAAAAAAAAGTTAAATGAACTACACTTACAGATCCAACATGAGAGAAAATTTAGAAGAAAACAGTTAAGCTTAACCAAAACAAGGACAGTTCAACAGAATTAACATCTTCTGCGAGGCTGCAAACAACACTATACACGGATATATCCTCTACAAGCCATATTCGGAGGTGACATAGTTGGGGGACAATCACTGACATCTACAGCTGTCTTGTGTGTGTGTGTGTGTGTCAGGGTCAAGCAAACTTCCATCCCAAAAGAAAAGCAGTAGTTGGGTAGGATCCTGGATAGATAGTGACAACGTCATGTCCTCCTCTCCTTTCACCCATCCTAAGAGCAAGCAAGGGAGGGAACTGACACCCTGTCCTAAAGACAAAGCAAAGCAGAAAGGACTGAGCCCTATATGTGTGTGTAACAGAATCCTGCAAAGACAGCCATAGTCAAATGAGACAGAGTGAACCTGAGGAGATCTAGTCTGACTGGGCACAGCACAGGTCTCCTATTTCCTGCTGCAGGAGCTGCTGGCCAGCCTATATACTACCTTCCTGAGTTGGCTCTTTGATTGACTAATGGAAGGGAAAGGGACTTGGGATTAGGAAGGCTGGATGTCACATTTTGTCCTCTGACTGGAAATTTATTTATTGATAGCCTCTTCTCTCCTAGCACAGCCATGTAGCAGCAGGTCAGGATACCCCTTCTGGCACTCCCTTGCTTATGTTCAAGGGGGTCTGAGCACCCCCTAGTCTCCAGTGACAGTGATCTTTGAGCCTGAGAGAGTACACTCATGTTCTCATTTCCATTACAAGCCTACCCATGGAGTATACGCTGTCATCAGTATAATGTGCAGGGGGCAGAAGAGAGACAGAATGGGTCTCCTCCCTACAGCAGCAGTAAGGTGCCCTCCAGTGCTCCCTTGAGCATCCAAGTCATCATGTCCTCAGCAGCCCATAGTCCCAGATACACATCGCAGCACACAACACTCTGTTATCCATTCCAGCACTGCCAGAAACAGTCAACACTGGAGCTTGTCCTTGCAATCCGTGAGGGATTTTGAATAAAATCATGGCATGACATGGCCCAAGATCAAGGCCTTAGTCTGAAAAGGGAAAAGGAAGGGATGGGTGAGCCTTCTTGAGTTCAGTGTTTTTCAAACTCTCAAATTGCATGTGTGTGCTTACAAACTTAGTTTGAAACTCCACTTTTTTTTCCCTGAGAAAAACAAACAAGGAGTCTTGTGGCACTTTTAAAGACTAACAAATTTATTTATCACATGGACACTGACCACAGACGTATCTACTACTGAAAATCCATAAAACTGGAAACCCTGGATGCCCCATGATCTCAGGCATTAGCACTCTTACAGCAGGCTTATCTGGCTATGTGGACTCTCTCCTCAGACCCTATGCTATCAACACTCCTAGCTATCTTCGAGACACCATGGACTTCCTGAGAAAAAGTGTCTGAAAGTGGGATTTTCTCCCACAATATCTCATGCAATAAAAAAATGTGTTAGCCTTTAAAAGTGCCACGGGATTCCTTGTTTCTTTTTCGAGGATGATTTAATTATAAAATACTAATGTCAACCTCTCTCTCTCTCTCTCTCTCTCTCTCTCTCTCTCCCCTACCCTTTTCATTAGTTCTCTCTATTTTCCCTTTTTCATATTCTCTCTCACACTGGCCCCTTTTCACTCTCTCAAAGCCAGAATCAGAAGTCTGAACATGAAGTTTTGTGTGGCATTGAAGTTAGGCCAGAAAACTATAAGGAAATTGTCAGACTGGCAACACTGCACTAGCTACTTTTAACCACAAGGTGAGGGATGTAGTACAAAATAAAACAACTTGTATTTTGGTTTCTTGTTTACCCTAGCACTTAGATAGCATTTTTCATCTACTGATTGGAACAAACTTCACATCACAAAGGAGAAATGAGTCCGTAGCAGTGTCAGGAACTACACTCACCTCTCCTTAATCATAGTGCTGTGCTCTGTCTACTGGACAACAATACTACCTCTTGAATTATTAAATTTCAACAAACAGTGAACTGAACAGAAACAGGACTTTCATATCCAGTTTTCTATCCACATCAAGTTTTCTGAACTGCTAATACACTAAGCAACATTCACTGTGTTAAAACAGTACAATTTTCCATCTAACTTCTCCAACCCAGAAGAACTGCCTCTGTAATAACTTGAATATTAAGTGTTGTATTTTAAGACACAAACCCTAAAAACTCCATTGCTGTTCTTTTCTGTCTGACACTTTAGAGGCATTCAATTATGGAATACCCATTCTTCAATAGCAGTTACATCATTGGATTTGGAATTGGAGAAATAGTTGTAGCTGTCCATCCTAACATTCAGTTTAGATTTCTAAAATATCTAGCTTGGGCTTGGTAAGAAAACATATCCATTTCCAGAAGAGGCCACACAAAGAGCTTCTCTCAACAGATGTATAAACCAACATATGAAGGAACTGAAAACTTCCAGAGACTAGCAGAAATGCAGAAAGCTTGAAGGAGAAAATACCAGAGAGCTTGAATCCCACATTTGATCAAAGACTTCTGGAAAAAGATCACTGATGTCTGCACCTCCCTTAAATTAAGTTACAGACACCTGAGATTTTACCTAAAGCATGTGAGGAAATGCAAGAATTTTTATACATTTTAACAACCAGGTTATGGGTCGGGATAAAGTTAACATTCTCTAAACATTGAAGGCAAGTAATTTTACCTTGTTTGTATATAAAGCCAATATGCCACTGTGCATTCCCCTCTGTCCCACATTCCGCCCATCGCCCCTGAAAATGGCTGTGTTTTCAGATGATTTGGCATTCACAAAATTACATTGTCCTTTCTTTTTAATGAAAAAAAAGTGACCGCCATAAACTACTGCATTTGTAGCTGTTTAGGAGTTCATTCTATGGTTATTAGACTTGTAGACCATTACCAGATTTAAACTAATGCAAGATTTGGTGTTAACAACTGTATTTTAAAATGTATATCAAATTAAAGCAATTCCTGAAAAGTTGCCTGAGGATCTCTCACATGAGTGTGGGCTTGCAGATCAGCCCCACAGTGAGTAATTCTAAGCTGAGATGGCATTTAGTATACTGAGGCTGTAAGCCAGGGATAATCAACAGGTGGACTGCAGGCCAAATCTGGACCGCCAGAGATTTTTGAACTGATCTGAAATCTTTTTATTTACTTATTATTTTTTTAATTATTTTTTTCTGGCGTCTGGATATTGACTATACCTTGACTAAGAAATTTGGACACTGACAGAAAAATAGAGTACACTGGCTGTAAGCTATGTCTTTCTTTCTTTCTTTCTTTCTTTCTTTCTTTCTTTCTTTCTTTCTACATAATAAATAGCTCCAGTTTTGTTTTTTCCTTTATCTTGGAGCTCATTTGAAAACATGCAAACTAGTGGTGTAAGCATGCATGACACAGGGAGCCAGGAATTGCTAAATTCATCCCAATTCTTACACTATAGCCGTTGGGTACATTACATGCTCTGCCTCTGTTTCTCATCTATAAAATACGGATAATACCGGCTCACAACAGTAGCAAAAAGATTAAGAAATGTTTGCATTAACTAATGTTAAGTGATTGTTTACAAAGCACTAAGAAAATAGAAAGTATCACATCCATGGTAAGGAATAAGAAACTCGTATGTTCCTCAGTGAAGTCCAAAATGAAGTTACTACTGTGCTCCTATTGGGTCAGTTAATCTAATTACACTTTGCTGATGACCCTCATAAGGAGTATTTCTTCTTCTTCACCACTAACCTGACCTCCCACTACAGTAGTTTTAGCAAAACAATTAGAAACAATCCTCTTGCAATTAATACAATGTGCTTAAGTGCTTTCCCAATTTCGGGCTGTAGTTGGCTGGAGGAAGGGATTTCCTACAAGAAACCCTAAAGCAGATGAGCACCTATGCCTAAAATGGGAATTAGCACAAAAATGATTAAGTTTATTTACTATAAATAAAATTAACATCATATGAAATATATAAATGGATAGGACTCCTTTTCAAAGGTTGGCATGGCACACAAGTTGTTTTTAGTCTTCCAAATCAGAAAATTTGTCGAATAACGTGATCTGGCTTTTAATTCACTTTACGAATGGCAAACAAACATCCTAGCTTATGATGACACCTCACACATCATAGTGGAATCACACCTGAGTCAATTTGTCACTTTATTTTATATGAGACATCGACTTTTTTAAACCTTTTCGGTTCATCTCTATTCTTAATATAACGCATAAGAGTTTTCCTAATATAAGCAATCAGAGTTAAAAGATAGCTATGTATTTATCTGTGCATTTGAAGAGGCTAGTGAAAAGGAGCTCTTAGCCTGACTACAGATCCATGCTTGTACAATTCCACGATCCTAAGTACTTTAAAAATCTTATTACAAATTTACAGCAACTTCAGATGTCAAGTAGCACCTGAAGGGGGAGGCTAATCCCAGTGGCATATGAACAGCAGGATATGACATTTTCCAAAACCTATTAGCATCAGCAGAAAGGCTTCACCAAACAAAATGAGCCACCACCACAAGCAAAAAATACATTTTTTGTGTATCGTTTGTGATATGTGGTATGATAAGGACAAATAGTTTCACTTTGTCTCATTATATGAGCTTCATAACTTATGTCGCCCACCTATATTATTTACTACATTGATACTGGCACTAGCTTGGCTATTTTGCATATTCCAAAGAAATATTTTTCTTTCAACTGTAGCAACATTTTTACCACTAGGAGATAATGGTTTATCATGCTTGTAGCTAAAGGTATTTATTTACAAAAAAATGGACAAGATTGTTTTCAGAAAGAAAATTTTTAATTCTAATTGTCAAAAATATGATTTTTAGGGGACTAGATGGTGCACTGGGAGTTAGCACACTAAACCATCTACTTCTGAACCTCTGGATTCAAATTATTCCCAGGTCACAAGTACTTATGTAGCTTTGTGGAATTCAGGGGTTTTGGGGAGCCTAACTAACTATTTTTGCATGTGCAAAATCATTATTTTTTGTAGAATTTAAACTTACATTTTTCAGGAAAGATTCAAATGAGAAAAAGGATTTCTAGTTTAAAGGGAAGCTGGTGCTCAACAGAAGACAGAATGTCCTGAAAAGCTAGTCTGGGAAAGTAGGTGCTCTAATACACATTACATGAGCTGTAATTTTTTTTTTCATTAACATTTTTTTCTCCCCCTCTCTGCTACAGGACAGTTTGGTATGACAGCATACTCCACTCAAGAAAAGTTCTGAACTAAGTGTAGATTTATTGCAGGTCTACACCAAGGTATGTCACTGAGACTGTGTTTCGATCCTTGCTATGCAAATTAAACCAAATTAAAGCCAGTACTGAATTCCTAAACACATTAAAAAAAAAAAGCCTTTGGGAATAAAAGGAATGAGAAGCACTGTTTGTAAATAAAATGCAGGTTACAGACTCATGCTTTACTACATTATTACTCAAAAATGGATAGGTGAATCCACAAAGTGTCAGCTTGCGTATGATAGTTATTTGCAAATAAGATGCGGCACACTGTAGAGGGGAGGAAACTATGGCAAAAGAAGCTGTGGGGTAAAAGGGACAACATGGAGCAGGAAAGGAAGTTAGGCAGGATGTTCTCTCTATTGACTCTTCTGCATCATCTTTAAATAGCTGTTCCCTCCCTCAGAGAACTTCTGTCCATGCAGGAATGAAATATTTGTAAATGGTGCCTAAAGCAATACTGGGGATCCCTCCCTGGTCGCAGGGTTCCATCAAGAGCTCTGTCATTGGCCAGGAACGTGTGGCAACATAGCCAGAAAGCCAGCCATACTGCAATGGGTGATCAGAGGCAGACAGAGAGAGGAATTTGGAGGAACAGCATCTTCACATTACCTGTCGGAAATACAGTGAGTTTTAACTCAACAAAAAATGCAGCTTCCCACCTTACACACTGTCATCAGATATTGCAAAGCACTGCTGACAGAAGATGGAATGATGTGGCACAAATGCAGCTCACATACTCCTCTTAATCTTTTTTGACCAGAGTTCTCTCCTAAGCTGTCTGATGTGGGAGGAGAACACAAATCCCAACCAGGACAAGAAACCAAAAAGCATATTTTTCATAATTTATTAAATACAGATTAAAAACATTTCACTAATGCAAAACAGGACTCAAACTCTCAGGCATGTAACATAGGTGCATGGAGAGCTGCAATCAAAAAAGTCATGATTATAGATATGGGAAATAATGTAGCTTAAAATGTGTTAATGCAACATAACAATAACATTAACAGCTGGGGACGAGTTGGTGAAGTGCTATTCTGTCTCTATATCTTTAAGTGCTGCTAGATTCATTTGTCACTTGATCGAAAGCCAACAGGCTACAAATCTCCAAGTTCCTCTTGTGCTGAATAGTGACAGGAGTATTCTGTTTCACCGTAAGAAAACATTTGTGTGCGTCTCTGTTCGAAGTCATACATGCCATTTTAACTCATCTGCCTCCCCATTCTCTCCAGACCAGGAGGACAAATTGCCCACTGTGGCTCCCTTTCAGAAGCAGCAGAGAGCGCAAAGAATCATGACTGAGCAGAAACACAAGGAACAGGCACATAAAAATTCATCACTTTGGCCTCCTGACCTCTTGCCACTGGGTTTGGCACACCCTGTCTCAAAAACTAGCACCAGGGGAGAACTAAGCAGACTGGCTGAGTGAAATTACTGACAAAAAATATCTTGGACACAGGAAAACCCCACCAGATGCTTCATTGTCTTTGCAGAGAAGTGCTGCTGAAAAAGGGGGTGATCTACCACATGGCATATTGGGTGGAATAAGTAGTGTCATTGTTTCAGAGCAGCTCTGTCACTTTACTGACTGAAGTACAAAGAGGTGTAAAGCAAGATTTAATCCTGACTTTTTAGTCAGCAGATTAAAACCAATCATGCCAGATGTCCACAAGACTGTTTAACATACAGAAAGCTTTTTCATACTCTACAAGAAGTGAAAGCTGTAATAACTTCTTCTGTATTTCCTCAAGAGAGGTCTTTTTCACTTAGTTTTAGCAATGATTTGTAATGGATTTTAAGATGTACAATTAATTTTCTCTTTTCCCTTTCAAGATGAAACAACAAGTAAATTCTTGTACCCCAGAAAGTCAGACAGGTATGTCAAAAAGAACTGCTGGCATAGAAATTCTACAGCCTCAAAAAGAATTCACACTTATCAGACAAGAGGCAAATTATCTGCAGAAGAAAACTGTCAACAAATAAATAAGTATTCAGAATAGAGGTGAAATGCCCCCCCCCCATTCTTGATGTAATGACTAATGCATATTTATCAGTGTACAAATGAATAAATACATGCATAAAGCCTGATTTTTAGCCAGAAACTGGTCATGTAATTCCATGTCTACTTTGTGTGCACGCAAAGCTAGATGAGCATCTATCTAGTTACATGTGCAAGTACATCATCTATCTCAAGGGTCCATATGCTTTGCTGCTTGCATTAAGACATGTAATCATACACATCAAATTTAGGGCTGAAAATCAGATGCATATTATTTGCCATTACTCTATGGGAAGCCTTTTTTTAAAATGAGTATATGCAGTTCTGATAAAACACTATGGCTATGTCTACACTTACTAAAATTAGTTTGAATTAGTTAATTCGAACTAACTACTTCAAACTAATTTAAATTAGTTTGAACTAAGCAAGTGCCATTCATGGCACTTGCTTAGTTCGAATTAGCGATTTATGTTGAGTTCAATGGGCCGGTTAGTTTGAACTAAGCAATTAGTTCGAACTAATATGCCACATTGGTTAATTCGAACTAACTAGTTCGAATTAACCCTTAGTTCGAATAGGCTATTCGAACTCATTAGTTCAAATTAAGGAAGCCCTTAATTCGAACTAATTAAAGACTAGTGTAGCCATGGCTTTAGTTAGTTTGAATTTAGCTTCCTTAATTCGAAGTAACTTGCCAGTGTAGACATAGCCTCTGAAAGCCTATCACCGACTGAGGCAATGGCATTTAGCCCACTCTTAGTCTTTAGTGAAATCCCTAGGAAGTACTACCGTACTTTTTATGCTTTGGTATGTCATGGCTTATGTGAAACTGTATGTCTCCAGTGCTTAGCAAAAAGGGGCCCTGATCTTTGACTGGGGCCCCTCAACACTACCACAATATTAAACAATAAATACCAAAAAGTACCAGCTTCATTGAAAAGTATTCATCTAACTACTATATATTTCATGTCAGTAACTGAACTAGCACTGGCAATTGCTAAATTCTGTGCAGTGTTTTATTATAAATCTTGTTTTTCTGCTCACAAACAGGATATGCTGTGAAAATATATCATGCAGGCTCTCAGTCCAGAAAATTATTTTGTGTAAAAAACAGTTAAAAATGTTTTCCCCATCAGATGTACAAGACAATCTATACACAGACATATCCCTATTTTGAATGCTCTTTTGCACTTCTATAACTAAAACATTGCTTTATAAGAAATATTAAATGGCATGTCTAGGTTACCAGGCTAAAGCGTAGATGATGACCTTTCAGTATTTAAAAAATAAAGTGTGAAGAGCTGACTTAACATTTGAGCGGAGCTACTGAAAAAAATTACCTCCTTAGAGTTAAGTTCCAATGCTAGACTGATCAATACAATTCACATCATTCTACTGCCTTGGAAACATTGCTATAGTAAGATAATGACTGCCTCTGTACTCCTGATACATCAGTTACCTATGAAAAACAAATGTGATTTATATATCATGATTTTTTTGTTGGCATGAATTTGTACATGCCTCTCATTGCTAGAGCCTAATGCTGCACCGGCTGTCTCATTTAATCACAGACCTAATACAATCCCAATTGAATGCATTTTCCTAATTTTGTATCTATTCAGTACCTAAATGAATACAATTATTCTGAATCTTCTTGCATGATGCTTCAGTAATACTGAAATTGAATGGTGGACAGTGGGAATTTTGCAACTGTCATGTCTGATACCCTCTTTCGACTCTGTTAAAGATGTAGGTATGAGAGAATGAGGTATTAAACTGTCCAAATTGGCTACACTGTGCAACTGCAATTGGCTTTTTTCAAATGCATTAATTTAAAATCCTTTGAAAGTAAGGTGCCATATTTAGAATTCAAAAGAAACAGACAGATAAATGTTCAAAGTTGTACATGAGGGGCTTGACGTCCCGCTCATGTTTTTATACGAGTTCATCATTGTTATCCACAACGGAGTTGCAAGCATGGTATCATGTGCCCTGCTTTGAAAATGTATTTCATTAAGTTAATTAAGCTGCATTGTGCCTTGCTATCCCTTCACCATTACCTTCTTTGGAGATCTTGCCTAGCACCATATTGGATACTCCACACCTGTCCCTAACATTGTGTGCTAATGTTTTGACCGTCTCCAGAGTACTGAAATGGCTGAAAGGCCTACCCCTTGTTTTAAAACTTTTGGAGCTTCTTTCTCACACTGAAAAGATATGGCCAAACACAACAATGCAGATGATGGGACCTTCTTTTTAAAACTCCAACTGTCTCTTTTCAATGAACATAAGAGGAAAAACACAACTGAACAGAAATCTGCCTAAGATGTACTGGAGACTTCTGCTAGTTCTAAATTTCTTCAACACTCTTTATTTTTCACTTTGGAATTTGCACAGCTTGAAAATAATAATTCTGCTTTCTATTTCTGAACTGCTTCAAGTAACAGTCTTGTGGGTGGGCTTCAAGATACATTTTACCAATTTTTCATGCCCATCCCTCTAAATGTGACCCTGCTCCGAAGCTTTTATCTTTCTGACAACTTCACGCAGGAAAACATGCAGCCCCTCTGATAGCATGAAATCGGAAACAATGGCTTGTGGAAACAAAAGGGGGGCAGAGAGGCAGGATACAGCCTGGGTCCTGCCTGATTTTAGCCACAAACAGATGTTCGTAAGACCTGATTCTTGAACAAGTTGAAAAGAAAAGCTTGTAAAAGAAATGGACCTTAAAAACAATGCATTGAAGAGTTTTAAATAAAAGAGCAGGGGAAGCAATATGGCTTTCAATGATAAATCTCTGGAAAGAAAACCAAACTGGCATCATGAATTTCAATTATTCTTTTTTTGTTTTTTCAATGAACTCTAAAGTTCATCTCAGAATCCGGAGATAGTTCTCCAGCACCCTATTTAGTTTACAAGTTTCATATGCTCATTAAACTATGTTAAAATAATTTTTAGTTTCTTGGTATTTAGTCACTTCTCCTTTCTGATGCACCTGTATATATTGAAACAGTCAGTGTAGTTCAGAAATAGGAGCTAATGCTGTTATTTTAAAAGCTGCTTAAAGCTCAAAAGGACTTGCTTAGAGACCCTTGATTGGAAGAGCTCTTACACTAGCCGTTGAGTCGAATTACGTTGAATCTCCTCTTTTCATGTGCATTATTTTATGCTGAAAAAGACCCGAGTAAAGAATCCATGAGGCGCTATCATGAATCAAACCATGGGCTCTGTTTCACAAAAGGCGATATGCACCATTTACAAGTGGAACAAAGTGTAGAATCACTTCTGAGTGAAGTTGCTGCTTTTGTGATTAAAACTCTCTTCCTCTTTCTCGAAGAGTCTGTCATCCAAAGGAGCCTGTGCTATGCTCCAATGCACAAAATACATGTATTCATTAAAGAAGAAAAACTGAAAATTTTGGCACAAAGGCGGGTGCATAACTTAGCCTTGCTCAGAGTAGCCCTCACTTGAACTCTGCATATTTGCATAGGTTTTACCTATTGATTGTCTCCATCAGTAAGTAGAGTGAATAACAAAAATAAATGCTCTGTCCACTATTTATTGCAGAGTGCAGATCTGTTTTGTTTAGCCGGTGTTTATCAGCAGTAAGATGTGGTCTATCGAGATCCAGATCAGCTTCTCAAAGCATTATGCTCATCGATATGAGGATTCGGAGGTGGAAGTATATGAAGAAAACATGTCTGCTACAGAAGGCACTGTCTTCTGACTTTTTATCAAGTTTAAATAAATTCACAGACTGACAGAATTTTGTGTGAAAAGGGACCATTAGTCCAGCAGTTCTCAAATTGTGGGTCAGGACCCCAACGTGGATTGCAGTTCCTTTTTAATGAGGTTCCAGAGCTGACGTTAGATTTGCTTGGGTCCAAAGCTGAAGCCCAAGGGCTTCAGCTCTCGGCATCAGGGCTGAGGCATGGGCTTCAGCCCTGAGAGGCACTGCCCAAGTTAGAGCCTCAGGCTTTGGCACTGGCTCCCCCCAGGGTGGAGGTGGAGCTCACACTCAGGCGTCTGTCCCCATCCTGGAGTCGTGTGGTAATTTCTGTTGTCCAAATGAGGTGGTGGTGTAATGTAGCTTGAGAACCGCTGACCTCCTGCACATATCCTGAAATCTCACTCAGTTATACCCTATATTGAGCCCAATAATAAATTTTGTGTTCGATTAATGCATGACTTGAGCTTAGCTAAAGAATATATTGATCTGAAGACATCAGGAGACAGAGAATCCACCACTTCCCTGGTAGTTTGTTCCTGTGATGAAACACCCTTACTGTTAAAAATTGGTGCCAAATTTCTAATTTGAATTTGTTTGACTTCAGCTTCCAGCCACTGATGGGAAAGCAATGAGAAAAACGCACCAGAGCATGGTTAAATGAAGAGGCTGCAACTTTATTAAAAACTGCTAACCAAGGAGAAACTACTCTCTGAACTACCACTTGGAACCATTCCAGTGCAGAATTGATTGAGGCACCAATGGCTTGGGGTTTTTACAAAGCTGAAGATGGGTCTGAGGACAATGCCCCTTTACACCTCTAGGCTGCCCAGGCACCCTGACAGGAAGCCAGAGTCCCAAACCCATTCCCTTCATCCAAACCAGAGGGAGGGAGATGAGATGTGGAGAATCCTGTGCTGCTTAAGACCTGGAACCATTTCCATCACCACACAATGCAATGCTTGGAGTTTTTCAACATCCTTTCTAAAATGCTCATGAGCAGTATCTCAGCTGAGCAAATATCTGTATTCTTCAATTTCTGAAGCTTTTTTGTTAATGTAAAACTCGTGAAAAGATTAGCCTTTTTGGCTCCTCTCTACTAGGAAGAGACCCGAAAATGCTTCAACTCTGATCACCCCGGGGAGCTAAGGTGAAATTCACTTCACATGCATAAAAGACTCAAGTGACTTAAGCACCTAAGTGACTAAATGTCACTAGAGTCAAGTTGCCAGGGAACACTGTAGTCAATGTAGCTAATACTGACACACCACCTATATCCTCTTGGCATTTGCCCTTGGGTTCAAAGATCCCACTTTTTGCATTAATTTTGGAAATCTAGGTGTAAGAAGGGCAGTCCCCACATGGGAGAGCCCTCCTGTGGCAGGCTGCAGCGTGCCACACACACTTGCCTTAGTTTCCCTCCTTCAGATTCCCCAGTAATAGTAAAAAGCCCTTTTGGGGATTCATTTATTACAACAGTCCCGAAGTCCTCACCATAATCCAAAATTTCCCCTATAGTCCAAACAGTATATGCAATATACAGCCTTGACATCCCTAACCATGCCACAGGTCTCCAGCACTGGCCTGGAGCCCCTCACCACGCTCTAGCTGTCCCACACAGCCCCAACATCCCTCCCCACGCTACAGCTCTCCAGTACAGTCTTTTGCTCTCCTCATATTAGGACAGCCACTCCAGTCCCTTTACCTGAAGAACAGTCCCACTCTTCTCAGCAGGAATCATCACAACATCTCTGCTCAGAACACCCGCGTCAGGGGAACTCCCCTTGGCCCTCTCATGATTCCTCTCGGTTGAGCTCTCCGGTCCTGGAGATGTTAGCGGGAAAGCTCCTCCGCTGCTCCCCTGACTTCAGCCATCTCTGGCCCTTGGCCTCAACTTGTGACCAAAAGGCAACTCCCTCTTGCTTCTGCTCCTACCTTCAGTCTTCTTCTAGGAACCTGTTCCTTCCAGGATCCACCAGTCCCCTGGTCCCCAACACTCTCATCTGCTCCTCCTGACTAAACTAGTCTACTGAGATTCCCTCTCACAGGGTCTCCTCTTAACCTTTTATAGGCCCTAGGTGCTGCCCTAACCTCTTAATTGGACAAATGGAAGAATCTACTCTCATATGGGGACTTGGACATACTTCACTTACTGGGGCTAGTCATGCTGTGACTCTAGGGTAAAAAAAAAAAAAGTGGCCCTAAAGAAGTGAAAGGCAATACTTCCATGCAGTTCAACAGAGACAGGACTTCATCCTGCGATTCTGACACTGGGGTGTCATCTTATCCCATTGAGCCTAGTTATTTTCTGAAGCACATATAATATGCAATATTAGACAACCGTTTGAGAGTTCTGCAATATGTAAGCACAAGAGAGAGGCAGACTTGATTCTGAATGTTCTTGCTTTTCTTGTTTATTTGTTTCTTAACCACAGTTACACTGCTATCCATTTTTACCTATAAAATAGGGCCCTTACTCAGTATTGATTTCCTAAAGACTTTGAAGTCACTGTCTTCATTATGTATATATTTTAACGTAGTTCATGGGAAAGGTGGAGGTGAGGCAAATTGCTGAATTTAAATCGATACAGAACAGCAGACTGACAATTATCACCTGGAAGTCATTTTACACAGATGTGTACCAAAATGTAAATTAGCCAGTCTGTAGAAAGGAAACAAAAGTTTTCATTCCACTTTGACAGGTTGCAATTTAGCTGTCTGGTATACTTTGGACCTATGGCTTGGGTAAGTTCAGTTGTTGTCATTCTTAAAAATATTTACTACAGAAGCTGACTTCACTCCAAAGCTAATAAAAATTATAATGCTGTCTTCTCTGATATCTGAACTGCTTATAGTAGCCATCAGAAAATGAATCCATATTAAACAGTAGTACAACGAATAGATAAGCTTTGACTGAGATACAAGAAGAGCCTCCCAGGACATGTGAAAAAAAATTGAATGCCTATACATCATACAAATGCTTTATTAAATCATGTGTTCTGTAGTATTTACTATACATCTGGAAGTGTACAAAATACTCTGAGCCTACTGTACCATGTAAACTGTGTACAGACTGGTTAGCTAAGAGTGTGTGTCTTTCCATTGCAAGAAGGTAACATTTGTTCTACAAACCAAGTCAGGTGTATTGTTTTGAATAACGAAGAAAAAAGAATGCTGAAATTAATTTCAAATAGTTTCTGCTTTTAGTAATTTTTAAAGGCTGAAAACTTGAAAGCATCACCATATGAACATTATCTCTTACGTGCCTTCCACTGGCAGTATCTAAATATTATTGCGAATAGCTGGAATGTTCTTTGAACATTTAAGTTACTTTAAAAAATAAAACTCTGCTTCTGTATTTAGACTGTGTTGAAAAGACAAACAAAATGTTAATTAAAATAATTGTTATAGCAATTCATCTTTTTATTTATTCACTTTTATTTATTATTAAATTAATTAACTAATGTTTGTGAAGGACTGTGAAAATGAAAAGTAATATAAAAGTGACATTCCTGGTAAATCATATTTATGTTGAGTAAGTATGTCTGCATTTAGATCTTAGTGAGCCGCAAAAGAAATTATTTCCCAACATTTTCTCTTTTGTGAAGCATTTTTATTCACGTGTTCCCATACTTTTCTGTACACTTTCAGTGAAGATGTTTCCAGAAAGTAAATTTTGGATCTGTGGCACAGATCTGCTTAATTACGATACAAAATTTGTTTTGTGAGTAAAATCAATTTGTTTTTGGCAGATGTAGTTTGTGAAGGTGAGGGTATCCAATCAGAATATAAAGCAATACATTCCTTGTGGCACAGGCTACCAATCACATAACACCAATAGTGAATTTAGAATACTAAGTACTCAAATTATAGTTCATAGTAACAATTTCTGAACAAACTATAGGTTAAAATTTATTTGCAAAAAGTATTACAGCATTTTCAAAAGAAAAATGAAAAGATTTCTACAAATTATGATCTGTTCTCTTTAATCATCTGTGCAATGTAAAAGTGTACTTACACAAGAAAATCAAAATCAAGCGTAAGGCTCAGGTTCTCGTCACACTAAAAGTCAGTATTTTTAAGAATGCAAACACCACATCAACATTAAAAACAAAAGGGCTTAAAGAAGTCAGCTCGATGCCCTGCCTGGTGACATAGTTATTATGTTGTGCACTGTGTCTCAGAAGTCCTCACAGTAGACCTTGATTACTGTTTTGGTCTCATTCTTTGGGCCAGAAATGGCTGGAGTGCTGAACCTTTCACAACTCAGAGCAATTCGTCTGGTACAACAAGGAGGACAATGACAGTGATGGGCTCTGAAAAGAGCCCTGGAGGGGTAGTTTGGTGGGAGCGACACAGGGACCTCGTGAATAGAGAAAAGAAATTACAATGAGGGAGAAGGAAGGGCATCATGTGAATTTCCACTTCTGTTTGGCGTAAGTTAACTACTGTGCCCACAGAACTGTGGTGAGGACCACACTGTATTCAGATGAAAATATAGCAAAAACTGTAAGTATGTTGTCATTTCTAGACAAATACTAGATTTATATAAAAAGTCATTTGAAAATGGCATATTTGGAAACAAAAAGGTAATTTCCATAAAGGGTTAATACATTATATGCATTTCTTTACAATCTCCATGATAGCAAGGTGATTCGAGTGCTATATGAAAAGACTGTTATAAAAGTATTTATGATAGGAGGGGAGTACAGCAGGGACAGCTCTTGTGCTTGGCCAAGTGAAAAGACTGCAAAGATATCCCACTGCTCAGTAAGGGCACCACAGAGAGATTCCTTGTGTACTCATGCAGCCACAATTTGACCCTTATTTTGAACAAGATTTGGCCCTGGCACATCCCTCCAATCTCCTTCCATGGTGGTGCAGTGGTGTGCACAGAATACAGCTACATAGTAAACAAGAGGGACTCTCTGTATCATTTCACCTATTGCATGCTATAGAATTGCATCAGTTTAGTCTTGGTCTTTGGCGCTCCTGGGATAGAAGATGGGGCAGGACTTGCTGCTAACAAAGATAGAATAATGACAGAAACTTAAGGCCCTTCACACTAAACTGGTGTTTGTTGCTTTGTCCTAGGAAATGCTATATCAATGTTCACATTTATTTATGCTATTGGAAATACAACTTGAAAAAGTTGATTCCAGATGGCCAACTAAACTTTGCAACTGAGAAATAGATAGGTTGGTCAATACCTGGGGCTAGTGGACCTCTAACTGAAACAAAGAGGGTCCAGTAGAAATCAAAAGAACAATAAAAACCTGTAGAAACCAGCAAAATGATCCTAATGGACTCTACTGGAATTTTCACTAGGGTAAAATATCTTGTACTTCCCCAGAGGAAGAGACCATAAAAGAACACGATCATTTGCAAGGATTTTATTGGCATACTCCTGAACTGTTAGGGGGAAAAGAAATCTTTTATTGATTGATGAGAATAATACCAGACTGTACAGGTCAAAAATTGACTGACATCACTCTGGACAAGCGCTATTGAGACTTACAAAGAATCTGTTGTGCTTTTAAGCTTATGGTACATTGCAATGCAGTAAATGAAAAGCCACTATTATGTGGAGATGTTTATGTCAGTAACTGAAACAAATCTTCTTTTTCCCTGAATAATACTGTCTTAAATTGTTAACTGTTGATCACAGAGACAAAATGTGAAAAAATGTATAACCTCCTTTCATAAGATTCATTTTTTAACCCAAGAATGTCTTTACATGTTAAATTATTATGCTGTTTAATATAATTGAGCTGCCACACACACACACACACACACACACACACACACACACACACACACAC
>ML685755.1:25084502-25224814 GCA_007922175.1 Pelusios castaneus | reverse complement strand
ACACACACACACACACACACACACACACACACACACACACACACACAGCATCACAGTTAGATTTTAAATAATGTACTGATTGGACATTAAGGTCTCCAGAAGAAATACCATATCAGTCACTATCAGGGACTCCAGTCTTCAATCCCCATTTAGTTTACAGATTAAAATTTATTTCTTGGGCCTTATGTCATCCTTATGGCCAGACTGTGGATTTAAGACATGGCCTATGCAGCCAAGGATATAGCATAATCTATTGCAGTAAGAGCCCTTGGGGCTCTGAGGGATGGCATGATGCAGAAGCAATAATGATACACTTTAAGAGGTTCAATATGAGTTTTCTCCCTACGCTTGGTTAGTTATTCTGGCAGTATGAAGAACGGGGAGCATGGAAATGGCTCCGTTCTCATGCCATCCCTCTCTACTCCTGAGCAGCTAGTTTTTTTAAGGTGGAAAAGACTCTGTGATCAGATCGTGGGGAGAACATTCCCTGTGTCCTTATCAAGACTTTGTACACTATAGCGGGATAGCCACAACAATATCTGAAGGCCCTTCTGCTGCTGGGATCTTAGAGGATGTGAAGGTTAAAGTGAATAAATTCAGCACACATTGTTCAACTCTGAGTGGACAGTAGATTTTGTTAATGGGACTAAAATCATACTTTGGGGGAGTAATACAACTTGTGTGAAAATAAATTATTCACAGGAAACAGACATTTTCACTTAGGACAGTCCTAGACTTTGTCATGGGAATCTGCCATCCATCCTGTAAAAAGTACCTTTCATCTAAAGAAAAAACCCTAGAATCTATTTTAGATACTTACACAGTTCTCACCACCACAGTGTCTGAGTGCCTTATAATTATTCAAGTACTTATCCTGAGAATAGCTCTGTATGGTAGCGAAGTACTATTATCCCCATTTTGCAAATGAGAAACTAAATGACTTGACCAAGGTCACAAAGGATGTTTGTAGCAGCATAGGAATTGATTTCAGGTTTTGGAATTTCAGGATATATCTACACTGAAAAAAAAAAAAAAAAGACTCTCCGCCTCAAGTCTTAGAGCCTGGATCAACTGACTCAGGTTTACTCTCTGGGGCTAAAAATAGCTGTGTAGCAGGATGGAGCCAGTATAGGAAGGATGTGGAAAAATTGCAGAGAATCCAACAGAGGGCAATGGAAATGATCAGAGGGCTGAAGAACATGTCTTATGGGGAGAACGGGGCTTGAGAGAACTAAGTCTATTTAGTCTGCAGAAGAGAAGAGTATGTATGAGGGGATTGGATAACAGCTTTCAATTATCTGAAAAAATGGTTCCAGGGAAGATGGAAGTAGGCTGTTCTCAGTGGTGGCAGATGACAGAACAAGGAGCGATGGTCTCAAGTTGTAGTGGAGAAGGACAACGTTGGATATTAGGAAAAAAATTTTCACTAAGGGGGTGGTGAAGCACTGGAATGGGTTACCTAGGGAGATGGTGGAATCTCCATCCTTAGAGCTTTTTAAGGACTGAATTAACAAAGTCCTGAATGGAATGATTTAGTGGGGGTTGATCCTGTTTTGAGCAGGGAGTTGGACTAGATGATCTCTTGAGGTTCCCTTCCAAACCTAATCTATGATTCTATATCAGAGGTTCAAATTAAATGTATATCTCAAATTAAAAAATATAGAAAGAGGACCAAAAAGTGCCATCTTGGCTAAACAACAAAGTAAAAATAACAGTTACAGGCAAAAGGGATCCTTTAAAAAGTGCATGTTAAATCCTATTGAGGAAAATAGAAAGGAGCATAAATTCCAGCAAATGAAGTTTAAAAATATAATAAGAAGGCCAAAAAGAATTTGAGGAACAGCTAGCCAAAGACGCGAAATTAAGAACAAAGTTGTCTTTAGTAGATCTGAAGCAGGAAGCCTGCTAAACAACCAGTGGGACCACTGGATGATTGAGATGCTAAAGAAGCACAAAAGGAAGATAAGGCCATTGCAGAGAAACTAAATGAATTATTTGCATCATTCTTGATGGGTGAGGATGTGAGGGAGATTTCCACTGTTTTTAGGTGGCAAATCTGGGTAACTGCCACAAACTGAAGTGTCATTAGAGGTGGTTTTGGAAAAAATAAATTCAACAGTAATAAATCACCAGATCTAGATGGTATTCACGAAAGAGTTCTGAAGAGACTCAAAAATAAAACTGCAGAACTACTATGGCAGAGGTCAGCAACTCCTGGCATGCATGCCAAACTACACGCGGGCCAATCCTGCCCATACTTTTCTGGTCACCCCTTCCCCTGTTTACCAGTAATGGAATCTGTCTGTGTCCTCATTTGGCTCAGCAAAGGAGCTTGGGCTGAAGGTGGAACTGGGGGCAGAGAGGTAATGAAGGCAGAGCTGGCCTGGGGGCAGAGCAGGGAGTAGAGCTGAGGTGGGGCTGGAGCTGAGTAGGGGATGGGGCCCAGAAGTGTAACTGTGGGGCTGGGAGCAAACCTGCGGCTGGGCGTGGAGCTGCAGCCAGGGGTTTAGAGGGGGACCAGGAGCCGAGCAGAGGGGGAGCCACAGCTGGGGGCAGAGCAGGGCTGGGTGGTGCTCCCTCCTGGCCCTTGTGGGGGCTGGCCTAGGTCCCAATGCATCCCTCTAAACATTCCTAGGGGGGTGCGCCCCACTGTTGAGGATCATCAGTTTGCTCTGAAGGATGATGGCAACATTAACATGAAAAGACATTGTTCTTAATTCAGAAAGCCTTTACAGTAGTGATGCATACATATAAGCTACACAAAATGTTACAATGATTTTATCTATAACTAAACAAACTGCTTATGTGTGGTGGTCATAACTGTAAAGGAAACAAGGTTGTGAGTACTCATTTCATTAATGCCATTCAATTTCTGTTCTCAATACAAGATTAAATTAGATCAGCATTACAAGAGTTAATGTGTGTGGCATCAAGCCAGGTATGATCCCAGTTCTTGCTTTTCAGCTGCTTTTCAACTCCTCCTCTAGTCTAGTCCATGGCTACTTTGTTTAATAAACAAACAAAACATCTTCAGTTTTCTAAATTATGGTTTATGTTTTTGAATGGACTACTTCTAGGTGTCCATTTGTCAGCATGCAAAATTGAGTGTGCACATACAGGCACCTTCACTTTGCAAACACCTGAAGTGAATGTTTTACAAATTCTAACTCATGTGGGATTGCATTAAATACTTTTAATGCCTGACTGCACACAGTTGTAAGAAGTTGCCCCCATTGGGTCATTGTTGTAAACTGCAATAAGCATAAATTCATAATGTATACCTTTAAAAAATGTATAATCCTATTTAAAATTACAGAATTAGTGTTTGAAGAGAACGCAGCTGACCATCTATACCTGGGTCATTTTGCCATTTACTTCAATGGGGCCAAGATGTCACCTCCAGAATTTAGTAAAACATTTGACAGCATCTCACAAACCTTATAAATCTCAGTATAGTCATTTTATAGACTAAATTATACATACTCTTCAATAGCTGTAGGCAGAGGGTGTCATCCAGGTCTTTTATAATTATTAAGTATATGTATCTCTTTTCTTGATAAAAATATAGTTTTGGTCATATTTTACTAGAATCTTTTTTCCACAGATTCATTTATGGGAAAACTTGATTCACAAGACCAGCCATTTAACACTATATCACATTGACAATGTGCACTTTTAAAAGGCTGTCTACCACTCCTCTTAGAACTTGCACTTGCTGAGTCTGGAGGAGTGCTCTGGGCCTAACCAAGCAAAGCACTTAAACACATGACTATCTTAAGCAAGTGAGACTGAACTCGATGGAACAACTCGCATGCTTAAAGGTAAGCACATGCCTAGGTACTTTGCTGGACCAGGACCAAAGTTCTCAGCTTGTTGCAGGATTATCTTAGTCAGAGAGTGTTCCTGTCACTTCTGGGGATTTTGTTCTTTAATTAGCAAGTCATCTTTACTAACCCAGCAAAAAATTACACCTTGCAGCCTCTGGGATGTGCAAGTACGCAAACATTTAGATGGGCGAATAGGTGCAACTGAGACCAGAGACTGGCCCCAGGGTACACATTTATCAGCCGTAAACCGCCTGTAGTCAGTTATACTGTATTGTGAATAAAGTGACGTCAATTCTCTGCTCTCTGAAATGACCAACTTCAAGTCAAACTACTACAGGGATTCTCTTTAGAAAAATATTAACACAGGGTGTTAATCGCATGTCAGCAGCACTACTCCTTGGCAAAAGCTGGTATGCGGTACTGCACGTAATCTGTATGGCCATTGCCAGAAGAAAGGCATGATAATTGCCTAATTTTTCTAATTGCCCCTGATAATTTAGGAAATACAACAGATCTATTAAGTTGGGGGTTCTCAGAAGCTAAACTTGTCTTTATGAGGTCCTACACTTCCCAAACAGGCCCAGATAGAGTCATAAGTATGTCTCCAACAGTAACTGGCAACCAGTAAAAAAGAAAAGGGCTTCAAGAGGCCAAAAAGCCATCTATCACAATCACTGTCAGCTAGGTGATGAATGGCAGGTGTGGCAGCAGCCAGCTCTATCGCGGACTCTGTGGAGACAAGCGCTGCTGGTACGGCTGTCACTCTTTGTCATCCAGTGCCAGCTGAGTCCCCCAGCTGCCAGTTGCTACCATGCAAGCATAAAACATACACTCCGAACAATCACAGCAGCAGTGCTGAGCTTATAGACTGCATTATTAATTAGTTTAATGACGCTCAGCCCTATTAGAAAGCACAAGATAATTGTATTTAATTTGGCCCAAGCAGTGCCAAATTTGATCAAAGCATCATCTTTTCTGTTCTGCTCTGTAACTATGTTTGTATTAATTTGCATCTGAAATAGGAGGAGCTGCTAATTCCTGCTGGGAATAGAGTTCTTTTTATTTTTTAAACAGTGTCATCTTTCACATCATGATGCTGTCTGAGACCTCCGCCTGCTGATAACTGTGTAATCTTTTCCTGTAGCTACAAATTAAAAGCAGGTTTATGACCACATGCTACTAGACCCTCTAGGGCCCTGAAGCATGCAGCCCAAGAACAATTCATTCACTCAGCTCTCCCCCTTCCATGATGGAGGTAGAAACAATTGCATCATTTAATTTACTATTGCAACGAGGATATGGCTCATTGGCCCCTCGTTGTTTTGAAGATGGATTTAATTAACCTCCAATGAATCTTGCCAGTAAGCGTGGCAGCATCAGAAAGGAATCTGAGATGTCAAAAAATCAGCTGAAGAGAAGGGTAATCAGTACTGCTGAACCCACCACTACTGAAAGGACTTGTGATTAAAATTCTCAGCCCCTATTGGGGGTTAATGCACTTCTTCTTCATCCCCAGGGATCTGGGTTCAAATCTGATTTAGATTACCAGCAAAAAGAAATGAAACGGAGTAATTCCTAATATCTACATATTTCTTTAATGCAGAAGCCATTTGTCATCACAAGAAAATAAATAACTGCAGCAAATATACTGCTAAATAAATATAAAGTCCCTCAGGGAAAGAATCCGCATGCCTTTATAAGTCAGGTTACAATATGAAACTCATCACAATCTCTATGATAGTAATTTATAATGAACATTTAGCAGGTGCCTCAGATGGGCTGTTGTAATTTGCCTTCATTAATAAAACTGTCCTTATTAGACCTGAAATTTTATGTATTTTAATTTAATAAACCTTTATTACATTTCTACTTTACACATGATCTTGTTTCCAACAATGATTCCTCAAGATAACTGAGTACGTAAGAAAAAGTTAGTCTTTATATGAGGCACAGTTATTTACAATAACCCTGTTTGTTTAGCAATACAAAAACAGTCCAGCACCTAACACATTTTTTTCTATTTTAGTGAAATGATTAAAGATTTACAACTCTTTAAGAGAAAATCCCACTTCATCAGACGCTTGAAGTACACTTCCCCATCTTCAGGCGTCTGACAAAGTGGGATTTAAAGTTCAGGCGATAAATACATTTGTTAGGCTTTAAAAGTGCCACAGGACTCCTTGCTTGTTTTACTGAACTAAACTAACATGGCTACCCCCTTTGGAATGCATTAAGTAAAATACTCCCCATGAAGTGATGATTTATTTGAAGACTAAAAATAATACAATTTTTCTTTTGTAAGAAGAGCTTCATTTCATTGAACTGAAGGGGGATGAAAATTCTTTTACAGTTTAAACATGGCCAACCATTATGCTGTGAAAAGCACACTGATAGGAGAACATATGAAAGAGGAAACAGTTCCTTTATATAAGAAAGTGAAAATAGGCTGAAATGACAAGTGTTGTGAAGCAGGTCCTCAGAATAAGTGATATGGGCACTTTCCTATAGCTTGTAGCACTTTTGTAGAACTTACTTTTAATTACTTAAGACTATATAATGAGAGAGGACTAATTTTGGCCTGGTTGACCACCATACATAGTCAAGCCTTTATAAGTTTGCTGTTTCTGCAGGAAGAGGGGCAATCTCTGAAATACATCCATTAGCATCCAAGTGGCTGTATCTTATGTCCTTCTATGAATAAGGGCCATGTATATTAAATTCTTTCTGTTTACCACATTTAACTATCAGCTTAGACAGTAGATACAACTATTACACACTGACTGTGCTCCAGAAATACGTAGCACCCGCGTCTGTTCCCAAACAATTCAGAGCTGGGATTGCAGTGTTTATTGGGCGTGATATCGTACCCTGTGCAGATCTCTTCAAATGATGCCTAAATGATGCTTTCAGTTTTAATTCATACAGGGAAAAAAACCCCCAAAACCCAAACCAACACACCTAACTACTGAGGAAAAATGGTATAAAAATGTAACTTAGCTGCTGCCAGTTTTCACTACATCTACTCTACAATTCATTACTGCAGAGGGGTAAGAGGCAACTTGTGAAAGCAACACCAGAAAGAACAGTTTGAGAAAAGCCTGGCAAAATGGTCTGGACAACAATATATATATATATTTGACATCTCTTCTAGTTCTGGAGCAGCTTTTAGTCTTGCTGGTTACAGAACTGGGCTACAGATTATTTTGTAAATGCTGCGGTCAGTTTAACCACTGAAAGCATCTCTGTCTTTCTCTGTGATCTGGTATTGCACAATATTATCCATTTCACATTTCATGTTTTCTTCACAAGTGTTTTTATATAACTTAATATGAAGTACTATTCCAAAGCTTTTACAGGAAATCTTTCGCATGATCCCCATTTTATTCAAGTAGTAGCAACATCTAAATAGATATTTTCCAGTATAAGCCACATTTTCTGTTATACTGTAAATAAGAATATTGATGATCAAAAACTCCTATAATACCATAATATTCCAAAAGATATTAAAATAGATCACTTCATTGCTTTGTCAGACTGATATAACCTCCATTTGCAGATATACATTCAATTTGTAGTTATGGAAATTACTGAGTTGGATTAAATAATGTTTTAGGATCACTTTAGTAATAAATTAACATATGGAAATGATAGATTAGTTTCATTTGAGCTATGCTTTTGCTCAAGAAAAATGTTTCCTGATTTTTGTATTAATCTATCAATTGCCAGAGGAAAAGTAATACTGGACTCATGACTGCATAAAATGTGATGCATACAAGGTTTGTTTCTTAAACATTTTTTTAAAAAAGCAGTATTGAGCACAGCGATGCTCTAAAGATATGGAAAATATTCAAATATGCCTAAGTGCTTCAGAAATAATGTTGTGCTGTCTTTAATTATTACCATACTGCAGATGATAGTCTTATTCTGCAACATGGGTTTTAGGAGCACTCTGCCTGGTTACAGGTAATGAAGAGGAGGGGATAACATGGGAATTGAAGTTATGTATTAAATGGATTTAGTTTAAATCCAAAGAGCACACAATAGGCAGCCAGTGTCATGATGCTGGCTTGAAAAGGCAAATGCTCTCACCGCCTATGATCTTTGATACAAGGCTTGGACAGGTAGACAACACTGCCCTAGCTCATTTTGCTTGGGGCCTCGTGCCACCAAATGATTTTTTTTTAAAACTGTTTACTTCAAAGCAAATTATCTGCAGTTGTATGACTTATGTACACATTTATTTCACTTTTGCATTGTGAATACTGTGAGTGCAATTAAAAGTCATTAACTTCTACAGGTCATCCGCTCCAGAAATTTAAGATTAATGTCTGCTTAAGCGGTGACAGTAATAAGAATGTACAGCTCTTATAAGCACATTAACTTGTGTATTTTGAATATCAAATGCAAATAATACCTAACTTAAAAATATTGAGTTTTTTTGCCTTTCATAAAAGTGCCAGATAGCTCTAGCAACTGGCCAGCACAGGCAACAGCAGAGCAGGCTTCCTCACCCTGCCAAGTGAGTCCAGGTTTGTCCCAGATGCCACAGCTCTAAGTATGAGAAGGGAGAGGCGTTTCATGTCCATTTCAGATTTGACCTCATCATGGAGACTGACAAGGGCTCCAATTAGTTCAAATTGTTATGATGATAATGTCATAGGTCATTTGATCACTGGATCCTGAACAAAAATATCCAAGTTATTACAAGGCTGATGCCAAAGAGCTATCAAATAATGTAAATAACAGCAATTAAAAACAAACAACCCTCCTCCCCCAAGACAAACACCACTATTGATCTGATTAAAACCAGAAACGTAGAGGTAAAAAACTCTAGCTTCTAATTTCATATAATAAAACTCTTATTTTATTCAGGATATTTGAATGGAGAGTTAAGTATCCATGATTTGTGAAAAAGAGAAATGTCTGTATAAAATGTGCAAGTAAGAAATAAGGAACAGTTTAAAATATAACTGCAGATGCTTTAAATGTTCACTCTTCACTGATATAAAAGCAGAGAAGCACGTTATGAGAAAGACAAGGAGAAGGGAGTTTGTGTGTTCCTTTAAGACGCAGAAATTTCCTTTTACAAAACCCTGTTCAAAAGCTCCTTAACATAATGACCTTCCTTCTGATATGGAAAGTGCATAGAATTCTCTTTGAAGCCCCTCAATCAGTTAGATGGAACACTGAAGAGTCACACAAGGAGGGCTTGGCCCTCAAAACTTCAGTGTAGTGTCTTTGAAGACTCCCGAGCTGAGGAGCTCAGACCACAAATATAGATTTTCCTAAGAGATCAGAACATTACCAAGGGTGGTCAAGTGGGAACTTTTATAGTATCATTTTTTGTTGCACGTTGTTTTGTTATTCAGCTGAAAAGTATATTGAAAGTGCTGTAAAAATGCAACATCTTTAAAAGAAGCAGACTTAGTTTATCTTGACTTTCATGGTTTTTGGCTTGACACCACAGTAAACTTTTGGATTAAACTTCATCTCACTGGCAGAAGAGGAAAAAAAGTTCTATATTTATATTCTGTTCTGGATAGCTCAATTGAGAGTGATTTCATTGCAACCACAAACTAGCCCTTCTGCTATGAAGATCCCAGAAGATGTGTGGTCAGAAAGTGAGATAGAAATGTCTTTAAGGTAGGAAACCCAGATTTGAGAGATGAAAATGATTCCAGCAGTAGCAAATTATCTGTCTGGATTGCCTCCCCTGACTCCTGAATCATGAGCAGAATGCAATGCCACTATTCTCAGACACAACCAATTTCTTAATTCAGAATTGGAGGACCACATTGTATCCAGACTATAGTATCTGCTGAAAATTATTTTATTATTTATAGTGTCTATACTGTGCTATGAGCTAAACAGACAGATAAGATGCCACGGTCTGCTTCCTTCCAGTTAGACAATATAAAATCAAACAGAGGCAAAGGTGTGGAAGAGGGGCAACTGAACAATGCGACTTCATGATTTTTGTATTCATTTTTTAAAACACTTACTTTCAGTAACTTAAGTTAGTGAGATGTATGTGAAAACTAGCATGGAGGCACCTACTTATGAGATAGATACAGCCATATTGGAATGAATTTTCAGTTTAAGCTCTGGAACTTTGCTTTTTGTTTTACAGCATTAAATCTACTGTAGTACATAGCACTAGGAAGTCACTAAGTGATTCATGTGAGTCACTATTTTCATAAAGTTTAATGTATGATCCAGGCATTGCAATTGAGCCATCCTCTGAAGTTCATTTAATATAAATTCTACTTTGTTACTGCTGGAGATAGAGCAAAATTAAACTAATATTGCTTCTTGGGGACAAGTGGAAGTCAGAGATCACATTTCACGGACGGGGGTTGGGAGATGGGTACCCTGGGTGCTGTGCCTAATAAAAGAGTCTCTTAAAGGCCTTGGGTAGGAAGAACTTTATTTCTTATAAAAGCTTGGTTTATACGTTTGACTAACCACAGTACTAAGGATTCTTGCAAATGGGAAGAGGCAATATAGGTATCATTCTTGTTTCTGCTACAAATATAAGGACTTTTTAGAGAATTAGGTATCAGAGTCTCACTCAGATAGGGTAATTTTATATCCTGAAGCAGACAAAATAAACTGACTATACTAACTCAGGTATGTCACCAAAGATGGACACATTGGACTGGGATGATGTCCTGATACGCTGCTATAGGCTTCCTGATCTGTCTTTACTGCCCACAAATATTTGGAACACAATTTTATTCTTGAAACTTACTTAGGTAAAACTTGAAAATGAAAAGCAGTTGTCCTCCCTGCCCCAAGGCTACAGGCTTCTGGAGTCTTCTCCCTTAGCCTCTCTCACTACTGAAAGGAGGATCCAACCTTCACTTCAGCCTCCTATTTCAGGGCCAACTTCAAGAGCTTGCCTCTCCCTTGCCTCCCTCCTGCTGTTCCCTTCCAGCTGAGTATAGAAAACCTGATCTTATCTAGCTCTGTCTGATAATCAAACCTGGGTGACTGGCCCTAAGCCCCTGACTCATACAACGGTAAATCATCTTGTTACAACCTCTTTGTTGGGTATTTTTTTTTCAAGTTACGGAAAAAGCCCAGTGTCCTGAGAGATTTAATACAGACTGCTGCAGTGTACTGCTGCTCAATGAAGGTGACAATATATTTATATATAGACCTATATGACACTGAAATGTTCTAACTTCTGCTCCTGAGAAAGAATATGTTGACTTGCAATAAGGCAACACTGGTAACTCAGCTCATGTAATTAGAAGGAATACGAGATGGTAAAGTGGTCTGTTTTGACCACTGGTCTGCTAAAGGGAACAGTGTCACCAGACAATCATGTTCCTGGGATATTTGCAGGAAAGAATGAGATGATGCAGTTCATGGTTTGTACGCTACTGCACACAGGAGGATCAATGAAAGTGATCTAGCCTGTGGCTTGAATCATTTGAGGCTAAAAAGAGTTATAAGCTGTTGTAAGAAAGGCCATGATAGGAATGCTGTTCTTCTAATGGTAAGATTAAAACTACTGCTCTGAAGATAACTCAACAGAATGCACTGTCTCCATCTGCAGGATCAGGAGTTAACCTGAGGATGCACTGCTATGGCGGATGATCATGCAGAAAGCATGATTAGCAATTCCTTAAAGAGGAGCACTGCCCACTTCTTGGAAAGCTCCCTGTTTCCTGCTTCAGTGCTTGAAGAACTATAAAGGAAAAGCCAAACCCCTGGGGACCTAAACCCTCCCTCATGCCAGGCAAATCAATCAAGAACATCTGCTCCAACAAACAGAGGGGAAAGGGCATTTCGGCATGTTAAAAGCACAAAATGACAGCCAGCACTGGACATCAATGTGTAGGCAGCCTTACAAATTTACAGATAGGGTCATGACCTTTTTACTAACACTTCCATATATCCTTGTGAAGTAGGGGGGCAAAGAAAGATTTATGGGACCAATTCCACTCCCAAATTTACTGTAGTGAAGTATCTTTAAAAGTGATGGAAAACATCAGACACTGGTTAGTTGCTTTAATTAACAAAATATATACAGAAGCATGCTAAAGTCTGAGATTAAAATGACATCTGATCTGTCACAGCATAAAACCCTGTGTGGTCTATACCAGTCACAGCAGGAAGGAAGGTAAGCCGCTTGCTTTAGTGATTGACAGAAAATAATTCATTTACAGTGACCAATGAGATACTCTATCTCCTTCACTCAGAGTAACTTCATTTCTTTTTGTTAAGTGGGAAAAAGTAGAGAAGGACATTCCCGTGATCAAATTGCCTTCCCTGCAAACCTTACTTAGTTTCGTTCTCTGCTTAGCTCTAAAACATTATGCTTTTAAGACTTCATCATCCTTATTTTAATTTATTATTCAATTAATGGTCACTCAGTTCCCATGTAGTCCCTTAGTTTGGATTTATGGATAGGCTTAACTTTAAACATAGGAGTACTCTTGCTGACTACTCAGGTACCTAGCAAATGTTTGCGCTTTAATATAGACTTTAAAACTGCTCTCACTTTCTAGCATAGGGTTACATTTTCAATTTACAGGATACCTGCAGTTACGGCAGATTTCTTTAGAGCCAAACCCCATCACTATTAATTTTTACAAGACAATTTTGCCTTTTGCCTCAGAGAAAGGAAATATATTATTATTCTCATTTGTAAGCGCACACCACAATAAATTCACAGTTCATGTTTTCGCTAAGTACAAAGATGGAGCATTACACGATGTAGATATGTTATTAACTTCCAGCAGCACTCTAACAGCAGAATGACAGAAAAAGATGAAAAGAAAGCCACTGTCTACATCAGTGGTTTATAACCTTTTTTCATCTGCAGACTCTTAAAAACTTTCAAATGGAATTGTGGACCTTTTAAAAACATGCCTAATTAGCAAGTTTTGCCACTCTATTATAAATGCTACATTTTGGCCAAATTTATAAATGGAAGATGAGTTAAATATAACTGACTGTAATGAAAAAATTAAGGAATTAAAGATCATATTTTTAAAGTGAACAAAACTTGAGTAAATCTAAATATTACATATTCATTACACATGGGGATACGTCATGTACCTTTTTTATTAATCAATATACAGTCTACTTTTCTACCTCTCTGTTGGCAGCACTTTTAGGAAGCAAAAAAAAAAAAAAAAGACTCAGACAATTAGCAGTAAAAGTGCTACATCAGCAGAATATTTTAGCACTTTCACAAAATGTTTTACTAAAATGTACTCTTTCGAAAGAGTAGCTATGTGATATTTATGTTTAAGAGATACTGTACAGTATCCTTGACGTATAAGAGATACTGTACAGTATCCTTGACGTATTGTACAAAAGAATCGAGTCTGCTGGTCTCAGTCTAAAACAGTGTCATCACTAGTAAGGAGGATGTAGCTATTTCATTGTAAAAGACATCTTGTTATATAAGACACACCTTTTAACTAGTGAAGACACTCTAACTCTAAATCTTACAAACCGTTTATGAACAAGGGTTAACTTCACTTACATGAATAGTCCCATGAGTGGCGCTACTCTGGAACATGAGGATTTGCAGGATTGGCCCGTTAAGTTCCCAGTGTCCTTATCAGAAAACCACCAAAGCAAGTCAGCACATCTCACAGTCTCAAATAAGGAGATACCCAAGACTATCCATGCATTGGGGTTTTGCAAGTCACGTTTGTGGTGCATTAGCTGATACATGAATGGAAGCTTACACAGTGTTGTGCTACCAATCTGTTACTGTCATGATGGCTAAAAATTCACAAAAGGTTAAATAAAAGTCATATTCCTGACTAGATGATAAAAAAAGAAATAAAATAGAAATTTGTGAACTATGTACTGCCATTAGAGTCCTCCCTAATTCCTTCCCTCATATGATTCATATAATATATGATGTACCTTCCATTCGATATAGGGAATTCTAAAATAACAAAGACTATTTTAAGTCCCAAACTGACATAAACAAGGAAAGTCACTATTCCCTTTAGAGCAAACACAGCTGGAACAACTATGTTTAAAAGAATAATGAGCTAAAATCTACATCTACTTTATCTGAACTGTGACAAAGTAGATACCAATTAACAGTAGTCTAGTGGATCCAGCAATTGATTAGGTGTGCAAGGTAACAAAACAATGAAGTGATGTTTATTCTTCAGTGAGTTAATGTAGTTAGGGAGACTGGTGATTTACCAGGGCTTTAGCTAAAAGACAACCTTTTGTGACTTATTGTCACTGCAACATAGCGTCACCATAACTAAAGGTCTGGCAGTGTTTACATTTTAAGTTCTTGTTTTAGGAAGATTTGCAATTCCAAATGTCAGCATAACCCACTTTTAAAAAGTTGTGCACAAGCATAGTTTGTACATATCCCTCCTACTCATGGGAGTGTTCCATTTTAGACTCACTCATATTGAGCAAATTCACATGCATATTATTTCCCTTTTACTGTCGATTAGGCACATCGTCTGAAGTGGGTTCCACATCCTTTCAGCCAAGCGATGGTTTTGCTGTGAGCATTGTACACAGGTTTGCATGTTGTTGCCTATAAACTGGCAGTCACATCTCCCCGTGTACAAGTCTGCAGGCTGAAGAGGCAGAGAACACTCCCCACAGACACTTTCATGAAGACAGCTCACTCCCACTCTCTGCCTGCAATAATGTTGCATAGACAGTGCAAAGGCATCTTACACCTTCAATTCCTTGTGGATCCACAGGATTGGATACATCTGAAGGGTAGTACATATGCACAAATGTCAACATCTGTCCTTTGAAAATGATAGTCTTTTTGATTACAGATGTTCTATCTTTTACCTTTTTCGTCCCACTTTGGTCAAACAAAACTGAGTATCAAAATTAGAATCTTGCAATTAGCCTCTCTTGGTACTAACAACAGACTTAGAAATGTTTAGTAGATAACATGCCTAAGCAATAGCTGTTTTTCTAAAATTTTCTTCATTGTGCATCACTGTGTCAAGCCATAGATTACTATAATACTATAATTCAAATCTACTGTAAATCAACTGCACCTTCCCAGTATTTGCTATGTTTGTTATGTTACTGAGATCCTTTTTCTTTTTTTGCCAGTTTATCCCTCTGGATGACACACTTGTTCGGGCACATATGGATCTCAGATTCACCAGGGGTATGTCTACCCTGCAGGCTCTGTTAAGTCTGGCCCATCGTCATTATAGTTTGAGATCCAACCTAAAACTCTCTGAATTGAGAGAATCGCTGGCTGGCAAATGAACATTCTGCAGGGAGTAAACTGTCCTCTTGATCCACAGAAATGCTAATTCTAGCACTATAGCCTCCTGAACCTTCAATGCCTTTGTGGACAAAAACATCTTGGTTTTCTCACAATAATGGCATAAATAGCAATCTTGCTGTTCCAGGGGGTTTGGTTACCATAACACAATTGTTATTCTCAGGAGACTGAAAACCTTTAGTATCACTTGCTACTTCAGTTACGTTATTTTATTATTTGATCAGATTCTTTCAATAATAATTTTGAGTTTGCTATTAAATGTTCACATTGAAAATTCCTAAAAGTATTCTTTGGCAAGTTTGATGTCAATATTAAGATTGCCTTATTAAATTATTTTCTGTTTTTCTCTCCAAAGGGAAACACTTTAGAAATGAAAACCCTAAGATAGCATCCAGAGTTAAAGAAAGGAGTAAGTCCTACCTCAACTACTGACTTAGAATCCAGTCGAAAGTTGAAATCTCCAAAGACAAAATACGAAACCTTCTCAAACCGCTGATCTCTAATTCTGGAAAGGCATACAAAAATATATTAATTGCTGTACATTCAGCTTTATATGTTAAAAAATAGCTCTTATTACACTTTACCAAAAAATCCCTGGAATTTTAATGGCAAAATGTTAAAATATATTTTAATGAAAGCTATATATTCAATAACCACATTTCATTTTTAAGCACAATTTTAGCAAAATTATTCTTGGAACAGGTAACAACACTATTAATTTATATGGAATAAAACTTCTCTATATAGTAACAACTTGTCTGATCTGTGCTAAGTTTGCACATGTCATGTAGTTCTGTTTCTTTTTCCTCAAACCCTGTTGGGTGTGGTTTATTTGCTTTTCCCAGTTGAAATGAGGGCTTTGATATGGATAATCTGCCTGCAGTTCAGTCCAAGCAAGTGAAGAGGTGCTCAAAAGCCAAGGAAAGCATCCTGAGGAGATGGCAGAGATACTAACTCCAGTGGGAGCTCAACACTATGGATAATCAGGCCCTATGTGTCTCCGAACGTACAACTAAAAATTGTGATGGGCAAAATTAATGGACATTTTTGAAAATACCTGCCTTAAACTCTCTGTTGGTTCAGTCTGACATCTGTAAAATAGGGAGTCCATAATAAACAAGGAGTCTTGTGGTATCTTAAAAGACTAACAAATGTATTTGGGCATAAGCTTTTATGGGTTAGAACCCACCTCATCAGATGTTTGTTTTGCTGAAACAAACTAACACTGCGGCCCCGTCTGGAACTTGGGGTCAATAATATTTCCCCATGTTTCTTCAGCACTTAGAGATCTATGGGTGAAAACTGCTATACAAGTGCTAAGAATAATTTATTACTATTGGGCCTGATACTGATCTATAAAGTCCTCGGTAGCCTGAGTGATGGGTGACTGAGAAACCTCTCGCCTTGTGTACCATTATCATAGTTGAGACATATCAGTTAAAAATCCTTGGATTTGCTTGTGTGTAGGCAAGATGATCTTGCTGGAAAGCCATGGAGTCCCATTGTCAGCTCACATTCAGGATATCATGTAATGACTACATCTTTTCTCGGTTGTTTGATCAGCATTGGGAGTTGAGTGAAGAGTGGCTTTTTTTGGTTTTGTTTTTAGTAATTTTTTTTTAACTTAGGTCAATGCTAATGATTTAATGCAGGGGTTTTCAAAGTTTTCTTTCTGGGACCCACACTGAAAATATTTCAGGCTGTGATGACCTCCTTGAAAAAAGAGACACCCCTCCATGCAATATCACCCTTACTTCTCAGCTGCTGCTGAGGACGGCAATGCCTTCAGAGAAATCAGCCAGCAGCTGCTGCTCTCTGGCTACCCAGCTCTGAAGGGCTCAGGCTGTCAGCCATGCATGGGGCCAACAGCCGCAGCCACAGCATGTGTGGGAAGTGACAGCTTGCAACCCCCACATAATAACCTCGCGGCAACTTGAGAGGTCCTGACCCTAGTTTGAGATCCCCGAATTATTACTTTTAGAACTTGTACATTCTTCTACAAACCTTGGAACTGGCCAAATCTTTCAAAGTGAAATAAAATCAAGTAACTCAATCATTGAATCAGCACTTCATTTTGAAAACAGGGACCAACTAATCAATCTCCTATTATCAACTAGTGAAGATATGAGGAAAATGACCAAAATATCATGGCTACAATTAGAAAAAAAAAGTCACTTGTCAAAAAGTACAAAATACTTTCTCACCATATTAGAGGCACAGTACAAAACAAAGAAATCATATATCTAAGGCACTCCATTAAGTGTACTCTGGAAGCAAATAAATATATAAGCACGATGATGCCAGAAATCCCAAATGAGCTGGAGGTAAGGGCCCACATGGATAGTTAAAGAATTATAAAGAAACCTACAGTAAGTCGACTTCTGGAACTATTATGTTCAGGTAGGAGACACTTCTTTAAAATGGCTTTAAAAGTTTTAATAAATTATCCCCATTTGGACATTTCAAAGCTATAAAGTAAGAGAACACCAGGGTCTTTAAATGAGATACTGCTTTGCTTGTAAAGTATCCCTCCACATTTTTACCCAATGGCAATCTATTACGTAAACAATATTATTTCACTGAAAAATTCATGTACACTGAACCTATGACAGTGATTATTTGAAGCAAAGTCTCCTGCAAAGAGCTATCCTTTTCTGCTAAGAAAATCTCCAAATCCTCCATTCAATTGACAAACTATTGCAGGTACTATTAATAAATACTATCCACTGTCAACTGCAACCAACCATTAAGAAAAGCCTGTCAGTTTTGACCTATACATAACATTAGTTTGATTAGTCCCCTCTTGGTACTTTAAGGGAAAATGAGAACTTAAAAGTTAAACCATTTACATTACCACAATTTGCTCACACTATCATTGCAAAATCTGATATATGATTTGTACACACACAACCCCCCCCCGGGGGGGGGGGGGGGGGGTTGGCCAACTTTCCTGATTCATATTCCAGTTTTGGCTTTCCTTGGTGCCATTTATTACTGACAAAAAGCTGAGAGATGTCACTGGAATGACATCAAGGTTTAAAGACGTACTCTTAAAACAAATTGGTATTATGAAGACAAAATTCATAATTGTTGTATGCAAAGACGATATTTTCAAATAAACGTGCTGTGCCAAAAATTGCCAGTTGGAACTTTTTATAACTAAAAAACCCTAGAAAAATCCTAGTCACTAACAAAATAGCAACTAGAAAAAAAAACTCAGTCACTAACAAAATAGGAGACTGTCAATGCTAAAAAATGAGTTATTAACTAATATAATTAATAAACAATTAAATATAAATTTAGGGAATAAAAATGTTGCTATAAGATCAGGACAAATAAGACTAATAATAGTTATGTATTACATGCTCATTTCAAAGGGTAGCATACTGATTGTATCAGAACAGAAGACAGTTTAGCAATACTCCCATCAGCGTCCATTCACCTCTCATAACCAATCTCTAAGCACTTGATCCGCAGCACTCAACCCTGGAATGCATATGGATAAGAACAACCAGAGAGAGGCAAGTCATGCACTTCCTTTTAACTTTATGCACACTCCCGTACCACCAAATGTCATATTTAAAATGCTTGTACTGCGGCATTTTGAGTTTTGTTTATGCTGTTGCCACAATTAAAGGTTTGTGTAAAGTTGGTTACTTAAGATGATCAGTTAGTTAAATGTATTTCTAAATTAAAAGATACTATTTTTGATGGTTTCATTAAAATATTATTAGTTGTTATTCTTTCATAATAAAACCATTTACAATACATCTACCGTAAGTCATCACTGCATTTAACACAGAATATCCTTTAAATATAGTTGAAATGACTGCAACCATCCACACAACACCCCAGTGCTCACAATAGGCATGTCTACACTGCAGTTAGACACTCGCAGCTGGCCCATGCCAAATGAATTGATCGGCTACAGATCAGAAACATTCTGGAGTGCCCAGTTTTCAGAGGGCCATGGTGATGGTGAACTGCATGTTTATGTGCTGATGCAATTTTGGGGTCAGTTCTCCCCATAACTCAAAAGAGGCAGCCTTGCTTGAAGTTCTCTCCCCATCGCTGGTCATCCCAGTTCTGTAGAACAAGCTGCTCCAATCAATCCTTTCTGATTTCCTGTGCCAGAAACAGCACTGAACGCTACACTGGTGATTGAGGAACTGGTCCTCTAGTTTCAACAGCTTGGCGTCTTTCTCTGCCTCATCCTGATGCCATCACTGCAGAATAGCTGCCTGCTGCTGGAGGTGCTGCTGCTTGTAGAATACTACCCTACATGATATCTGGTTGGTATGAAAGTCCAATGCCAAATTAATCCAGTTCTGAGTGTTATAACACAGCTCAAGTGGCCTGGGAGTTTTCAGGTTTGCCAGCATTGCTGTGTGGAGCACTACTGTGTCTATGATGGCCAATAGCAATTCAAAAATGGCATGAGTCTATCCAGAAATGAAGTATGGGATTTCTTTTAAAAATGTGAACTGTCCTGGCTCCCCTCAATTCACAGTGAAAACAATCCAGGGACACACATCGCTCAGCAGAGATCAAGGGACACCTCTGGAGTATTCTATACTCAGTTTGCAGCAAAGTGCTACTGGGTATTCACAAGATGTGAACTGTGTATATGTTATGGTGTGACCCACATTCTGCAAGTTTCCTGGGGTACGTCTACCCTGGAGCCTTAGGTCAACTTAAGGAGGGTTAAGTCGACCTAAATACCCCTGCGTCCACATTGGGTGCTTATTAAGTCAACTTAAGCGCTTCCTTAAGTCGACTTAATAACACAACCTCTGAAGGTTGACTTAAGGCTTAAGTCAACTTATTAAGTCAACTTAAAGCCAGTGTAGACAGGGAATAGCCCTTAAGTCAACCTAATTGGCCTCCAATATTAACTTGCTAATTAATTTACTAATTAAATTAGATTACTAATTAATTGAGTGGCTAATTAATTTACTATGGGTTGGGCTGGAGAGAAGAAAATGAACTGCAGCCATCGGGCTGGGGAAAGCCGTGGCGGGAGAGATCGGGCTGGGGAGAAGGGGAAAGCCGTGGCTGGGGAGATCGGGCTGAGGAGAAGGGGAAAGCCGTGGCTGGGGAGATCGGGCTGAGGAGAAGAGGAAAGCCGTGGCTGGGGAGATCAGGAAAGCTGCAGCCAGGGAGATCAGGCTGGGGAAAGCCATGGCGGGAGAGATTGGGCTGGGGAGAAGGGGAAAGCCGTGGCTGGGGAGATCGGGCTGGGGAGAAGAGGAAAGCCGCAGCCAGGGAGATCAGGCTGGGGAAAGCCATGGCGGGGAGATCGGGCTGGGGAGAAGGGGAAAGCCTGATCTCCCCAGCCGTGGCTTACTCTAGCCCGATGGCTGCAGCTCCTGGCCACTCCTCCGTCAACCTAGCACCTGCCAGTGTGGACGCAGGCAGTCGATTGGAGTTTTCAGTGTGGATGCTCTAAGTCAACTTAACAAGGTCAACTTTAAATCATCTTAACAGAGCCCCCAGTGTAGACATACCCCGATGTGCATCCAAAAGTTTCATCTTAAACCCTCTGTGTAGACACACCCTTAATTTGGCGGTCAGTGCCCTAGACGTTGGTGACTCTCATGTTAATTAATAATTCCATGCAAGCTCACTCGCAAATTCCACAGATGCTAGAAAAAGACTATAAGTAATCAACTAGCCACATACCTATTTTTAATAACATTCAAATCGGTTAACTAAAATATGAAGCAGTGCCCTGGGTACTAGGAATTTTCCTTATTACCAGGGAACAGAAATATTAGACAGACTTCAGTCTTGCTACTGTAAGGGCCTAATTCTGAAATCCTTACTTTCCTGCCAGTGATCCCTATTAAAATCAATGGAACTGTCAGCATAAAAGCTACTTCTCTTGATTAAAATTGTAGATTCAGGGTCCAAATGAGCCGAGGAGGAGATAGTAAAAGAAACTATTTGCTCTTCTGTTGGTCAATGAAAGATGGAACACCTGCATTAGAGGCATCAGACTGCAACAGAATGCATGATAGCTCAGCATGCAATGCTGTTTTGCGGAAACTCAGAGAAAAGATATTCAGGTGTTTGGGCTAGAATGAATAGTTTCTGAAAAACGTTTCATTCCTCTTGGACCTGCCAGTTATAAATCTCTGTAGTTCATCAACTGTCAAATACATGGAGAAATGAGAAAACACCCCCAGCAAGAGAAGAAGAGCAGAAGTTTTGTTTTTTTCAAACAAGATAGGAGAGCTTTAGAAGTTGTTTTATTGTACTTCAGCATTTGCCATTACCACAATTCCCTTTGAACATGCCATGAATCAGATAATACTTTAAAAGGTTGCAATGAATCACCCAATAGAGTGATAAATCTGAATCATGTAAAAAGAAACCAGCCAACCCATGTCACTATCATTAATTTAATGTTTCTTAGTGGGAGGATCTAATGCTATTTCATGTAGCTTTTATTTGCTGTCTGTATCCGATTACTGAAAAGACTAATATACTTTTAGATTTTAGGTCTTTCTGTACAGTTTCTTTTTTTGAACAGTTTATGGCAGGATATGGGACCGCACAGTAGTAAACAAAAATGTGACCACTGCAGAGAATTACAAAGTTTTTTTTTTTAGTTTTACATAAAAGAGCAAACTAAAATTCATCAAGTTCTAAGTTGTGTTTCTGGTGGCTCTTGTATAAAAAGACAACAGAAAACTCTCCAAAAACAACTACAGCCACTTCTGCCATAAAAAGATTTTCCTTTGAACTGATTGGGGGAAACACTTTCATCGCTACAATCATTGAGTCACAAATACATTGCTTTTGCTCTGCAAGGAAGTTCTTAAATGTAAAGGATGTTGACTCTACTAACAACATACAATAGGTCATACTATGCTTCTGTTCATTTTAGATACCAGAATAACAGTTCTAATAAAGTCAGCCTTATTCTGTATTATAAAGAGGGATCACTGTACCTACAAGCACACAGTGAATGTAACTGTAAGTTAACTTTGTTATTAACTTAATGAATAACCTGGGTAGTGCTCTTGTGCTTAATATCTGTTGGCCCTCTATTTGCTTAATTTTAGAGCTATAAATGTTAGTGGGCATAAAATTATCCATTCTTTTAGACCACTCTGAGTATCGGACTCAGTGTTGACCTCAGTGATGACCTCAGTGAAGTCAAAAGCTACTAAACGCCATATAGAGTAGTATTTCCTTTCACCTATTCCAAATGAATAGACATTTTAATTTCACATAAAGACCCTAATTCTTGTATTACTGGTAGAGAGGACCTATCCATGCTGGTGCTGCACTCATTCATGTGTGTCACGAGGTAATAAATCGTGGTTCTTGGCACTGCAGTCAGCTGGGCAATTCTGTGATTCTTTCCCAGAGAACTGTGGGAGAACTTTTCTGTCTTTTGGACCCAAAAGAATTGTTGGAAGGCAATGGAGGACCATCAGTACTCAAATGGTTTAGCCTATGTCCTCACTGCAAAGTGGGTGGGCTGGCACCTGGGCTTTAGCTTATAGCCTCAGACAAGAGTTGAGAACACCAGCAAACCCAGGCCAGAGGCAGTGCTCATATTTGTGCTAGGGCTTAGTTCCAGCACTTCTAGGCTTGGCAGTTCATAGCCCCAGCGTTTCTAGGCTTGCCACATCAGTTCTGAAAGTAAAAATTGCTTGAGCCCTGGTATGTAATTGCCTGAGCTCCAGCACCTCTTTCATTACAAATTAAGGACTGGTCACATTGGCAGGGGAGGGCTGGAAATCAGGTGAGAGACCAAATTTGAATGAGAGCTTGAGTCAACTATAAAGTCAACCTACCCTCAGGGTTTGATCCTGCAAGAACTTACTCAGGCAAGTAAAGTTAGTCTCATGCCTAGATATTTGCAGGATCAAGTCCTAAATTTCAGTTACCATTTTTAATCAAGTAAAGACACGAAGGCTGAAATTGTCAAAGCTGCCTAGGGTATTAGGAAATGAGGCACCCAAGCCCACGGCTTTGAAAATCTTAGTCAAAAGGTCTAATTATGTATAAATCAAGGATAATATGGAGTATCACAAGTAACTCTTAATAATGTTTATTTTTTAAATCAGCAAGTCCGAATTATCAAAAGCAATTAAAACACTTTTGTGATTTGTTTTTGAGTGTCACTCAAAATAGTCATTGTTCTAGTGAAGATCAACAGTACTTTTATAAAATTTATTCTCATTTATAAAGTTAGCAGGCCTACTGGACATGCGTTCTCAATTTATTCAGGTTAGGCCAGAAAATAATAGGACATCATTGCCTTTCACTTGCCTTCACAGTTATCCTTAACATACTGTCTCTGAAAGGAACAGGAGAAAAACAGCTAAATATCAGTAATTTGGCGGTGGGGGAAGCAGCTGAACATAATTCAGTGTGACAAGAAGCAGAGTGATTTGGCTAAACTATTTCTCAGGATACTTTGTAAGGAGGATCAGCTGCATTATTCCTTTAATAGCCATGTCTAATGCAATAGCCTGGCGGGTTTTGTCCCAAGTCAAGGTATAGGCAGCAGGTCAGAAGGTAACATTCTGTTTACACGATTATTTCCTAAAGCACTTATCTTGCCTTCGGTGTGAAAGTTGACTTTTCTGTTTGTAAGGAGGCCTAAAGAATTGAGGGAATGGGAAAAATTAGCTACACTGAGCTGGAGCTGAATAGAATTAAGTGGGAGGTCTGAGAAAGTCCTGCAGTGGCACTCAGCAGGATACCTTATTAGCCGCGTCATCGCAGTTCATTCAGGCAAACCATAACAGTGTCACCAACATTCCCACACAAAGACAAAGTTCCTCACACAGTCTATAAACATGCTTCCCCTGGCCAATTTATCCTAGCTTGACACTACTGAAAAGAGGTTTTTGTTTTGTTTTTTAAAAAAACAGTAACAAAACAAAACAACTTCCCTCCCTCCTCTTTCCCCAAAGCTCTGCCAAACTGGCTGAATTGAGGAAGGAGAGGAGATGAAGGGGTATTGTCACATTTCTTGGGAAGAAACAATCTAAGGGTCAAAAATGTTATTCAGTGAGCATTTTTTAAATCATTAAAAAAAGTGGATAGAAAACAAAATACAGAAATGTGACTATCCCTTAATATTTAACCTGTTTTTCTGGGTAGTAAACAATTTTATATTTTATATATAAAAGTATTGGTAACATAACACAACATTTTAAAAAACATTACATATTTACAAAAAGAGTTACAAAATAGCTCTTGCATCTTTAATACTAAAGAATTCAGTAAAAATGTTGGATCTGTATATTAAGCAAGTTACACACTTGCTCATATAGTGGTAACTCAGAGGTACTGCTAAATACAGAATTACAAAAGCAATTCAAAATATATTTAAAGTGGTCATTTTAGCATTTTAAAAGGGACATTTCATATGTGAAACCAGAGAACTATAGTAAGACATCTGACATAAAATGCAACTCAACATCTATAAATAAAGTTGTTTTAAAGCGGTATGTTGTAAGTATATTTGTTTAGCCTTGGCTCATAATAAAAGGGTTCTTAAAACCAGAAATAAACAATACTGGGGATGTAAATAGCAGCCCAATCTAACTAAATAATTGTATTATTACATTTTTAGGTTAAAACATTCATCATGTTTACAGTTTATTTAAGTAGAGCTTTGAAACAAAGGGATCTATTTCAGTTTGACTCTAGTAAAAATAATGTGAAGTATGTCTGCATGCTGGGGTAAAAGCTTTTCACATTTAATCTGAGCAGTGAAGCGTTCAGAAAGCATTGCAGAAGTTGAAACAATAAGGAAGTTTGCATACTTGCTATCTGCAATGCAGCTGAAGCCCCACTATTCACAAAGCACCTAGAAAGGGAGTCACAGAGTAGTGTTCGAGTGAAGGTCACTGAAAGGTGACTGGATAGGAGACAGAACTACTGATATGTATTTCACAATCATATATAGGTTACCAATCTGACTAAAGAGAAAACAGTAATGGAGCATTAAATTATATATTTTCACTTCTATGTATCTTTAAATTCCATTGAGTCCTAATAATAGTTCTTATAGTGACTTCTGGTGGAAAGCAAAGGAACAACTACATGGAAATCTCTGTTACACTTTTCAGCCTGGCCAGGTCACTGAGGGTTGAGACCATTAAGATTTGGCTAACATAACACTGGACATGTGGTCTTCAGGCTCCTATTCCCATCCATCCCACTTTTGCTCCTTTTTGTTTTTGTTACGTTTTCATCCTAGCACTTACATTAGCCTCCTCTTCCTTGAAAATTGGTCTATTGGAATCCACGAAAAAGGACCTCTAGATTCCAGAAACAATCACTATTTTTTAAAAAAAGTTAACTGGTGACAGTCTAAGTGTACCAAAACAGACCTAATAAGAGTGCTTTCAGTGGCATGTCTAAAATGTTTAATATTGTCATTAAAAAGCTGAACTTTATCATATCAGTTCTCTACTCTTTTTGATATAAAAGCTAAAACCTATTAATAATATCAAAACATCTCAAAAGGTCAAGCAGAAAACAGTAAGATGAAAGGAGTTGTCAAGAAGCTAAGGCAATCATCTTAATACTCAAGGCATTTGCCAGAGCTGTTTAACTAATATGTGATGTTCACTTTTAATTTCAATATAGTGTCATTTGGGCAAAATATGTTACATGTTTTAATTAATGACCATGTCAGTGGCTATTAAGATTAAAACAAAGACCACATCAATAATAAATATTTAATCCAAAGAAAGGATTATAAGAAGAGCAATAAATATCAATTTTTAGAGCTGGAAAATTGTGACTTTTTCTAGTGTGATTAGTATTTTCATTATATTGACAAAACCATGATCTTACCTGACACTGACATTCACCTAATGTAATAGCAGCCATGTATAATGATGTAAGTACTTGTCAATTTTAGTACAGGAGACACAATTCTATTATACTGAAGTTAAATTATAAGGAAATTCTCTTGCTTTTCATCGGACGTAAAAAAAAAATCAGGGGTCAAGAAACTGGAGAAATTGTGTGTATGGGGGTGTGTGCGCGCGTGTGTGGTTCCATATTATATCATAGGAGATTAAAATTCTTCCAAATAATTTGTAAAACTCTCTGTGTTAATATTTATACTTACTCATTGAAAGAGAAAGACTCTTACTATGTCTTAACACTCATAGTAGGTCTAGCTAGCTTTACTGAATAGGGCAGGTATCCTCGTGGTGCCTTTTCCGTGTGGAAAAGGCTGAAGTACTCAATGCCTTTTTTACTTCAGTCTTCACAGGGAGGGCCAGCTCCCAGGCTACTATACTGGGTAATGCAGAATGGAGAGAAGAGGAACGGCCTCGGTGATGGAAGGTCAGGTTATGGACTACTTAAAGAAGTTGGATGTGCACAAGTCTATGGGGCCGGATGAACTGCATCCAAGGGTGCTGAGGGAGTTGGCCAATGTGATTGCAGAGCCGCTGGCCATTATCTTTGAAAACTCGTGGCGAACGGGGGAGGTCCTGGAGGATTGGAAAAAGGCAAATATAGGACCTATCTTCAAGAAAGAGAAGGAGGAGGATTTGGGGAACTACAGACCAGTCAGCCTCACCTCAATCCCTGGGAAAATCATGGAGCAGGTCCTCAAAGAATCCATCCTGAAACACTTGGAGGAAAATAGAGTGATCAGGAACAGTCAACATGGATTCACCAAGGCAAATTGTGCCTGACCAATGTGATTGCCTTCTATGATGAGATGACTGGATTTGTGGATGCGGGAAGAGCCGTTCACGTGGTATACCTCGACTTTAGCAAGGCTTTTGCTACGGTTTCCCACAGCATTCTCATCGGCAAATTAAGGAAGTATGGGTTGGATGAATGGACCATAAGGTGGATAGAAAACTGGCTAGATCAACTGGCTCAACGGGTAGGAATCAATGGCTCAAAGTCTAATTGGCAACCAGTAATGAGTGGAGTGCCCCAGGGGTCGGTCCTGTTCAACATCTTCATTAATGATCTCGATGATGGGATAGATTGCATGCTTAGTAAGTTTGCGAATGACACTAAGCTGGGGAGGAATGGTAGATACATTGGAGGGAAGAGATAGGATTCAGGGAGACTTAGACAAATTGGAACACTGGGCCAAAAGAAACCTCATGAGGTTCAACAAGGACAAGTGCAAAGTCCTGCACTTAGAACAGAAAAATCCCATGCACTGCTACAGGCTGGGGACCAATCAGCTAAGTAGCAGTAATGCAGAAAAGACCTGAGGGTTATGGTGGATGGGAAACTGGATATGAGCCAACCGTGTGTTCTTGTTGCGAAAAAGGCCAATGGCATATTGGTCTGCATAGTAGGAGTGTTGCCAGCAGATCAAGGGATGTGATTATTCCCCTCTATTCGGCATTGGTGAGGCCACATCTGGAATACTGTGTCCAGTTTTGGGCTCCCCACTATAGAAAGGATGTGGAAAATTAGAAAGAGTCCAGCGGAGGGCAACGAAAATGATTAGGGTGCTGGGGCACATGACTTACGAGGAGAGACTGAAGGAACTAGGCTTATTTAGTCTACAGAAGAGAAGGCTGAGGGGGTATTTTATAACAACCTTCAACTACTTGAAGGGGTGCTCCAAAGAGGAGGGAGCTAGGCTGTTCTCGATGGTAACAGAGGACAGAACAAGGAGCAATGGTTTCAGGTTACAGCTGGGGAAGTCGAGGTTGGATATTAGGAAAAACTTTCTCACTAGGAGAGTGGTGAAGCATTGGAATGGGTTACCCAGGAAGGTGGTGGAGTGTCTGTCTTTGGAGATATTTAAGGTCCGGTTAGACAAAACCCTGGCTGGGAAGATTTAGTGGGAGTGGTCCTGCTTTTAGCAGGGGGTTGGACCAGATGACCTCATGAGGTCCCTTCCAGTCCTATGATTCTATAATTCTATAATATATTAAAGGATTGTGTACAACAAAAAACATTGCGATCATTTAATAAAAAATCATATGCAGAAATTGGGCCATAAAATTACCTGCAGAATACCCCTGAATGAAATTTTGTTCACTAACTGATTAAAATTAGAAATGCAAACCATTCTTTTACCTTTTTGTGGTACTTTTAGAAATGATCAGAGAATAGACATTTAGATATTAGGTAACCAACATTATAAGAAGATTAAATACTACTATCACCACCAACACCATAGCTCCAAACTCTTCAGTAGTACTGTATTGCTCAGATTTTCACCCTAGTACTTACTATAGAATATATATAATTTACATATTTTATATAATTTACAGATGTGTCTTATAAATCTCTACTGTAGTAAATCCTGGATTTTGCTGTTGATCCACAAACATTTAATTATATTTTAACATATTTCATCCATTTTTATCATGAAAATTAGGACAATTCACAGCAACATTCAAATAATCTAGATATAGAGAAGGGCAATGGAAATGACTAGAGGCACAGAAAAACTTTCATATGAGGAGGGCTCATAAAGATCAGTGGTTTGATATTCAGAAATCTGATCGTCAACAATCTGTAGATACTTCACTAGCAGTTTGGGTGCCTACCATTTTTTAAAACAAAACAAAACAAAAAACCCAACTAGACTCCATTGGATTATTTAGTTAAGAGAGGAAAGAAATGAATGTGATGCAATAGAAATATGTAAAATGATGAATGGTAAAGAAAAGGTCCATCTGGTGTTTCCATTTACTCTTTCAAAAGGCATTCTTCATTAAAATGAATGTCAACAAATTTTAAATTGAAAAATGGAAATACTTTAAGAATAAGTAAACATTGAAATTCACTGCTGCAAGATATTATTGAGGCAAAAGCTTAGCTGGATTGGAAAAAAAAAGATGAGTGGAGGAAGAGGAAGAGTGGGAGGCAAAGGTGGCTGTAAACCGCCTGTGGGCTTTCCCTGTTTCCGAGGCTGGAAGAGATCCGCATTGGCCACTGGTTAGACCAGCTACAGTGACAGCATGAATCATGTTGCTTAATGACTTTCTCAAAGATATGACTAAAATGAGGCTATACATTCACTTATAGATGAATAGACAGATAGTAGATAGGGATGCTCTAACTTACATTGGGCTGGTAGCTAAAGAGGCACATTAAGCTCCACCTGTTTCTTTCCCAGCTCAGGATTCTCCTATGTTTGGGCAGATTTAGAGTCACTTTGTGCAGCTCTTTCTTTAGCATGGCTGAAGATTTGGCCCAATAAAATCATCATCCAAAGCTACTTGATGTTAATTCTACAGCATTAGTCAATACTACTCTAATGGGACCATATAAGACAGTTACATTAGAAAGAATAAAAATTCATGATAGAGATCTAAAACTTTCTCTCTTCAGGACATAAAGACTGACATCACTGGGAAGACAGACAACTTTCTTTCATATCCATGCTATGAATAATTATACATTATTTGGGATTTGTTCCTTCCTTAGAAATAACTGAAATTAGGCACTGTTGAACACAGGGTGCAAGACTAAACTGATCAAGTCATCTTATTGTGATGCTGAAAATGTTGAAAGATGTTAAATTCACGTAAGGTTAGATTCTGCTTCCACCTCTTCAGTAGAAGCAGAACAGAGCTTTTTCAACCATCTCTCCATTTTATCACTTCCAAATCATTTTATCATTGTACAGAGATGCATTTAGTACAGAAAAATCACAAGAGCAATTTATTTTTTATTTTCATATACATGAATAAAGATTGAAACAACAGCTGTTATGACTATGTACAATTCAATCATAATGAGCTTGGGAGATACAACTACCATATGGTGAAACATATCAAAAGACACAAACTACAATGAATGTGGATTCAAGTTAGTGTCACCTATAGCCTGATGTGAGAAATTTTCTTCATCCAACCTAAAAAATTCTTTCCGAGAAACAAATTAAAGTAACCCTTCATCTAAGAAAGTACTAATTCATATTGTGAGAATGTCTGTATATATAAGAGATTTATTCTTAGAACAAATTAATAGTTAAGAGGTCATTGTTACTGTTATTTTAGGTACTGATCTTTTCTTTCTTTCTTTTTTAAAAAATAAAACATCTTCCTTTTCCTTCTTCTGAATTCGTGCTTAATTTATGGGACTTGTAGGCTACCACAAGATGAAAGTAATACTTTGTCCCATTACATCCAACCTAGCAACTAGACAGAATGCTATATAGATTCTTGTAAGAAGACACTGGCCTATTAAGGCATTCTACGAACAGGGACCACTGGAGGAAGTTGCGGCTATGTGATTTTAAATTTCAGTTGAGCAATGCCATTCAGGAGAGTCAAAGAAATTCAAAGCCAATATGGCTCAGCATACAGGGCCCCAAACCTCTAGCACAGTAGTTTCCAAACTTTTTTGCTCGAGGGCCACAGATATAATTTTTACAACCCTCTAAGGCCACCAGTCTCTGACAGCAGCCCCCATCTCCTCACCACTGCAATCAGACAGGAAAAGGTCAGTGAGGAGGCTACCTCCTTGCTGATCTCCCATCTCCTTGGCTGCAGTAGGAAAACCACACGCGTCCTATAGCCTTGTGTGCTCCATCTGGGTCCCCAGGCAGTGACTCCCTTCTATAGCCAGGGGGATGGAAGATCATGGTCCCCTCCCTCTGGCTCCAGCAGAAACCGCAGAAACCTAGGTGGAGCACTTTGCCATGGTCCTTAGTACAGAGAGGGGAAGGGGAGCGCTGATCTCCCATCCGCACAGAAATGTACTCTTCCTGGGTGCTTAGGCAGTGGCTCGCTTCTGCAGCCAGCAGGAGGGGATCCATGGGCCACTTTTAGCTTCCGGGCCACAGATTGGGTACCACTGTTCCAGCAGATCTCAAAGGGTCCATGATGCTTGACAGTCAAACTGCCGACTATTCATGACACAGCAAATTCTACAGTCATCAAAATGACTGGCGAGAACTCCTCTGGGTTACCTTGGGGAGGTTTTGTTTTTACAGAGTCTGTCCTATGGTTTATCCACAGAACATTGTGATCTAGCTTCATAAATATAACATTGAAAGCTCCAAGTATTTGAGAGCACTATTCCAATATCTAATTTATGTGAGAGAGTAACATGTATTCATTTACTATTTTTAAAATATACATTTCTCTCTCAAATCAAGCAAAAGCTACTAAAACATCTGAATATTGATTGTCTTCTAATTAGATCTCACACTGCTTGAGAATCTCGTTTTGTTTTTAATGCACATTTATGTAATTATAATAAAAACTATAAAATTAGAACAGTAACAAAAACATTAAAGTTTTCTTTTTATACATGAGTTGGGTACCAGATGTTGTAGACACTTGCCACCATTACCCTTCCAGTGACCTCAGCCTGGAAGCATTGCTCTGTGGTTGTGGGACATAAAAGAGCCACTAAGTCAGTCCCTCACCCCATATGCAGAAAACACTGATAATAAATGTATAAGATGACTCAGGGGTGAAAACAAATCTGTATAATCTGTGAATGTCAAAGAATGTCTCCCTACATTCTAAAATCTCATGCTTCATATAAATGCATGCCATTGGTCTGAATGTATCCTTAAAAATATAAATGTATGTTTCTCTTTTGAAAAAGTAACTTTGTAAAGTTGCTATATATTAAATTTGCAAAAAACTGCTAAAATACTACATAATTTAAATTGAAAATCCATGTATGTACATTACTTAAGGAATACTTTTAAATTAATTTTGTGACCAATGGTGTCACGGATGTAAAAGGTTGAGCCAGTGGGAAAACGAGGAACCCCAACACCCTTTCTCTCCCCCCACCAGCCTTTGACTTTATCTGACAGGTTGAAAGTAACAAGATAATTTTGCTGGATTTATTCTTTGTGGGACATATTATTCAAACACACTAATTTTGAGAGCACTTAACCCTAGTTTAAGGAGAGGGAGGGAGGAAGAGACTGAATATTAATGAGATGGACCCAGTGTGGTTAATGAAAAGTTGCCTTTTCTGAATGTGATATTGGATTTTAAATCCTAGCTAGAAGATAATTGAATAGAAGATTTATTTGCTTAGGAACTACATTCTATTTGGGCACATTACAAATTTTTTTTACAAATTTGAGAATGTTATGTCTGCACTCAGAATTTTCACTTTTTAAAATAAACACTGCAAAAATCAGACGGAATAAAACAGGGGAAAAATGATGTGAGTTACTCCTAGAATTTTCTCAAATGACCCAGATCTTTAGAATGAAGTTTTCCTTTGCCTAGAAACTAAGTGGCTTTTCTTTTCCTCATTCAGCTGCTAGTTCTGGGAAAAGCCCAAAGAGAAACATTTAGATTGGAGGGGTCTTTGAGAAGATGTGACAGTTGACTGATGAGCATCCATAAAATGACAAAGAATAGTTGTGTGAAGCCTGTGCATCACATCACCTCTCCCTGGGAAACTAATTGCTCTGAATTGTTAATAGTAACATTATTTTTCTGGCAATCATTTCTTTTGAATACCCAAAATGAGCATGAAACAGCTCCTTTGACCGGACATAAAAGTTAAATGTCCCAATGTTGATCAAATTAACTTCAGCTATGTGACAATGGACTATATTTGTGAGAAAATAATGAAGGGCACAAAGGACTGCTTTATGCCAAGATTTCACAGTTGTAATATAAAAATGTTTCTGTTGAACTAGGCCAGGCAACATTTCAAAAGGAAAACAGAAGAGCACTGTCACTTTCTTAAAAAAAAAGAAAAAAAGAAAAAAAGCTCATTTCATGGATCTGAATGGTCTGGATAATTTCAGGAAGTTTCAAAGGTTGGCACATCAAGAACAACAGCATCAAGCCACTATCTAACATCCTGATTCTTATTTAACTCTCATATAATACTCATAAAGAGCACCCTCTTGTAGTCCTTAGTCAGGCAACAATCCTTTTGAAGTTGATAGAAATTTTGCCTGAGCAGGGGCTATATGATTTGGCTCAAAAATAGTCTAACTTCATGCAGACAACCCTCCCACCCCCACAATTCATAAATGAAATATTTACGTAGGCCTGAAGTGCAGCACATGCATGAAGAGTGAGGTACATCATTAACTGCATGTTCCTCTCCTCATTTCATACATAAACTTAATTTCCAAAATTTAGAAGTTATGAAGATGCAATTGCTGTCAAAATAGAGGTGAGATTAGGCAGGTGCACTATCCTATATGGGATGGGAAGCAGTGCACTATCCTATATGAGATGGGAAGCAGCCTTCAGATGTTAACATCTGGAGCATATGGAGTAAATTCAGTCACTGTTATATAAGTGTAAATCCGGAATAACACCACTGACCTCCAAGAAGTTAGTCTGGATTTATGTGAGTGCCAAGAAATGAATTTGTCTCTATATATTCTACAACAAAGATTCCATGATAAGTCTGCCTTTCCCACTGAGTAATAAAGGTAAAAAAATAATGTGATGTATAACACAAATACTATAGCTACCCTTGCACATTCTCTTTACCACATTATTTTTAGGCTTGTTTTTGGTTTTTTAAAACAAAATCAGCCATTTACTATTCTAATACTATTAGAAGATTAAATATGTGCATTCAAAAATCTTATTCTGAATGATCACATAATCACTCAAACATTTCTAGATACCTCTAAAATCAACTTTCATTTTTCTAAAATTTACTGTTTAAAAATATTTGAGAAGCTTCATACCTATATACTAAAGCTTTGGCATAAAATACTATTTGTGGTAAACAAGAACTTTTGTAATGTTAAAATAATTTACAGAAGCTTTATTTGTACCTATTGTTTTTATTTTTTGCATGAGAGAATCTTGTAGTCATTTGAACCCCACATTAACGAGGTTGTAGTCCATTAAGGTTTATGAAGATATTCACAGAAATGCAGATACATACAGAGGACAGAAATGTGGTTCACTTACTCCCACAGAGGCTTACATCAACTGTGAGAAGGTGTTTCTGTTTCATTCACTGAAGATTTAGCTCATTAAACTGTTTTCCTTCTCAGTATTGTTCACTGAGTCTGAACTGAACTGCTGCTAAATGCTCCTTAGCAGTTTAAAGGCTTTAGAGGAAAAGACTTATCAGCCTCTGTTTTTAACAGCACTAAATCTGCATTATTAGTTCATGCAGATAAGGGGATTTAAAGGCCTGGCTTGAAAAGTCTCTCTTCTATGTTTATCTGACACTGCATAGCTTCTGTAGCTCAGCTGGAAATGTAGATCTATGAAGCTTTAAAGAGAGATTAAAGCCAAGAAAAGAAGTACTTTCCCCCTTATAGATGTGCTCACTTTCCCTTTTCCTACAGTCTGAAGGAGTGATGGCAGACAATGGTCAAAGATGGTTCCCAAAACCTTCTGAATGGGGACACTGTTGGTGGTAGCATTCATTCAAAGTGAGCTTCAGTGTATTGTCCTCCCCAATCAGCAGATCAGAATAGAGTTTGCTGGTGGTTGCCAAAAGGTTAGCAGTGTCCATGAAAGGAGTTTCCCATTATTCACTGCTCTTACAGAACTCCTCTTTTGTGTTAGTCAGCCCATCATTTCACTATGGAGGTCCGGATCTGCGGCTGGCTGCTCTCTCAAAATGAGCAATTCATGTGAATGCAAACCCACAGTAGTAGTGCAACCCAAAAGTGAAGGTTTTCCTTTCTAAAGACAGGGGAGTTAGGGCAGGTTTTGGCAATGTCACATTTTAATGATATACCATCATGACATCTTTGACCCACAGTTAACACTAATAGTACAGTCTGATTTCCTTACCCTTGCCAGGGCATCGTGGGAGGTCCAAAGCCAAAATTAGCTAAATGAAGCACATAGCATGCTGTAGCAAGCAAGCAATAAATAATACAGATAGGTCTGGTTAGGTTCCTTAATGTAGAACAAAAGGAAAGAGGGGAAGAAAACAAAAAAGAACAACAACAACAAAATCAAAGCAAAGGAAAAATTACCCTTACCTGTTGAAGAACTGTAACTATATATAATTTTTTTTTGCCAAAAACACTCCCAGCCAAGCACATCCAGAACTCATTGAAGCTTAGTTCATTAATTCAAAGCATCTCTCATAAACATACACACCCAACCTATTGACATAACATCAAAAAGCTTGTGATTTTTTAAAAATGTTTTCACTGCTTTTTCTATGATAGAAATGGCAACAGAGAAGTTGATTTCTCCACTCTAACCCCTCTTCCAAAATGAGAATTAAATACTAGATGTTAAAGCATTTCCTACTTATGCCCTATTGGTGTACAGTGGAAAAAATAGGTTGTATGCACACAGTGAAAAAAGTTAAATATTTAATTAAATATACAGGCCAATTGTTAGCTAAATGAAAATCATCCTGGAGCCATAAGGAGAGAAGTAAAGCTTTGGCTACTATATTTTTAAAATAAGAAAATATCCATACCCAGTTCTATACTTAAAAAGTCTTTCAATGAAAAAAAAATAGGAAAAAGCACAATACTATATATATACAAACAAGCATATTTTATGCTGTACACCTAAATCTGGTTCCATTGTTCCATTCATCATCTGCTCCCTAGAGGAGACAATCAGCAAAATAAAGTATTATTCTTTTGTAGGGAATTCCTTACAGAGGACGAGCAAAAGAGAACATTATGTGTAAATGATGGAAAGGCGACCTGTTTCACTGCGTAGGAGTCAACCTTAACCTCAGACAAACCTCTGAGCACAGCCTAACCTTTGTTAGGATGAGGGAATGGTTTTTGTTTTTTTTTTTGTTTGTTTTTTTTAAAAGATTGTCCCATATTTGTACCCATTTAATCCTCCCTTACTCATTTGATCCCCCACCCACAAGGCTAAGGCTCCTTAGGGGTTACCAATCCAGTGCTGCTCAAAGCAGTGGCTTGCGGGAGGGATGCTCTCAGTATGTGTCAGTCTGAACTTGGATTCCCCATATAACAATACACATAGGCTGATCTCTACCATGTTGAGGCTCAAATATATAAAGTTACCTAATTAAACCTTCTTTGAAAAGAAGCGGCTGTGATTGTCTACTCACTGGTTTTGGAGATCTCTTATTGGGAAATTCATTCTCTGTGGCATACATTGTATACTGAGGCACCCCTGACAAGAGGAGCTCCAGAGGATGAAGAGAGGCTGTCATAGCTCTTAGCTCTGCAACAGAATCAAGGCAGAAGCTTCCTGAAGAGAAATCACCTGGAGGCTCTAGGTGGATGGGGCCTTTTATGGAGGAGTGATGTGAAGTGCTAGGATTTGTGGGGATGGAACGTGGGGAGCATGGAGGCTTAATGGGGTGGGAACAGGAACTTATCATGGTATTCACAGAGACCTAGTGTTCACTAGGAGAAAGTGTATATTTTAGCACATTACCTAACGTGTTCAAATCCTAGTAAGACACGGCAAATTGCAGTTTTAACATGTGGTAGCTGGTCAAGGAGCTACCTTAACAAGCTAACCAATGTGCGTTAAAGCTACAAATTGTCTTGTCTGCATTAGGATTTCAAACACATTAATTAATATATGTTAGAATGAATGTTTTTTCTGTCCAGAGAGAAAACACTTGTGCCAGAAGACTTCCGTGTGTGGAGAGGAGGGGGTGTTGTGGGAGGAGGGTAAAGTCTGTGGAGAGTGCATGTGAGGGAGTGGAAGGAGGTGTCTTGCAAGGAACAAAGGATGGAAGGTTGGGTGCAGGGTGAATGGAGTCTATTAAGAATCAGGGAAATGTAATTGCTAGCAATGTCACAGAAAGCATGCATGTGTTTTGAAGATGAGAAAATCTAAATGTTTAAATAAAAAAGAAAAGAACCATATTATGAATGAACGTATTCACTCCCGATATCAACTTATTCTTAACTTATTTGCCATAGAGAGATTCCGAGAAAGTTACACTTACAGTATCATCATTATGTCATAGATAACACTGTATATGCAGACTTCTTTAGAGAGAAACTTTTAGGCTTTATTTCTCTAGGAAACATGAAGACCATCAATACTTCATAAAAGAAACATTCAAATCTTCTAGAAGAAGAATCATTAGCTGTGGTAGGTCAAGCTACTGCCCCACAAACATGGTTCCTTTCTGCCTATACATTTGCCAAAACATGTATGCCCAAACATAAATCATCTTTTCTCGAAGTCTGTCTTTATCATGGATCTATAACTGCTATCTAGGATTATCAGAAGTTTCTTTAGCATATTCGGACAGTACAATGCCTACTGGCCTGAGTTTACTTTGTTAGCTCCTTTTTTGGACCATGATGCTATCAACAGTGGTGCCAGCTGTGTACAAATGCTGCATTCTCTTTTACAAACAGATTAGATGTTTAGTGTACATTGCCTGCGTTGAGATTAACATAACTTGTACTAAAACACATTTGAACATCAACACTACTCATTTTTACTTGGCACCTGTGTAGAGTGTGCGGGTAGGCTAGGGGAGGAAAGGACTTTTAAGACGTGCTAACACATTTTAAATATATACTTTTTTCCTGAGGGTACAAAAGGCTCTAGCGATTTCAGAGAAATTTTCCAGTCTTTTCAATTTCTTTTAAAACAACCAGCATTACAAACGGATATCTAACCTGTTGCATGTGAAAACATTCTTAAACTTTATAAAAAGTGTATTGTTTTAATTGGTATTAGTTCAGATTTGCAAGTGGAGGAAAACACTGTAAATAATATATTGAGTGTGACTCACTGAACAATGGAATAAAAATCCTGGTATATCTAGAAAGTAATTTTTATCACAGCTTTTATAAATGTCAGTAAGGAGAAAAGGGGGATGAGAAAGACTTAGAGAGTCTAATACATACCTATCAAGTACATAACCAAGAGCCTTTTGCCGTATTCCTGAGTAAACCGATGGGCTTGTTTCCCAAGCAATTAAATTGGAAGCATCATGGAAAAGATGTATGTTTACCAAGTCAAAGGCACTATGACAAAGGGGAAAAAAATAAAATGATTCAGGATAAAAGAAAAAAATATTAAGAACAAGCAGCAGAGCATTCAACATCATAGCACAACACTGCATATTCACTGTTATGGTACCTTATATTTACTCACGGGCACACAGCAAAATTATACTATCATAGTAGAAATTGCATTGGAGTATCACCAGTCTGATTTATAGATAAAGTTTCAGCTAGGCTTCTGTTTAAAGTTTATGTATTATACAAAAATGGAAAGATTGAGGTCAATTACTGCTCTCAGAGAGGGGTGGGGGTTTTGTACAAACCGGGCAAATTGTAACATGACATGCGCATAACTAGAGCTGGTCGGAAAGATCAAACAGTTTTGAAATTCAGCTAAATTGAAACATTTTGTGGAAAGTCTGATTTCACTGAAGATCTGATGGAACCTACCTGACTTCCTGCTAGTTCACTTGCCTGTCCACCCAGTGGGTTACCAGGGACTCAGGGTTTCCAGGATCTGTGGCTCCAAGGGATTCTCAAGCTTGTGCTCCATTTCCTTTCATGGAGAATTTTGAAATTTTTGGTTTTGCTCCTCTTTGGAATGAAACCAAATCTTGAAATATTCAAATCCTCTGTGAAATGGATTCACCTTTCTCTTACCAGCATAACTAAATGAACTCATTTATGTAACCCTTATCTGTCCACCCTCCTTTCCCTACTCCTATTATTGCAGCTTTCAGTGGAGGAGTCATATCTGCCATTTGAACGTAAGCTTTCTGAGGCAGGTATTATGTCGTGCTATATGCCTGTACAGTATCTTGCATATTCTGGACAGTATTGTAAAATGAACAATAAAATTAACATTGTCAATATTCCTGCAATATATGGTGCTCTTTGTAATTTCAGTTATACCACGCCCTTCTCCACCCCCTTTGGACGTTTGCATGCCCATCAAAGTATCCCAAGAGTAATCACACACTGTTCTGAACACAGCAACTGCAACTCAGTCAAGCCCTTAAGCAGATCATACAAAGGTCTATGGTGTCTCCTCATTTTTTACCTCTCACCATGGAACAACTCTGTAAAGGGCAGGCAGCAAATACCCCTATGAAAATATACAATGTAGTTTAATCAAATCCTTCAGCCACACAGCCCAATCCTTCCAGCAAAGATTCATTTTTAGTTCCCATCTCTGAGCAAGTTTTTACTCTAAACTCATCCATAAACAATGTTTTCTCTAAACACAGCTTCAAAGTTCCCCAAAATAGGAATGCAGCAGGGTAGACCCCGGGGTTCCTCATGAGGCAAGAAGAAAGGCTGGGTTAGTTACCAATAATTGATATTGCATGAATATATATTCCTTCACACGACCCCACCCTTGGAGTCATATGCTGTGTCAGGTGGAGTCAGGAAGATTAAAAAGCACTAAGCGCATCAGATAATTGCCTGCCCAATTTATTGGCCAAACCAGAGTTTATCAAAGAAAGAAATCACCCTTTGTTTCTCACCAAGTACAAAACTAATTAATGTGCTTATGCTAAATATAACAAACAAGAAAAGTCATCACTTGCGAACACTGCTGGAATGGGTACCAAATCTAGACCAAATGTGTTGAGAACACAGAATCTCAGATTGCTGCTGTTCTCTATCTCACTGAAAGAGTTAACAATATTAATGCAACCAATTAAAAACAGAAAAACTATCTGCCAAAGAAATTTCAACTGCAGATGACCATTAGAAACAGAGTTAATAGGTGGGTCAGCTTCTTTTCAGAAAGCTGTTTTATGTTCCAGCAATAGATGGCTCATCAGCTTGATGCAGTCTAAGGCACATCAGTTTCCACAGCCAATATCTTTGATTTCTCACTTAGGTAGAGGAGATACCCATTTGCAGCTGGGTAAAACCAGAAGCTGTTCTTCAGTGTGAGATGGAGCAAGACTCAAACCCACATTATTTAGAAGTGTAGCCAAGTGCCTTAAGCACTTAGCCACCATTTTAAAACCTATTTGGGGATGCCAATTAATGATTTCTTGATGGCAGAATACATTATTATTTACTTTGCTTCCTTTCTACAATCTAATGGATGCCTTTGATGTTTAGAACATGATTTTCCATTCTCACTATCCAATATTATACCAGAAACCACCATTAATTTCCCCCCAAATGTGCCATATCTAAAGCAGCATTTTTTTCCAACACTTTAAGAATAACACTTTCTGAGCCAAAATTCATTCCTGGATAAATGAAAGTGAAATTTAACAATTTTTTCCAGTTTTTATTCTCCATTTTTGACTCCACTCTGTTTAAATGTTAAAGATGAATAACAAAATATGCCCCAACATAAATAACTATGGAATAAATGTAAATGTCTCAAGTATAGAGGCTTTTCTCTTAAATGTACCATAGCATCAGAGTTAACCTGTGCTGAAGTTTCTCTGGTTCAGGCCGCAGTGATAGGTGACCCATTCTCAGCCAACGGCCACTCTTCATAATGGTTGGCTTTAAAAACTATTGATAAGTTAGGAAATGATGCAAACCTAACATCAGACTTAATGTTAGTTCACATGACCGTCTCTCTTATGAGCATACCACAAGACAACTCAACTGGGTTTGGCAATCTCATGATGTAATATAGTCAAGTACAGTCAGTGTTACAAACTTTTCAAAACAGATCACAAAATATTTCTTTCCTCACATTGCTAATAGCAGATTCAGTGCCTTTTAACAGTTTACATTATTTTCTAAATAACATAATTTTAGGGATAGGTTACTAATTCACCTCAAAGTTGCACAACAACAAACTCACACTTTGCTAAGCACTTTTAAAAGGAAATAATTGCAAAATATCTTAAATAGTCACCATTTAAAATTAATACATTTATATTTACAGACAGGTGCAGTAATAACAAAATATTGAAAACAAGGAAGCATCTCTTTGATAAACCTCTCAATTCCCTTTGTTTTCTTATGGAGGCATTAACCGGTCTAACATATAACAACTGATAATTTAACCCTACAGATAATTGCAGACAGAATATTTATAAGTCCGAGTTTCTAAATATTTGGCAAAGGCATAGGACAAGCCATGATCTGGACCCAAATTAGTAAGACAGCCCTAAATGCTGCAAATAAAGGACAACTGCTCAGTGTAAATGTGTTTCAGTGCATAAATATGCAGCAGAAACTGATGTATATGGTCTTGATTCAACATGTAGGGCAATTACTGGAAGTTTTTCAATTGACTTAAGTGGACAGTGCCTTGGTCCCTGAATGGTGAACTATATGAATATATGGAGAAAGGTATATTTTTTCATAAATGCTTCCAAAGCTTTCTTGATATCTGTGCCTCACAGATAATTTTTGTGGTCAAGCTAATGTCAAATATTAAAATCACATTTATAAAAGTGAGTTTTACCATTGTCATTTAAAATATACTGAGTGTTATGCACATAATAAAGTTAAGCATGATTTGTCACTTTTTTTTTTTTTTGTAGCAAATAAATTAGGTTATACACAAAGTTTCTCATGGAAAATATACATGTAATAAGTTCATCATAAATAATTTAATAGCATGCAACATACCAATCAGTAATACACCATCTTGTTCGAATGAAGCCTTTTCTGGACCATTTACACTGAAAAACAAATAAGCAATTTAAATTAGTCTGATTAAATGAAGGATTGGTTTGAGAATATGAAGAGGTTAAATATGCTTTAAAAGAGAATATTTTTAAACTGTTGTATCGAGAACATAAAACCTATATAATGTAAGTAATGAGCATGGGAACTATACAAACAGGATTGAAAGAAAATATTATTCCATACTATAAGGATTATATTGCATTGCTTAATTCTTTGCTTCACTAGTCCAGCAATAAACTTGAAAAAAAAAAAACTTAAAAATCCAGTCACTTTTACATAAGTGAGTACCAACAGGGAAATGATTATTATATTTGTACTTTCAGAATAAAAATAAATTTGCTTTGGGTACCTCCCAGAAAAAAAAAAACAATTCTCATCAATTCTGCATAAATGCCTTGGCTTGTTTATAAATTTACCTAAACTGTGAAGTTGCACTCCAGAGTTTTATACTGAATTTAAATGAACGAGATGTGTTAGAAAGCTGAACTTTTTCTGAAGATTCCGTCCACCTACTATTTCTATAAAAGTTAAAAATGAATTTAAATGAGAGTGTAACAATAAGAGTGTAATCAATGATTTTGATAACTCTAGGCAAATGAGTTCTTCAATAACCTTTCAGACCAATTTCCGTTTAGTGAACAGCCCCATTAGATGATGTCAACACCACTGTAGTGGCAGAAATATGGTTTTCTGGGTAAACGGGACCAGGAATTTGAGAGGGGGAGGGGGCAATAAATAGGGCACTAATGGAGACTGACCTGATGACTGAGGCCCGGTTGTAGCTTCTCTTGGTATCTGAGGATGTTTGCATCCATCTCTTGACACTATTCCTCCTCAAGTGGGCTTCCCTCACTGTGGGTGCGTCTACATCGGCAAGTTAGGTCGACTTAAGGAGGCTTAAGTCGACCTAAACAAAGCCACGTCCACACTGGGCTTTCATTAGGTCGACTCAAGCATTTCCTTAAGTCGACTTAAGGAAAGCTCAAGTCGACTTAATAACACCTGGTTTTAGGTCGACAAGCTTTAAGTCAGCTCCTTAAATTGACTTAAAGCCAGTGTGGATGGGGATTAGCACCTACGTTGACCTTATTAAGTCAACTTAAGGTTGACAAGCGGCTATGTCTACACTAGAAAAGTTAAGTCGACTTTGTTAAGTCGACTTAAAAGGGACGACTCTAAGTCAATTTAAAGATGACCTTATTAAGTTGACTTAACAAAGTCGACTTAACTTTCCTAGTGTAGACATAGCCTCTCTGAGTGCATTTGGAGAAAAACTAACAGAAAGAACATTGCCCTTGGATGTCTCCTTCTCCAGTAATGGATTAGGTACTGGTAATACTTATCTTATTAGACACTGAAAAGTCATATGAGAGATAGGTGTTTAATTTTGCTGACTTGGCTTTTCTTATAATGCAGTATCGTTGTCTGATGGGCATAGGCAGTCTTAGGTATGGGACAGCCTGGGCACTTGCCCAGGGCCTCACACTGGCAGCCTACACCTGCAGGGGGAGAGGTATGTGCCCGGGGGGGGGAGGGAGGCAGCAGGGGGTGGCCAATGGTGAGACCCAGGGAGAGGTGGAGGTCAGCAGTGAGAATGCAGGGCAAGTCTAGAGTGCTCAGAGAAAGACAGGACGCCACAGGGGTTCTGTCTTGCTACCATAGATGGTAAGAAAGAACTGAGGGACGGTTTGGCACCTTTAATATTTTATGCCTCAGGTGGGGAAGTGTGAAGGCATGAAGGGTGGAGGTGTAGCCTCAGCAAATGCTGTTTTAACCGGAAGTATCCATTCTTGTGCAGAGGTGCCAAAAGTGGAATCCATGTGCACATTCACTTGAAGAAAATCTTGGTGTAGAAAACATGAGTTAGCACAAGATATGCAAACATTGAATCCCTCTAACTCACAGAGATCACACCATATGCTAAATCTTAAATGCCACCACAAAGGATTGATTTTTAGAAATCAGTTCAAGTGAAATTGTTTTATGCGCCGTCCATGTGCACCTTTTAAATTGCAGGGCTAAATGCAGTATCCTAACAACATATTTTATCCTTGTATACTGGCATTTTTTAGATTAGATTAGACATTCTAGAAAACTCAGCAGACATACATTTTATTGGAAATTGGATGAAATCAACAAACTTGTCAAATTTCAGAAGTTTTACCAAAGCTGGACCATATGGGAAGGAGGAGGCGATTTCTAAAAGCACTCAAAATTGACCTAATGCTGCTCAAAGTTGAAAAGAGCAGAGAAAGTGTATACTTATTTTCACACCTATCATTTCCATTTTCTATTCATACTTTAAAATATATATATAAATAAGCTTTTGATTAATCACAGTTACTTTAATATCATATATATATATATTTTAATTAAGTGGTCCAAATCTGATGGAGCTGATTTCCTCATCCAAGCTATGACTCCCCATTTGCTAGCCTCTTTGGTAATGTAGTAAGCACTTTAAAGAAAGAAAGAAAGAAAGAAAGAAAGAAAGAAAGAAAGAAAGAAAGAAAGAAATGTTGAAAAATTGAAAATAGCCATATAAAACAGACACAATTACTAACAATACAAAAGTATACCATGTTAATAAAATAATTACAACACTTAGCAGCTTCGTGTGCACAAAGGGCTCCTGCTGCCTATTCTTTCTCAGCTCCAGGAGTGAAACTACTACTGACAAGGAACACTTGCCAACTAGAATATCCAAGCCCAAGACATTGAGTGTTTTGTTTTCCATCATAATCCATTTTAGGAGACCTCTGTGAAGGCCTCTTCTCTCATTCCTGTACTGGATGCTGTGCAAATGCATACAACATTGACATAGTCAGTTTACTGCTCTCCTGCCTTGTTCTTTCATGCCACCCTTATTGACAGATGCTGATATTAAAAGGAATTTGCCTATTAGTTGATATGATATGTTAGGGCCCAAATACAGAAGTTTGTTATGCTAGCTCAGTGTTCCCTAATGCCTACACTTTTGCAATGACTATTGGTTTTATGCACAGCAGTACATGCCCAATTCAACTCGGCCAAATTTTCATTGTAGCACATGAAATTAAAAATCTGAAAACTCCGAGTTTAAAAACTCTTCACATTTCTAAACTTGGAGTTAAATTGTGCAAACCTTGTCTTTGTGAACAGGTACCCCTCTAGAAACACCACCTACATAAATAACCTCAGCTACATGGGGTAAAAAGACTTCCAGACAACATTAACATGAAGAAAAAGGTTATGGAGGGCTAATGTCAAAATGCACTGTGAGCAATAAGTAATGAACACAAACCATGATTGATAATGACTAGCACAGAGCCTTAATTCATCTTTTCTCCATCATTCTACTGTGAGGGACCATATCAAATTAAATAGTGGCCCGGCAAGGGTTTATTCAACCATACAAAGCAGGGGCATGAAGGAAAGACAGATTAAAGTGGCAATGACTGAATGAACAGCATGGTTCAAAAAGGAAGAAGGGAAAATTTGTAGATGAATCAATTGAACAACAAAAGAAACCAGGTTTAACAAACTGCAAATGCAGCTGATGCAGTGAGTGGCCTTCAGTATCAATACCTCCCATATTATATTATCATTGAGGAGGAGATCCTTTTACTGCAAAACCTCATGTAGGGATTGTATTACGCACTAGTCTGTGTATATACAGTAGGCAATAATGCCAGTTGTATGAATGCAAAAATATATATATTTATAACTTTTAACAGAAAAAATCAGAATGTAGTTCCTGATGATGCTGGCCTTCCTCTCTTCGGTCACCTGAAAGTTTTCTACATGTTTATGCTATTGTGCAGCTGTGAAACCATTAGATTATAACTCTTAGTAGGAGGGACAGGATCTTTCGAACCTTCCTCAGTTTTAGTACAGCACACAGCCCAATGAAATCCCAAACCTGTTTGGGCCTTTGGATGTTACTGCAATATAAACAACACTATTAAAAAATTATAGCAAGTTCTGCAACACAGCTATGCTCCTGTAGCACAGTAACTTTATTATTGAAATTTTCTGTAGTGCTTGTCGGTAAGTAGTTCAAGATTTTTAAAGTTAATCTACATAATGATAGAAAAACTAACACCATGTGGAATGCCAGTTGATAAATTGATTCTAACATAAAGCTATAATTGACAATTATCTAATAGAAAAATACTATCTAATATAGATTAGGAATTTGCTAAGCAACAATCTAATTGCAAAACTGACATATTTGCATAAGAGAATCTACATACAAAGTTAGAAAAAAATACAACAAAGATACGATAAATCAAAAGCATTTCCATCCATTTTTATACTAAATCATATAATTTTTAAATAATTCTATCCATTGCAAATGTATTTCTATAGGTCAATAACAATATATTAGCCACCAATAGATAAATTCTGTATGGTAATGATTCATTTCAGAGGACCTGAGTCCTTTTCCTGAAAAACATTGTTTCTGAGAGTTAGTCAAAGTTATAGTACAATTGTATACAGTGAATAATTTTCTGGGCAAGCACAGTTTGGATCAAATTGCGCAGCTTTCCTTGAGTAAAGTTGCAGATTCTGGCTTTCATGGGCAAATTTGTGTTTAGGTCTACTAGTCGCTTGATAAAACTTTTCTCTTAGCTACACTGGTCAGTATAATAGAAGTGCTCTGAGTATGTCTAAATCTTACTTAACCCAACAGGTTCCCTCTGAACAGTTTCAATGTGGATCATATTAATTGGATGGAAACCAGAACAGCAGTCAGATCAGTTCTGTATCCACAGCTCTCCTTCTGCTAATACAGACAGCTTCTTGCAGTGCAGCTCCTCTGCCAGAGGCCTTTCTGGACTACCTCCCTGTGGTGCTGGGCAAACGCAACTTATGAAAAGAAGGCTTATTTAGCTCATTATTTTTACTTGGAGTTTACATATTTCAAACTGATAAAAGTGGTCCACATGCATTCTGTGCCAGCAACCAGGACTCGAGCATGGGATGAGGAAAGGTCAGGGGGTCCCCTCTCTGCCTAAAATAACCAGGAAGGAGCTAGTGGGTTGAGGACACAGAAGCAGGGTTGGGGAATAAGAAGAGGCTGATCCTACCAGCAAATGTGGTGCTGCTGTTATGCAAATTCTGTGCTAGCAGCGCTCCCTGACCAATAACTACCATCAGAATAAATAATAATAATAATAATGATTAGTTGCAATCATGAACTTACAATTAAATATTTGAAGCCAGAACTCAAACCTGCGCTCATGCAATTTTTTATAATCCCTTACCTCCCATCTTGGAGCCTTAGCAGTTCACCTATCCTAGACATTTTTCTGCTTTTTTAATGGTTTGTTTACACTAAGAATACTACAATACAGAACTGCATTTTTATTTTTAAAAAAGCACTTCTTTTCCACAGCACAGGGGAATTTAGGGTTGTCAGGACTATACATGGATGTCTATCTTTTAGGTCACACAAGAAAAAAAATATGATAGCACTTCTATAGTTCATTTCCTTCATGACTTTCAGAATGCTTTATGAATTAACAAATTACACCTCACAACCGCTCAATAAGGTAGATATGGTAATCCCCAATTTACACAGTGGATATCTGAAGCATAAGATTATATGATTTGTCCATGATCACACAGCAAACTAGAAGGAGAAAAACGACAGGACAAGAAATCAGCTCTTCCAATTCACCTGCTTACGCTTAAACCACAAAATCATGTCCCTTCCTAATAGATGACAAGTTCCAAAGGGGTAACCATGTTAGTCAGCAAAACAAACTTTAATACTACCACTAGACTCCTTGTCTGTCTTCCTTATAGATGATCTTTAGGGAACTTAGCCTGCAAACAGTTATAAAAGTGTTTAACTTGAAAATGCGCAAATAATTCTATAAACTTAATGGGAGTGCTCACTTGTTTCAATTAAGAATGTGTGAAAGTGTTTGCAGGTTTAGGACCTAAAACAGCACTGTACAGGAAGAAGAGATAAAGAAAAAGTGTGGTCCCCAATGCCCTTACCAATCTGAGGTATAACTGTAATCCAATACATTTTGGTTGCTTGCTGTTCTTTAATGGACCAAAATACTCAGTACGTTCCAAGAACACAGGATAGACAATTGGCTCCATTTTTTAAAGCAATGACTCTGGCTTTGTCTTTAAACAAGCTACTCATTAGCTGATTCACTGTTTGTTAGCTAGTAGAAAAAAATCAGGTAAAGATGATATAGATCATCTGTGCTCTGAGAGAGGTACCTAAATTTTAGAACAGTATCTCCCCTTCCCTCACTTCCCCCAAAACAACCAAACAAAAATCATACCCCAGGAAAGGCATACCACATCTTTCACCTTATGATATTAAGTCTCTCTTCAGATCTCCTGTTAATAGGATTCCTTTAGCCAGCAGATGGATTGTGAATATGGGCAGTTTCATCTACTAAAAGACGACATAAATCATCATTGAGAAAGGAGAGACCGCAGTAAGGTTATCACATACAGCCTTCTCCATGAAAGGTTTGCATTAAAGCATTAGTGAAATTAATTCATCTTTCATAAGAGCTTTGAGCAGTATCTGTGATCTATGATAACAACCAATTTCTCACTATGGGGGAAAAAACATTACTCTGCCCTGATAGACTACACAAATCTGCTTTTTTAAATGGCCTAACATTATCTGCAGTGTTGCTCCCAGAGGCATCATTTCAAATTCATGCCCAGCCAAGAGCGCCCATAAATCAACACAGAAAGTTTTGTTAGTTTTATATGCAGTGGGCTGTAATTATTTTGAATTGCATTATGCCTCAATCATTGTAATTACTTTTAGATCATCCTTAAGCGGCAGTAATAAAAAGAAAAGAAATCAGTCTTAAACCAATTCTCACACACACACAAAAGTTACTGTAATGAGAAGAGTCTGGCTAAAACACACAAAAGCCTGGAAATTTAGCGTGAAGATTGATACGCTGCTCATGCATCCCATTGTGGAAGCAGAGACTTTCAGAATACCCACTCTTTGAGGTTTATTTTTTGAAGACCAATGTATGGGTAAGAGGAAAATGGGTTAAATACAGTGAAATGATTTCAGGCAGAAAGTTAGATGTAAAGTTCTTAGGCTTTTTGTGAGATTTTCCCTCTGTTTTCTGCCTTGAAATGAAAGAGAACAAGAAACATAACATTTAAAAGACAAATAAAAATACCTGCCATAGGTTTACCATACTGCAGCCTGAAATGAGTGGCTATATATGCACAATTGTAGCTATAACAACATTATAATGATCATACTATGTGGTATGAAGAAGCAGAGCCTAAATCCTGAATAAAAGTTTAATTCAGTGGTTTCTTCTTTTTTGTAGATCACCTCCAGAATATCCTTTGGACAACTACAGGAATTGCTGATTTAGAAAAATAAAATTAGAAAATATTGAATGTCTTTTCAGATTGCTTTAATACTTTTAATGTAATTTAGCAGGGGGGAACAAGAAGGAGACAGCCCTCTGTGACTAGCAAATTCTCTATAGTTAACATCAAATACTCCAAAGATAATGTTCTAAGAAAGCTGTATATATATTTTTTCTTTGGCTTCAAAAGTCATGACCATAGTTTGTTAGAGTTAAAATTTTGGTCCAGTCAGAACAAGTACTATAAAAAAAGATTAGAAAATGACTACCACGCCACCGTGAGGGGCAAGTGCAGGAATGTGTGGAGATAATCCCAAAGTAGAGGTGAAAGGTAGGATTGCAGGGAAGTGGGAGTCTTGAGAAGAAAGGTATGGGAGTCCCTCAGGGCACCAGTAAGGGGAGCAGGGGTTCAAGTGTGAGACCATGGCTGGGCTACAAAGCTCTACCTTTGTAACTAACTACATGTTGGGTTAGCAGTAGGGTCCTTTACCCTACAGTAGGGGCTGGATATCCCCCATTTCCTTCAATCTCCAAGATATGGGGAGGTGCGGGCTAAGCCCCTGTAGACAAAGTGGCCTCAACTCAGAGACCCCAGAAGGCCCTTTGAGGGTCTGGTTCCACCGGTACAGCCAGGCACATATAGAAGGTGCAGGCCTCAAGGCTGAGCAGGAGCGCAGCTAGTCTGGTCCAGGCCACCTGACAGAGGCATAACTGGCCCCAGCAAAGCAAGAGGGAAATGTCAATAGGATTGAGTACTGGTGGCTGCAGTCTGTATGGAGCCAATGCAGTGAGTGGGGTGAGCCCCCTGGGAGTGCACCCCTGACCCACATGTGTCCCAGCCCATCCTTCTTCTCTGCCTCCACCAATGGCCCCATGGCCTCATGATGAAGGGGCGGTTAGGCCAGATGTAAGTGGCTGTGAGATCCAGTGTGCCAGGTTGTAACACCATTCTCTCAAATTTGCAGTAACTATAAAAATTTGCAGTGTGTGATAAAAGCTATTTTCCACAACACAGGCATGGCCTGTGATTTTTCTTACAGACTTATCCATTCACACACTGCTGTTCAGTACTCTCAATATTATGATGAAATAATTCCTTAGCATGGATCAATCAATCAATCAGTCTTATTTCTTTTGTCAATCAGCCACATTTCTGCAGCTTATTAGAGACGGAGAAAAAGAATTAAATAAAACTGTCTGAACAGCCACCAATGTTCCCCTGCAAGTAGAGCAAAATCAAACTCCTAATGGCAAGTATTTAACATTTATTTTTATATTAAGATGCCCAACGGTAGCAAATTGTTATAAAAAAGGACAGGTAATTCTGTAGATAGATGTGTATTAAAAAGGAGAATATTTGCTAAAAATCATATATTAGAAGGGAAGACCCTCATGCTATCAGCCCTTAAATATTTAGGCGGTGCTTCCCACAGACACAGATAAACTAGCTTGAAGTCTATGTGCAAATATTGATAAATATTTTGATTTCAGTTTAAAATTCCAGTTACTGCTGAATTTAAAGTAACGTGCACATTTTACCTACAAAAGTCAGTAGGCACTGGCTGTTTATTTGTTCTCTCTTGATTTTTAAATGCATCCAACAGAAAGTGCTCATCCCATGCTCTGTGCAATCCTGTAAAATGTACCATCTCAAAATACAATTAAACATCAAGGAACAGAAATGAATCCAGCAGTCTTATTTGGGTTTGCTTGTGGTACCTAAAGAAACAACAGTGCCCTCTGCTTACTTTGTATGTTTTGTTTAGGAGTTTAATTTCAATTTCAGGTATGTTACAGTCCTTATTTGGGAAGAAAATACTACCATGAAAATCACAGAACCAGTGTCTAAATAATAACAATAAAAGTAACTATTTTTAAAGGAAGTAAAATATATTCCTGTATCCTTTCAGGTTACTATCTGTTCTTGCAAATATAATAGGCATCATTAAAAATTTAACATACAACTCCCCCAGTACCTGCAGTAATCATGGTACCTTCCCACACAAAATAGAAGATGCTATTGCCATATCAATGTAGCAAAGTAGATGTGATTTTAAATCCACTTGTACTTATCTACATACCTTCCCCTTAAGGAGGAAAACCTATTAGCCTGGACATGATCTTTAACATATATATATGAAAAAGATGCATAATGGAAGGTTTTTTGTTTGAACCACCTGTAAATAATAAACTCTTTCCAAGTTGTGGCTGTTTAAGCACAGCACTCCAATTGAGTTTAATAAATATACTTAATGGTTTACACAAATGTATATTACAGGCTTTATGAAATGGACACACACATACACACAAAATAGAGGCTTAGGATTTGACACTGATCAAACTCACACCACTGTAAGTCAGGAGTAACTCCAGTGAAATCATCAGTACAAGAGGACTAGAACAGGACCCTTACATTTCAGAGTGCTCTATTGGAGTGTACATACCTCAGGGAAATAATCCTGTGGAAACTTCTCTTTTTCCAGCATGGGTGTGCTCTCTAATGTATCTGAGTAGATTTCTTTGCCAGTAACCTTTTTATACTTCTTGGCTAGGAGGAGATACAAAACACACACTTAACATAAGTATCTATATCATTGCAGCTTTTAGCATTCATCAGAATCTACAGGGCAGATACACTGTCGGTATGGTCAATCAGTATATAAAATCAAATCTGGTTTTTGATTGTAGGAAGAGACAAAATCAGAACACAAATTAGAGGCGCTACTGCTTATATTGGGTATTGCACTGGGTTACAGGCAATGTGGTTTTTCAACTGTTCAGGTTTCAGCTGTTCAGGTATTTATTATTGGTTGTATGAGCATAGCTCTGAGAACCCCTAATCATGGCCCAGGACACACATATTCTTGGACAGAAAATCTCTTAATCTGGTCGCTAATAAACATCCAAAAACCTACACTGGATAGTAACAAACAGATCAAAGACAGATATAAATAAAGTACATAGTTTCAAAATAAAATAAAGTGCAAATGATGCTGTTTAAAAATATTGTTAAGTGTTTGTAGGATTTATCAATTTATTTATTTAGATTTTTAAAAAACTGCTTGTTCTTTACTCCAGGCACACAGGATATAAAAATAATTACACATTGTACACAATAAGCTCATAACCCATTACGTACTCAGTCTCATTCTTTAAAGTCAGTGCTACCACCAATTATCACCCCCTTAGACTCTAAGGAGCAGAGCTTTAATTGTCCAAGAGTACCCCCTGGAAGCTCAGGAAGGAGCAGAGCTATTCTTCCAGATTCACAAATGTCAGTAAAATCTCATGGCCAATGGTTCTAAAAGGGATCGAAATAATCAGCATATATTTGTAGACTGCTAAAAGGAGGTTATCAGCAAACGCAATTGGTGTATCACACTTCAGGGTCAAAACCTAACTGACAGGGGCCAAGTAGTATAGAGGACTCTATATATTGCTAGATTTGCCATATTACAACTTTCTCAAACTTCTCCCAAAAAGGGAATAATCAAGATAGGGCAATAGTTGGACAGTGTTTTGGTATCAAACTATGATTCTTTTTATAAGGCGCTAACAACTGTTTCTTTAAGACAAGCCCACACTGTGGTCTCCCTAAGGCAAAGGATACTACAGCTTCAAAGGCAGTTCAAAGACAGGTGCTGATAATTATTGGAAAAGCTCTTCTATGAAAGGAAATTGGAAACTTTAGCATGTGATTTAACTTTAGCAAGGGTATGAATAAGATGATAATATATAAGATATTGACTGGTATAGAAAAAGCAGATTCAAATCTTTGACTCTCCTCATCCCCTAATACAGGCACAAGGAGATATTCCATGAAATTACAAGGCAGCAGTTTCAGAACTGATAAAAAGAAGTATCTTTTCACACAGCACTCGTTGTCAGAAAATGTCAGAATTTAAGAAGTTCTAGAAGAGATTAGACATTTAAATGGTTAACAAGAATATCTAGTTACAGCCAACACACACAGAGGACAAATCCCCATGCATCAAGCCTTAAGCCAAACTCTGTATGTTAGGAGTTAGGAGGAGACTCTCGTGGGTTGCAGATTATCTACCGACTGTACAGTTTCTTGGATCTTACTCTGCCTCAGTTGATAGGTGTTATAGAGAGGATACTGAGCTATATGGATCACAGGTCTCATGCAGCATGGCAATTCCTATTTTTCTAGGTAGCCAATGACCATCATCTCAGGTACATCCTCATCATCTGCATTTCAAAATGGTTGGGGTCTAAAACACAGGTTGCAGCTTGCACCTCTTTTAGCACATCAGAGAGTCACATTGGATGTAACTAAAGGAGAAAAGACTCTTCAGTTGTTCCCCTTCTCCTCTCAAATCACAATACTTTAACAGAGACAGACAACTCCGTCCAATCTGAATGATCTTCTCTGTAAAATAACAAACTTCTCACTGTACGAAACAATTCTATAACTGGATGGAAGCAGCTCAGATTACCCCAGCCAGGTTGTTCAACACCTCAAGCAATTCTTCTGATCAGATTTTACAGAATAAGTAGTATAGGAATACTTCGATGCCCCCACTGACATCGATAGGTAACTACTGCTAAGAGAACCTTTGTAAAGACTCTGGAAACCATGCAGACCCCAACTGGGTGGACTCAGTATTGCTAATGATCTGAGCCTATTACAAAATGTAGGAAATAGCTGTGGAAGGGATGTATATCTATATGAAAAAATAAGTATCCGAGAAGTTGAAGGCAACCAATCATTTTCCAGATCTAAGGATGGAATTATGGGGGCTAGCATCACCATACTGAAGGCCTGTGAGAGGACACAGGCATTCCATTTTTTGAGATTGGTCTCCACCCTCTTGGGGACTAGGAAATTGTTGGAATAGAACCGTCTTCTGAAAAAACTTAGGGATAGGCTCAATCATCCCAAGAGCAGGAGAGACTGGATATCCTGTTTTAAGAGCTTCTTGTGAGAAGGATCCTTGAAGAGAGATGGAGAAAGACGGGATAGGTGGAAGTGGATGGCCTACCCAATGTTGACCACGTCTCGTATCCATTTGTCTCAGGTTATGTGGTTCCAATCAAATAGGAAGTGGGACAGTTTGTCTCCAAAAAGGACGTGGAGGTGTATGGTAAATTGCACAGCAAAGATCTGCGGAAATAGGTTGCCCTATGCTGTCAAAGCCATCTCTTAGAAGGAAGTGCAGATTATATCTCCTTTAGGAGGTTTGGATCTCCTCCTCAAAGACTCCAAAAGCCTAGGAAAGGCCCGGGTGGTGGTGCTGGAACAGTCTGGAAGGTTATACAGTTTGAGACCTGCTAAAACATCTTTTTTTTTGTTACAGATCTAAATTCCCAATGACTGAAGAGTTGCCCGTGAATCTTTAAGGGTATGGAGCAAAAATTCTGTGTCCATGCTGAAGAGTTTAGGACTGTCAAAGGGATAGTCTTCAATAGTATTCTGCATCTGTCCTGGGAGTGCAGAACACTGGAGCCCGGGTACTCTTACTATGACCACAGCAGTAACTAAATATCTAGAAGCCATTTCAGTTGCACTGAGAGCAGCTTGCAGGGAGATTTCACAATCAACTGATCGTCAGAGATGAGGGATTGAAATGAGCCCTTTGGGTCTTGTGGCAGGCGTTAAGTGAAATGTGTGAACTTAGAAAAAAGGCTAATCATATATTGCCACTGCACCCTGGTAATTGCAACTCAAAGTTGAAGAACCACCTATGAGTAGTTTTCTTGCCCAGGATGGGAGGACATTAAATGGAAGGAAACCTATGACCCAGATCAGGTCAGGCTGTAACAGCAAATCAGAATAAGGGTAGGAATTCAAACACTGGGGAACAGCATATACCTTCCTCTCTCTCTCTATATATATACACGCATTCTGATTTGATGTTACAGCCTGACCTGATCCTGTGTCATACATTTCCTTCCATTTAATTTCCTCCCATTCTGTAAATTCCCCATCTTCAAAGCACCTGACAAAGTGGGATTTTCTCCCACAAAAGCTCATGCAATAAAATAAATTTGTTAGTCTTTAAAAGTGCCACAGGACTACTTATTTGCTTAGTAGGGGAGACTCCAGTTCATTCAAAATGAGACAGCTCTCAAGGGAAAAGAATCTGGATGCAGATGGAGAGCTGCAATAGCACCTAATCATAGCCTGAGCTGGTGCTGAAACTGGGATCGGTGTTGAGGTTTCTCTGATGTCAGAGCTTCAGGAAGACAGAGTGAAGCCCTGTGTTCATCATGGTGCTGAGATGTGTCAAAAGTACTGAGGCAGGAGCCTCCCTATGGGTGGAAGACTTCTCCATATGTGACTTCTTATATTGGACCGGTGCCTTGGCAGTGCTTTAAGGAATGGATGTGAGATCTCCTGAGAGGGAGATTTTATGGAGTGAACGATCTCTCTTCTTCATTTCCCTCCTAGGGGAGAGAGGCTTCTTTTTCTTCAAAGCCTTTGCCTCTGAAGTTGCTGCTGGGGCTACAGCTGTCATCAGGGCAGCCTGAGATGTTGAGGCCAATGTACAGGGAGGGACAAAGAGAACTTCACTGGAGCTAGGGAGCATTCCATTAAGAGGCGCTTCAACCTAACCCCTTGACCTGCCTTTAAACCCCAAGCAGATTGTGTACTCTGAAGGGATGTGGCTGTCTCCAAACACAGGAGACAGCTAGAATGTATGTCACTAAGGGGAAAAGACCTGTGTCACAGTTGGAAAGGGTGGGTAGTACAGCAGACTCTGAGTGCCCCATCTCAAGCCACAGGTGGCTGAGAAGAAACTGAGTAGCAGTGCCTCCCTAGACACCCCTGAGTGGGAGCACGAGGGGCTACTCTGCACAGGCGCAGGCCTGCGGACACTGCTTTATGGTTTCTGGTTGAGAGTGCATGGGTTCATATGCATCCTATGGTGGAGCACCCATAGGGACATGCTCTCAAAGAATCCTCAGGAAGGATGACAGAATAGTTCAGTTTCCGTGTTCATTAAGTCTTGGCCACTTTGCTGATTACAGCTAACTACAGAAGAGGGGCACAGGACAGAATTCAGCCAGCCACCATTAGGTGGCATCAAGCTTTGTGAACTAACAAACTGGGCTGGATTTCAAACTTGACACCCAAGGAAAGAGGACTTTAGACATAGTATTGCCAAACATTATGAGCTGTCCACTCCCACTGGATTTTTAGTTAAGCCCCAAACTTAAAAATTAATCACTAAGTTATCCACATGAAGTATTATCTATAATCATGAAGCATTTACCGTAAGCTACCAATAGATCTTTGGCACATAAAGAATATTTAATTTTTTTCCTATCACTTTTAAAATCTGGCTCTCACAGGAGGACTACATAAATATCTTGATAAACAAATGTGGCATCATTGTAAGTAGATCATGGATGGATGTACCTTTTTTCAGTGAGTTTGACAATCTCAGTAAAAAGATCTGATGTCATTCAAGATATAGAAAACATTTTGGCAGCATATATAAAACAGAGTCAGGAATAATTTCTGTTCTGTGAGAACTGAAGGCTTTTGCTGAGACAACCTGAGTGAACATTAACTGGTAAGCGGTACCATTTTGGCAGAAGAGTGTGTTTTATTATCAATTTATCCTGAAATCAAGGCCAAATGCAAACTAGTAATAGTTTATCATTTACACGGGCACTGAGAAGTAGTCTTAGAGGATGTGCCTTCTCATATCCTTTAAAGAGGAAAAAATGGTTATTAGCCTTTCTGTAACTACTGTTCTTGGAGATGTGTTGCTCATGTCCATCCCACTGTAGGTGTGGTCCAGTGCACAGCTGAGAAGTTTTTGCTCTGAGCAGTATCTGTCAGGGAGGCTTGGGCGTCCTTTGCAGTCTTGTATATCTCACACAGCCATAAAGGATTGACCCCATTCAGTTTCTTTCTACCAGAACGACTCGGATAGAGAGAGGCAGGAGGGCAAGTTGTCGAATGGAAATGTACAGCACTTCTTGAAGAACAATTACAGAAAAGTTTAACCATTTTTTTCTTCTTCAAGTGACTGCTCAGGTCCAATCCACTATAGGTGACTCACAAGCAGTTCTATCTGGAGGCTGGATCAGAGTCTATTTGAACAAGCACTAGTCTTAAGGCAGCTAAGGTGAGTCACTATTTCGCACAGGTTTGCTGCAAGAGAGGCAGGGCTAGAAACTAGGAAAAAGGGTGAAATACTTCCAGTACTAGGGTCAATCTCCCCAACTGGGTCCTAGAACCCGCATAAACAAAAAAGCTAAAAAACCCACCACCACCACCACCACCATCATCTTTTTTTTTTTAATCTAAAAAAACTACACAAGGGTTCTACATACAGTTATTGAGAGACTGGTAGATGCCAGGATAGAGAGCTCCAACAGTAGTCATGAGTGATAGGAAAGAATTGATGGGGTCTGGTGTGGCTTGGCTCTTTGGCTATGTCTACACTGGCAAGTTAGTTCGAATTAAGGAGGCTTAATTCGAACTAACTAAAGCCATGGCTACACAAGGCTTTAGTTAGTTCGAATTAAGGGCTTCCTTAATTCGAACTAATAAGTTCGAATAGGGTTTCAAACTAAAGGGTTAATTCGAACTAACTAGTTCAAATTAACCAATGTGGCCATGTTAATTCGAACTAATTTCTTAGTTTGAATTAACCGGCCATTGAAATGAATGGGGATCGCTAATTCGAACTAAGTAAGTGCTTGCTTAGTTCGAACTAACATTCCAGTGTGGCCATGCTAGTTCGAATTAAGCTAATTTGAAATAACTAAAATTAGTTAGTTCGAACTAATTCGAACTAATTTTAGCAAGTGTAGACATAGCCTTTGTGCCTAAGTGAGGTGTGTGAGATAGCAGAGGACAGGTAAGCTGCCCTGACAGGTGCTGATGAAGGTAAAAATGCTCCAACAATTGTGCACTGGAACACACTATCATCTACCCTTGAATGGATGTGTGCAATCACTCAACGAAGAAGAAAAAGTCATATGGGCTGCAGGCTTGATTCTGATTTCACATCAGCATAAACAGGGAGTAACTCGACTGAAGAATCCAAACTTATGATAGTGGAAGATTAGTGAGTGCTAGACCAGAATCAGGTTTTTATGCATCTGTCAGGAAACCTGCTTCCGGTGTATTAGAATGTGTATAAAATACAAGTTAATTTTTTAGGGCTCTATTCATCATAAAAAAATCCAGTGCCTTCCATGCTGTGGAAGGTCACATATCAAGTTTTGGCTGTCAAGATTTTACTTCCAGAAGTGTTAATTTTTGCTTAGTTCGAACTAATTTTTTCTAGTTCGAATTAAGTTAATTTGAATTAACTAAAATTAGTTCGAATTAGTTAGTTCGAACTAACTAATTCGAACTAATTTTAGTAAGTGTAGACATAGCCCCTGATATTTGTGTGTATCATCAGCTCCTTTGCAGACAGGAGGCCTTGGGTTCTGAGGGAGCCAAGATGGGCTCCCCACCCTAGGTCCAAGGAATCTGATCCCAAGGAGACTCTATGGCCCTACCTGTAGGAGAGCTTGCACCTCTTGGAAGACAAGTTGCTTATGAAAATGGTCCCTGAAGACTGGGCAGTGGAAAGGAAGGGGTGAACTAAACAGAAGGGAGAACCACAGAAATGGTGTTTAGCACCTACTAGTCTGATGTTATAGCCATCTGAGGAGGGCAGTGGGGCAAAAGTCAGATTGAAAAGAAAGGGAGAGTTGGATCCTGGGTCAAATATATTAGGCCACCCCCAGGTGCACCCGGCCTGCCCCATGGTAGATAGCTGCTTGTGTACAAATGGGAAGTGCCAGCAGGTAGTTGAAATTGATGGCACTTATAACCTCTGTTCTTTTTCCTGTGGGGATCGCTCCTGGCCTGATCCATGAACCTCTGCAGTTGCTGGGGCCTGATATGCTTCCTCAAAGCAGATGGAGCATACAGGTCCAAGAAGAGGAGTGTGGCCCTAGAATCTTTTAATCTGTTCAACCTGACATCTGTTTGACCAGGCAACAGTGCTGCATCATTGAAGGGGAGGTCTTGGGACTGTTGGAACTCCACAGATGGGATGGATGATTGCAGCCATGAGGCTCTTCTCACTGAGACAGCTGACACCATTATTCTTCGCACTGAGTTGCAAAGAAGCTTGACCTCTTTGGCAGAGGATTTGCCCCCCAAGTCCCAAGGTGGCAGGGTGCCCAATGGCTCCTTGCTCCAGTGGGGGCCTGGAGTAGCCCTGGCCAGCCCACCAGCACCCTCTGCTTCCATTACCCTCAGTCTGTGAGGGATGGGAAGAAGCAGGCCACATGTAACGTGCAGTAGTGGCTGCACCAGGGAAGATTTAGTTTCTTACTCAGGTAAGTGTTTTTTGTTATTATTTATGTAATTTAGTGGAATTATTTTGTGTGTGTTTATAAGGGTGTAGTGGTGCGGTGGCTCCACTATGGAGAGGAAAGGGTTAACTGGCTAGAGAGGGGCAGCCAAGCAGCTGCAGAGGGCTGCTGAGCCAATCAGGGGTGAACAGCCTGTATAAAAGGAGAAGCAGCAGGACAGAAGCTTCAGTCTGTAGGTGGAGTCTGAAGGGAGAAAGTCTCTCCCAGGCTGGCAGGCTGCAGGACCAGAACCACGGAGAGCTCTAAGTGTGGTGCAGCAGTGGGAGACGAGCAGGGCTGAAGTTCCTGAAGGGAGCAGCCAGTGGCTGGAGCAGCGGTCCGAGGCAAGAGAAGCAAAGGGAGAGCGGCTGGACTCCAAGCCGGTGAGGAGTGGCGTGCAACTGGAGGCTGCGGAGAAGTGGCCCAGGGAATCACCGCTGATCATGGTGGAGAGACTGGTGGGAGGCGAAGCCTCAGTGGAGGTGACTAGGGACCCTGGGCTGGGGGCCTGGAGAAGAGGGTGGGCCCAGGTCCCTCCCTGCTCCCCCAGTGTGCCAGGGGTACTATTTTTCTCTAGTGGCCAGCAGGTCTCCCTGGCCTTTGCTAGCAGTGGCCAGAAGAAGGGGAGAATAGACTCAGACTCCAAGGTCAGAAGGGACCAATATGATCATCTAGTCTGACCTCCCGCACAATGCCAGCCACAAAATCTCACCCACCCACTCCTGCAATGAACCTCTAACCTATGACTGAGTTATTAAAGTCCTCAAATCATGATTTAAAGACTTTAAAATACAGAGACTCAACCAGCAAGTGAGCCATGCCCAATGCTAGAGAGGAAGGCAAAAAAAAACCCAGCGCCCAAGCCAATCTGCCCTGGGGGAGAATTCCTTCCCGACCCCAAATATGGTGATCAGTTAAACCCTGAGCATGTGGGCAAGTGACAACAGCTAGTGAAGAAAAAATTATCTGTAATAACTCAGAAGAGCTGGACTGTACCCTGTAAGGGGTAGACTAACGGCCTTGGCCGGAGAGTTAAGACCCCAAAGGAGGACATGGAGCCAGAGTCTGGCATGGAGAGGCAGAGCAGACTGCCAGCAGAGGGACCACTTGAGCAAATTCCCCAGAAACACCACCAGGAGGTGCTCTGCTGGTGAGTTGCACACAGGACACTGCTACAAGGGGTTATATGTATTTATGGCTGAGCTCCCACTGAAAAGATTGGGAACCACTGATGTAGATTATATGAATCCAAGACTACCTCCCAAGTTCTTAAAGGGCTAAAGCTAATTAAATGTTTCATAACAATCATGGAAGTCATTTTTACTTGCCTATAAAATGGAACATTCATCAGCACATTATACCAGAACACCATGCTAAAATATTAATTTAGTTCTCAATTAGAGTACACTCCTGTTGAACTGAATCAGGAGCTGAACTTTCTGTGGCACCCGGAATTTCGTAAGAGGATTCCCACCCAAGTGTTCATCAGGCCAAGCACAACCCAGTTTATAAGGTTCAACTAGATCACAGCTTAAGGTGATGTGGCTGGCAAGAAGTAGAGAGACAGACGATTCATATCTGAGCTGGACAAATGAAGCACTGAGCATCTAATGGTGCCTTCCCTCTAGCTGGCACAACTATTATCTATTTACTTATATATTGGTTATCTTTCTTTTGATTTTTATTTCCATTTTAGCCATTCTCTCTTTCTCTCTCCTTTCAAGGCTCTACAACAGCAAATAAACTGTCAATCAGCTGTGAATAAATCCAGACAGTCCCTCCTCCCCAGTGTAGATGTCAGTTCACTCCACCAGATGTCATTAGAGTTGGACATCTTTGATATATGAACAGAGAGAGGGAGGTTTAACTGGAACTGAGATCTAAAGGCCCAGTTCTGTACTGCAGGTGTGACGAAACTGCAGACTCTGAATCAGCTGGCAAATACAGTTCAAATATTACTGATGCACAAAGCCCAATCACATAGAAAAATGAATAAATAGTTGAGTGCTGTCATGTCACAATATTAATGGAAGTTTAATACATTTATATATTAACCTCTTGCCCTCAAGAATACAATTGATCAGTACATGAGCTAAATATTCAGTTTCACGATTGAGGACGTAAGGAGCACAGTCCCAGGAATCATTAACAAAAGTAGGGCACCTGGCGTCTTGTACAGTGTACTGAGGTTTCTCCTCTATAGGAATCCTACTCCCAGTTCATTTGAATAAGAATACTCCATATTATTGCTCCATGTCTATTAAACTGTTCTATATGGAAAGACTGACTGGATGCACAAGCTAACCTCTCCTACGTCAATGATTGTGTTTTACAATATTGTCTTTTAGAAATAAAATACGAAGAGTCAGACAGATATTTGAAATTTTCCTTGGGTATGAGAAAAGATGATGAGTAAAAAGAATTTATGGTAGCTAAATCTCAAATTGCAATATCTATAGAACCACTATTCAAATATTTCACCCAGGGAAGACCCCGTACCCTCAATTACACGAACAGAGGCAATCTGTTTCTTCTGAGAACAAAATTAATGAATCTGTACAATTGAGACAATTAGTTCACTCCATAATTATCATAGCTTTGGTAATGTTTCAAATTAATGTGATGCAAGATGTAGAATTAATTTGATACAGCTCAATAACCTAAATGCAGACAGCTCATAACTAAAAATAATGTAAATTTTAAATCTTTTTTCATATCTACTTTAAAGAAGCATTAGAAGTAACTTCAGCCAGGAAGTGATTACATATACTGACTTAAATATTAGAAATATCATCTCAAATTATGGATACAGCTCAGATTTATAACAATTTGCAACATGAAGGTAGTCTGTTTTTAAAAAAATGACATTCTTCCCATTGACCCTTTGTAAGTGGTAAACAAATTTATGCCACAACAATTTTTGTAAGACAATTACCACTGCCTTACATTTAAGGGCCTGCTCCTGCAGTTCATATGCACTCATCAACCCCGGGACCCATGTGGAGTTCTTCTGATGTTAGTGGGGTTCTGTGTATGGCTCTCAGGATCCAATCACATGGATCAGATTAGAGAAGACCCTAGGTTTGTTCTGACATAAACACTGAAGTCTACGACCACGCATGACTTACCATTTCTGTGCTTACCTTTAAAATCAAATTGATAGATGTTTTTCAAGGATTCATGAAGAAAGTAAAAGCTTCCTAGAGCCTGTAGAAAAACAAAAAATAAACAGTGAGAAGAATATTCTGCTTTTAGTCCAAATTAAAATTGTGATCCAGCTTTCCAAATGCAAAAACAACAAGACATTAAGTATCAGTAATTAAAAATACTACATCTTAAAAATAAAACATTTTTAGTAAATCCGTAAAAGAAACGAGTCCCTTCTTTGTTTCTTTTAAATTTCATAAACAGCTATAATGAAACCCATTATCAATTTGCTAAGGACACATACTTGATATACTTTAAAAATACTAAATAGAACTAATTAGTGATTTTAAAAAACTTTATAGATACATCACACATTCAGAAATAAACAAATAAAGAGCTATTCTCTGAAGAGTGCTAAGCACATTCACCGGCCACTATATTTCTCCACATAGTCTGCTTCATAATTCCTTCAGATTAAAGATCCATCAATGACTTCACCCTTGCAAAAGTCTGTCAAACAGTTTCTGCCTCACACATAGAGAAAAGCAAATATTTTCGAAGGCTGTATGGACTGCAGGAATGACACAGAATTAGGAGTCAAAAACTTCAGAGACCAAATCTTAAATTAGCCATTTTCTCACTATGCAGAGTGGAACAAATCACATTGTTTCTTGGTATCAGTTTCCCATCTGCAGAATGTGTGTGAGACACACACAGGCCTCCTGGTAAACGGGAGTTGTAACACAGCTGGCACTGTGTTCACTGTAACAGCAATTTCTAACAGACCTATAACTCACTACACCTAGCACACCATTTTCACAGTATTTATCTATAAAGAATATCATGCGGGGTCTTATATGAAAGCCAGTGTCACTAGCCACGAATATTGTTGCAAATGCATGTACTGCTATTATATAGGAATTATGTATATATGATGGAAATATGTTCTTGTATTCAAGTTGTTAGTCCTGAGCAGAGGTGAAAACTGGTTTCCTGCCAGACCAGAAGTTTATTCATCTATGTGTTGAAATGTAAATTGAGTACTGTTTCATTCATAATCTCAGTCTGAGCAAAATGAAGACAAAGGATTGGGAGATTTAACATGAGAAGTAGTACCGCAGCGAGAAAGAATCTTTATCTAGGGATGCACTATTGAACTATCTCTGGGGGGCAAAGGAAAACACATTGTTATCCTGCACCTAGAAGGAAAATGGACAGTGCATTTATGTTAATGAAAATTGGATCACAACTAGTCTTGACAGGAAGCATTATAAAAGGTTAGGGTGAGACAAGACTGCCTTGCCAAGAGCTAGCCTGTTAAGTTTAATCTCTAGAAATGGTACAGTGATTTTGTTTTATATGTAACCCTTCTGTTTCCATTATTCTTACTCACTGTTTCTTCAATCTTGATCTTCGGTGGTAACCTTGGAGTCTTGTGGCACTTATAAAGGCTAACTAATTTCTTTTTCACATGAGCTTTTGTGGGCAAACCCCACTTAGTCAGATGCCAGCCTTTAAAAGTGCCACAGGACTCCTTGCTTGTTTTGCTGAACTAGACTGACACGCCTACTCCTTTGGAACTTGGTAAAAAACTTTTAATTCTTTTCACTATAAATGTATCCGAGTGCTGTGGCATTGGACAAGGAGCTAATCATGAGTTGAAACATTCAAGCTGGTGAGTACACTAGCCCCTTGAGGACAATACACATGGTATTACTATGAGTGCTCAGAGGATGAGGAGCTAAACACTATAGGGGTTTGCTTCAAAGGGGTTCACTCAGGAATTGGGGTGCACCTACTGTTAACCTTCAAGGGAAAATGAAGACTGGCATAACTCAGCAAAGACAGTTTGGGTGGCTAACAGACTGGAGATATCAGGGACTGGGCAGCCAGTTAAGCACAAGCAAATCTCCCCCTTCCTGGAGACAGGGGTAACAAAATGACTTATAGTCCTGAGCACCCCAAGAACTATCACGGGGGTAATACGTATGTATCTCACAATGATGTTGTGTTTATATAGTTCTTTTCTATTATTAAATATTTCAGTAATAACAACAATTGTATTCAGGTGATTGCATAGTATTCCATGCTAATACTTATAGTAACGTTGTAATTTGCATAATGATCATTCTTAATTTTATTCATATATTAAACTATATATGGATTACTAGAACAGTGAAATACCGTACCAGTATGACAGGTACGTCTAGGTGCAATTAGCTATATCAATTATCTGGGAATATTACTAAGGACAAGATCATCCATAACATAATTCATCTTCCCATTAGTCTTTGGTTGCTAGAGTGCAATAATTTGAGGAGCACTGAAAGCCACCTTCTCAGTTATCAAATCTGGAATCCTTCTGACTTTCAAACTAATAAAATTTGTCCATCACACTCCAAAGAGTATTATGCCAGGCATAATATGCAAGCAATGTCAGTCCCAGCTTTGTGTCGCTGGAGCAAACTTGGTCATATTTTTAGAAGCATAGGGTGGAATAAAGGTATAAAATGATCTGGCTGAGGCAAAATTCAGAATATCTGCTGCTAGAACTAACTTCAGGATTTTGTTTCAAAATGGGAAGTTTGCATAGGAAATGAAATCTCTTAGCTGTGAAAAGCTTCTCTTAATCAACATGCAGGAAGTCTCCTAGCTATTTAAAGAGATTGATGTACAAGATACCAGTAAAGCAAGGCTGAATAACTCAAGAAAACACTCAGGGAAGAAAGTTAATTCTCCAGATTAGGTTTGCTTTGGCATACTCAAAATTCTGTTTCTAATCCTGACCTAGTTTTATAATCAATCTATATCCTCTTTCATTAAAATCTTTTCCAAAAAAATATTCTCAAAGGCTGGAATTTTCAGAGGTGACTAAGGGATTAAGTGTCCAAACCATACTGAAATTCACTGGGACTGCATTTTCTGTCTTCCTTGGGCTCTTTTGAAAAATCACAGCTGAAATCAACTACTGAACACCCGTGCTCTAAGATTCAGCAAAGCACATAAACATACCAGTATTTCCATTTCTTTTCAGGAAAACACATAGGCCCCAAAATTCAGCAAAGCAAAACACTTAAGGCTATGTTAAAATCCATCCCCATCCTACAAGGCACTTAGGCCAAGGATTAAGGAAAGCATCCTTATTCAAAACAGCACATCAGCATGTGCTTCATTTTGAGCATCTCTATAAGTGCTTGGGGTCTCAATTCAAGAAAGCACATTAGTGCTTAATTACGGGACTTCCGTGTGTGCTTAAGTGCTGTCCTGAATAGAGATTGGGACAGAATGTCTGGATCCCTGTCCATAATTCACAATTCATGACAGAAGGAAAACTAAATAGACTGAGGGTAAGGGGATTATCAAGCGACCTGGCTAAACCAAGGCTAAGCAGTCTGTAAAAGACGGTATCTGAGCTCAGGCATTAAGAGTTTGACTCCTGGTTATTAACTATCATTAACAAACATTGGCCCCAGTTAAGTCGATAAGGATTTTGCTATTGACTTCAGTGGAGCTAGAATTTAACCCACAGTGATATTTTTTGTTTTTTAAACTTCTTTCTATTTCTATAATTTTTTGCCTTCTAGTTAGTGATTGGAGGTTGATGAAATATAGACACAAAAAGATTTCTATTTTTATATTTTCAGTTATAAAATCTATTAATTCTAATCCGCCTGCCCCTCGAATTTCAGGAGTTCCTTGATGACTTTTTAAACTTCTTGGCTAAGTTAAATAGAAGCAGCTGAGGGTTAAAAACAAGAATCCATGCCATTACATGAAGTCTTAATGACAAGTATAAAAGGACCAAACAAATAAGATATGGTTTTAATTTTGTCTTTTTTTACTTCTCTACTGACTGAGATACCCTCCCTAGCAGAGTAGGGTTTTGGCTCAGTGATTGCTGCATTATTTATGAGAAGCTGCACATTTAGAGATTAAACATTTGCTGATTTGTCAAAAGCACAAACATGAGGTCCTGCCCATCTCCTTGACATATTAGTTCATCCAACGGAAAACACTGTCACACATTTAATTGATGAGTACACTTCCTTATGACCCAGGCAGCCTGCTCCAGGGTTGGGGATTTTTTTTTTTTTTTAATGGAGGTGGCAAATAAGAAAAAGCAGGAGACATTCTTGTATAGGCCTCAAGGTTAACTATTCTGCAACAAGGACAGATTGCCAGAAGAAAACATTCTGACATAAGATAAAGAAAAAGGCTGACACCTGCTATTTAATTTTTTAATTTAATGGAATTATTAGCAATTAATAAAAAGGAGATGCTACCTAATGGCTAAACTTTGATTATATTCTAGCCTTTGGCTTTTTTAAAAACCCAGAAGAATATCCTTAAATAAGAATGTACTTAGAGGTGGGTTTTTTTGTTTTTTGCTTGTATAGAAGGGTTTATTTTACCTCCCTCCCCCCATTCAGGCAGGTAAAATCCCTACACAGAATCACACGAAACCCATTATAGCTGTACTTGGAATGCAGCAAAATCACACATGAAAATCTCTTGGCTAATCTTAATCACAAATAAATAAAATAAAAAGCAATAATGGCATTAAAGTCCCAACTTGAAACATTAAATCCAGAAAAATCTTAGGTTAAAAATGTCTATATTATTAAAGTGTATGTAGGCACTACTATTAAAGAATGGCATAAAACAAAGATCACTGCTCAAGGAATTTGTTTGCAGAATATTGTTTGGTAAAATTAAGGGTGGCCAAAAATGGGGACAGTAGTCTGACATTACTTTGCCACCATATTTCAAAACCATGATATCCTTACTCACAAGACATCCCATTGGAGCATGAGAGTTCATTTTTGGAGTCAAGTACTATTCAGTGGGAGTACGAGTCTCACAATCTTGATCTGTATTATTTAATTTTATTATATGGTACCAGATTGTGATATACTTAAAATGCACCCATCTGCATCAATAGGTGGGGGAAACAGAGGGGGCCAATGGTGAAAGGGAGATAGTCACAGTAGCATGGGAAGGAGGCGCTTGCCAATGGACAAGATGAATCTCTGGTACCTGTTGACTAGCTGGGGAAGAAGGGTGCTGATTGGCCAGCATCTCCCAGCTCTCAGGATTTAACCCAGCACTGGCACCATGTAGCGCCTGTTCCTCCTTACCCACCTGAAGAAGAAATGGGAACCTGGCCTGACAGATACTGTGGGTTTAGTCAGTCACCTGTTTAGGGGGTCAAGAAGGACTATTTCCTCCCATGGGCCAAACTGGTGAGGACAAGGGAATTTTTTCCCTTCCTCACAGCACCTGCAAGCCAGAATGGGTTAATTAGGTACCTTACTGGGGTGGTATTGTTCATTCGTTGCAACTTGTGGCTAACTTTCAGTGCAGTCAGGAGAATAAAATCAATGGTTCCCAGAGGTAAAAAGGTCTTGGATGCTAGAAATAGGCATTAGGCTCATGTGATAGGGTGCGACCCTGTGGCATTTACAGGCTGAGGGGGGACCTTGTGGGTCAAGCTCTACATTGTTCTACACACTTTCTCCTCTTTGCGGGGGGAAGTGTACTAGGCGTCAGAGAGAGCTGAGGAAAGCCTACCAGAATTATGGTAAGGAGCCATGTAACCTCTGCAGTGGAACCTACTAAAAGTCTGGTATAGGAGTTGCTAAGTTCCAATTGGGTAGCTGTGTTAGTCTAGTTCAGCAAAAACAAACAAGAAGTTTGGTGACACTTTTAAAGACTAACAAATTTATTTCTCACATGAGCTTTCGTGGGAGAAAATCCCACTTTGTCCGACACTTGAAGATTGGGATCTTACAGAATGGCACCAAAATAAATGCAGGGACATTGCTGCAATGTCCACATCAATTGGATAGTAACGAACACCGTAAGTAGTCCTATTGAAATCCGTGGGACTGACACCTTCAGGGGAAAGGTTTTACAGTCAAGCCCATATACGGTCATTTGTTTAGAGAAGCTAACTTTAGAAAGCTGACACCACAAATATAAATGCAACATGCAATGCTAAAAATCTGATTTATGTTACAGATGAGAGGCAATACAAAGCAGTGGATGGAACAGCTCTTAATTATTTAACTTAATGAAGTATGATGATTAAGCTGCTGATATCTACTTGTAAAAGGAAGTAAATTTCCGACAGACTTTATCTGACTTCACTAAGGTATTAAAATGAAAAAATATGCTTAATGATGAAATTGCTTGCCAGGCTATCAGAAAAAGCCAAACTCCCAAAACTTATATCATGATTTTTCCTCATCTCTTTAATCCTGTTTTCAAATGTTTTATTTTTAATTTATTTTTTGTGACTTTAAACCCCCAAACAATAATCCAATGCATGAGTTGCAGGATTAGGCTGAAGTTATCGCCTACACAAAATGGGATCAAAATTAAGTTATACAAGCAGCCTACATCTGACATTTCCAAACTTTTGAGCACTTGCTTTTACAACAATAATATTCTTTAAACATAGTTGTATGTGTGTAATTCCCTAATGTTTTTTAAAAGCAAATTGAAAACATAGAAATTCCATTATATGGCATCAGAAATTGGCATACATATGGGTCAGCAGCAGAACTGGAACTTTAGATACATATCTCTGTCTTGAACTGATGGGAGTAACTGATAGTGGTAATACACTGCCCTATTGTATGTGGAACAGCACTAGAGAAGGATGGGACACTTAAACCGGTCAGTTTCACTGTTATTTGCTGACAACAGACACATGATGAGAGCGACTGGTTCTGTTACAGATTCTGAAGCAGCGTGGGTTCTATTGGACACAGACTTATTTGTCTGTTCTCCCAAAGCATGAATTGTGACAGAGCCACAACATTGGCAGTGGCCTGGAAAGCAAGCCTGCCCCACCCTCAGCTGGCAGTGATGGCTCCTGCCCCATAGGACTGGGGTAGATTCCCACTCTGGGCATTGCCATTTGGCACATGGGGTCAGAGAGTGTCATTCAAGTTTGAACCTGCTTCCCCTTGATGATTGCGACTTGGTTTTGGGGGTTACAGTGGCATGCAACTCTATGGACCATGTCTCAATGTACGGAACGGGAAGCCAGGCCCAGTCATTGTCTGGTGTGTGCAGGGTGGCCTCACTATCTGACCTTGAAAAAGTGCTAGACAAAGACTTAAGGGCCCCACGTCAGCTCTAGTCTCCTTTACCAACTCCTTCTCCCCAGTTTCTTTATCCAGCGAATCTGTCGTCTCACCGAGACATGGTCCATGATCCACTATATACTCTCCCCTCTGCATTTGAATCAGGCAGTTTCCTTCTTCATGTGCTGCCTGGGCCCAGTGGGGTCAATGAGAGCACAGGAGAGACAGTCCTGCAGTTCTTAGTTCAGATGCATGAACCTGGAATGGCCCACAGCATATGAGAGCTGCAGTTGCAGGGAAAGTCCTGTTCAGTTCGAGCTTTATCATGCCCAATAATGGGCAGATTCTTCATGAAACTTAGCTACTAAAATCTAGTATCTACTGACCATCCATTAGTTGCTATTTTAAAGACTTAGAAATTGGCCACATTTTCATGGAGATGGCAAAAGATAGATCTATACCAAACATCAAGTCCCTGTGCTAAAGGCTGGGAGTGCTAGATATTTTCAAAGAAAAGGTCTTCAGAAATGTTTTAAATGGGCAAAAGAACCTATTTTTCCCTGGCTTCATTCTCATAAATGGCTGAAGTTAAAGGGGAAAAAACTCAGACTGAGGTGGACACCTGAAATGGAAAATTTCAGCCTGAATGGTTGAAGTATGGCAGAGCCACAGAAAATAAGGGTCTCAAAATGGGAAGTGCTGGACAACCTTAAAAATAAGCAGTGCTATCTGCCTTGCCTACAATGTTTAAATAATACGTTTGGAATCTACTGGCCTGTCCCCATCAGACTAAAAATTTTTCAAAGCAAGTGAAAATTTCAGCTTAAATTATAGGACTGTGAACCCTTACTGTTCTATCACTTATGACAGTTAAAACTAAACATTAGTAAACATATTAGGAAGGACTGAAATGACTTAATAGTTCCTTTCTATTTACAAATGCTATGATTTATTAAAAAGAACTGCTGTTTACACTCAGGCTGCAAAATTACTTTATAAGGTGTTGATTTGTTTCATGCACTGCTCCACTTTTACAGCTTTAATCTTAGTCTCTCTAAAGGACTTTATAGCTGATATGTAGAATTACATAGCATATTGTTTGGTTTGATAATCAATGTTTGTAGCATTAGTAGACTTTCAGCTGGTAATGCACATAAAAGATTCATAAAGGCTCACTGGTAATGGTTAAATAATACCGTATAGGTTCTCTGTCAGGTTCTGATGCTGCCAACATTAAAGATGTGTTTTGAGTTGGGATATAGTATACACAAGTATATTAATTCTGAACATACCACTCACTAGAGGTAAATGTTAATGGAATGGAAATTATGGTTATCACCACCTTCAAACAGACTTAATCAGGTTTATGTACATAAGCGGAAACCAATAAAAATGATTGAGTGTAGATATGCTATCCTCTCCTATGATTCCAGGGCAACGTAAGTGCAAAAAAGGAGACTTTCTTCCAGGGCCTAAATCATGGATACTTCCTTTCTTAGATCAGGTCATGTTGTTTCCACTGGAGTACATCAACAGTGATTACACTATACAAATTAAAACTTCAGTACTCGGGTTTATTCAGCAGTTTAAGGAGCTTACTCACACTCTCAGTACCATTTTAAAAGGAGGTTCAACTAAACTGTTGTTCAGCAGTAACAGATACACAGCATTAAGGAAACAATTCTTATTCTAAATTAGTGGGTATTCAATTAATCATTCTAGCAGTTAATAAAAACTAAAATAAAATGCAGCTCATAGCACACTGTAGATTCTACACAAACAGGACACATGGATGTTACCTAAGTCAATTGCGAGATGCAGCCCAGGAAGTATAGTTACATAGGAACATAGGAGCTTTTAAACCAGCGGTCCTGAACCAGGGTACACAGAGGTCTTCCAGGGGATACATCAATTTATCTAGATATTCGCCTCATTTTACAACAGGCTACATAAAAAAGCAATAACAAGTCAGTACAATCTAAAATTTTATACAATGACTTGTTTATGCTGCTTTATATACCATACACTGAAATGCAAGTACAATATTTATATTCCAGTTGATCTATTTTATAATTATATGGTAAAATCAACAAGTTCCAAAGAGGTAGCCATGTTCGTCTTGGTCAGCCAAAAAAACCCAAGGAGTCCTGTGGCACTTTTAAAGGCTAACAAATGTATTTATCACTTATTTAACAAAAGCTCAAGTGATAAAGAGATTTGTTAGTATTTAAGTGTGCCCCAGGACTCTTTTTTTATGGTAAAATCGAGGAAGTAAACAATTTTTCAGTAATAGTGTAGTATGACACACTTGTATTTTTGTTTCTCATTTTGTAAGAAAGTAGTTTTTAAGTGAGGTGAAACTATGGAGTCTGCAAGACAAATCAGACTTCAGAAAGGGGACAATAGTCTGGAAAGGTTGAAAGCCACTGTTTTAAACTTTTTAAATAATGTTTTATTTATAATACATATTTATACTTCAGTTTATATAATACACCTATTTTCAGAAGGCATATTTACAGCAGAATTTAGAATACACATAGGTCAACAATAGTCAGAAATTTACATTTCCCCTAAAAAAAAAAAATCTCTGTTTAGAAAAGTCTGCGAAAACAGCATGCCCTGTTGTTAATCCAACTTGGGCTTTGTCAGACCAAGAGAGGAAGCAATTCCAGAACTGAGGGCCCTTCACAGAGAATACATTGCCCAAGCCCTCTGTTGTATAAATCTGATGAGTGCCAGTTCGATCATCTGAGATGACCTCATTGCTCAGGGTAAGACACAGAGCAAGACAGCCTCTTATTAGATACCGAAGGACCCAAACAATTAAGGTATTATAAATACCAATTAATAATTTGTACTGCACCAGGAAATGACTTGAGAGTCAGTATAGTATCTGAGACACATGTAGTATGTGGGACACATGCTCTCAAAGTGAAACCAACTAAATAGGCAGATAAGCCACAGTCTTCAATAGCTGAATCTTCCCATTGTCTTCGGATACAGGAACAAGAATACTGCACTGTAATAATCCAATCACAAAGTGTTATGCATGGATAATTTACAGTGAGGTCTGTATCAGAAGGAAAAGTTCTTACCCCGCTAAGACAAACACAAATGGAACTAAGTAGCTTGGCCCTGCTACTCTATGAACATTCAGAGACAGTCAAGGAGCCAATGTGGTCCCAACATTATATATTTGAGCTAAAGAAAAGACAGCACCCTTCTTCAATTGAAGGAGCAGCTGTTTGCTCCAGCTTTCTTCAGTTCCTCCAATAACTCTCCATCATCATCCTAGCCTTGTCTGGATTAAACTTCAGCTAGTTCTTGTCCATGCACCATCTCAGATACCTGGAAAGCTGAAATCGTTACTGTTGGTGTCAGCTGAAACAAGAGCTACAGAACCAAATGTCATCAGTATACTGAAGCCCACTCTCTGCACATAAGAGCTAAGTATTATTGGCATCCTCATCATTTCCCACCGGGGAGGGGGGGGGGGGAGGTCACAAACATCAAGAAAGAAGGGTAAAATAATAGAGTGCAGAGGAAACCTAAATGATAGTTCTTTGGGGCAAACAAGGAAACACTCATTCCTCCCTCTTGGCATTTTCTAGAGAAACAAAAAAGAGGCAAATTCCTCTATTTCTGGCAGTGTCTAACTGTGTTAACACCACTTTGTGATCAAAAGCTGCTAAAAAAAGCAGCAGAACTGCCTGATCTCCATACACCACAAATGGACTGAAGCTACCAACTTAGTTCATAAAGGCCATCTAACAATTCCATGGTACATGATTTTCAGCATGGCTGGGAAACAAAGAAATATGCTCCCAGCACATGTTTTGCTTGTGAATTCCTAGAATTCTTTCAATATATCCATAGTTAATTAACTTTACACAGTCAAAGATATCATTATATATTTCATAAGAATTTATAAATACGGCTTGTGTGTCAAAAGTCAGACTGTTATTGGAATGTGCAAGGTTGTCATTAACAAATGCCTGTATTTCAAGGGCAACAGAATGTTTACACAAGCTATCGTTTCTGGTCCCTTCCATTCTTTTTAATGCTTAAGGTTTTTTACTTTTAAAGTTCTGGTACCGCATAATACACAAGGATGATAGAATTTACTATAACAATAAACTGTAAATTAGTGTATTTTTGTCGGTTTTATATAGACCCTGCCCCCCCGATACATTATTGAAAGAAAATAAGGTACTTTCATTTCTATTAATGGTCCTTTAACTTTCTGGATTTATTTTGCCCACCGTCAGCTATCCCACAATACAGGGATGATGTTTGCCAGGGGGGAAGTCCTTGATGAGACTTAAAATGGCTGATGAATCCAATTCATGCTCTGCAGGTTTTTCCATATATTTAACAAATGGCTGCTTGGAGACAGCACAACTGCTGGCTGGGATCTTGTATACTTTCCTTCTTTCGCTGCCCCTTCTCCACTTATTGAGCAAGGCAATTCTCTTCAAAACAGGTTGAGGCTTGAAGTATGATGTGCCATTGCAATGTATTGCCAGCTAACTCGTCCCAATTCTCTGGGTCAAGAACTCCCTTCTTAAAATATACTTTCAGGGGGTCCTTCTAGTGTTTCTTTAGTCCTCTTCTCAGGACAAAGTTTAGAAAAGAGGATTTGCTTCTAAAGATGAGTATCAGCCATTCGCGCATAATGACCGGTCCAGCAAAGTTGATGTTTCACAATCTAAGTCTCAACTTGCCAATAATTTGTTGCCAAATGTCCATTTTAGTCTTTAATTATCCTCTCTATATAGATATTCAATACGATACCATAAATCTATTCCATGTAAATGGGTAGTTTGGATTAATTACACTTTACAGTGAAACTAACAGAATACTGTAGTCTTGTTGCATTAAACATTTGATATTACAAAACTATCACTTTTTCAGTTGTATAGAAATCCTAATATAAAAATCTGCCAACCTCTACACCCATAAATGTTTTTTTAATGGGTGTTGACACAGGGCTTTTAAAAGTACGTCATTTCAACTGTACAGGTTTAACACTCTAAGGAAATACTCTGAACAAAAGTTTAATTACTATACAGAGTAAACATTTACTGTATTACCTCAATGAATGTGCTAAAGCTAATATTAGATTATGAAATTGCTTTAAATAAATTTAAAATAAATAGCCAATGATGACACAGAAACTGTAATTCATGTAGTCATAAAATCCATAATTAGCTCTAATGAATATTTAAAGTCAAAGTTCAACCCAACTTTTTCAATGTTTAACCTACCATATCAATATAGTTCAAAGAATCCATTTATCATTGAACATGACAATGTCTGAATATTAATTACATAGGCCACTGCTGACAGGAAGTCCTTATCTCTTACAACCCTTTTGATTATAATGCATGTCAACAGTATGTTTGTCACGTCTCATATTATTGATTACCTGCCTCTTTTGCTAAAAACAATTAAAATATTTTACATATTTATAAACCTGACTGTCAAGAGTACTTCTTAATTTTCCATTAGTAAAATGCAGTCTATTAGCTGCCATATTTCAGCCAGAGGAAAAGAACCAAATAAGCAATGGCAATAATTCTAAACAGGAAGACAATAATTTTACATAAATGCACTCTTATGAGATAGCAAAGGGGATACATTGTCTGGCTTCATTTGTGTAGCAATGAAATTGGAGGGGCCTCAGATGGAAAATTATTACATAGAATCTGCTTTTGAAAGCAAATTCAAGTCCTGGCTCTCCCAATTTCCTTAAGAGGTTCCTTAAGGAAGACATTTATTTATTTTTTACTGATAATGAAAAGTATACAAGGATGTAAACAACACTGCAATCTTTTCACGTGGAGTAAACATCAGGGGTTACAGTGAAATTCTATTTCTATTATACAGTGAAATTCTATTTCTATTACAAAATTCGGATCCAATGCATGAATAAATCTTATGCCACTGCACATATGTAATTCTGCTGGTATAGTAATGTCCACTTGTATTTCAGCTAACAGCCACCCAATGAACACTTCACTTTACTGAGGAAGCACACAGCACTTTCCAGTACAAGGTGCACTACTCCTGGCAGTTGCAGAAATATTTATTGTGGGAGGGTGTGCATAGGAGTCACCAGTTAAGGCACGTATATACGAAAATGGACTCCACACCTTGCTCTGGAACACTCTCTGCAGTTCCTGTCACAGAGGGCATGTATAGAAACCTTCCTGTGCAATTTGAAGGTGCCAGGCTTGAGTGAAAAACTTCTGCCACACACTCCTCCTGCTGGGGTTAGGTAGGTTTTCTGGTAGGCATTACTACATGTTGACAATAATAATTAGCACAAATATAGTATTTTAAAACAATCTTTTAATTAGTTAATTAGACAAAGTCCTAAGTCATTTCTGCACACTGCAATTCTTGTTATTATGAACCTTCAATGGAACTACTCAGGTATTTAAAGTCAAGAACATGCAAATATGTTCACAGGATTATACATTGTTTAGCCATTCAGCAGTTGCTGTTATTACCACTATGTGGTATCTATATTTATGTTTAAGGAAATGAAAGCGATGCCAAATTCCTGTTAGGAAAACATATAGCATTTATTCTAAATAGCATCACAGTTGTGACAAACTACATGGAAACATCTATAGCAGATACTTGTTGGCAGCAACACCTTATAAGAGCAACTGCTGTTTACAAGCAACATTTCTCCAGGGAACTCTTCCCCTACTGTGAATTGTCCACTTGGTAACAGCAAAGAACATTTGTTACCTCACACTCAGGGGCAGGGATTGGAGGACATGCAGGGGAGCTGTCCCCCACTAAATTGCATCTTTTTCCTCCCCTCTCACCCTGGCCCTTCAGCACAGCTCCAGGGCACACAGCCTGGTCCACTTGCCCTGCCTGATAAAGCCAGTGTGGAGACCATCTGAAGAGGAAATTTGTGGGTAGGGTCTGGAACAGAAGGATTCTTCCAGGGCGAGGGGTGCGGGTGGAGGAGATGAGATCCCGGCAGCAGCAGAGGTGTAGCTGGAAATTTTCCTCCTCCCTTCCTCAGTGTCTGTCTTGCCGGCTGCAGGGGCATTGCTATTTTGCAGTGGGGAGTACCGGGGGGCCCCCCGCACACTGAGCTGTCCCCTCCATCTCGGCTGCCGGCAGCAGCGTGTGGATGTGCTGTTTTTCAGTGGGGGATAAGGAGAGCGCCCTCCTCAGGGCACTGACCTGTCGCCTTCCCCCCTCCTGTCTCCACTGTCCATGCTAGGAGCCAGCACCCCTGGGCATGATGCCTTCCCCTTGCCATCCATCCCTTGCCACAGTGGAGAATGGAGCTGCCACCAGCAGCAACCTCAGCCTGTTCCCTGCAGCTGAGCACACTCAGCCATTTTGGAGACTGGGGGCTTCCCTGCCAAACTCAGGATTCACCCATTCTATTTCCCTCATACTTGGAGTTGGCCCACCCCAGACCATCGCATTGCTCCCCACAATGTGGCAGCCGCACCGTTTCCAAAACACTCAACTTTTCATGCGCCTTTGGTCAGACGACATTCCCCATAACAGCAACCGCTGCTTAGGAACAATATAGCAAAAGGGCACCAATATGTTACTACTACTGAGTGTCTACTGTATTCCAAATTAGTTAAACTGACTCTTACAAAGCAATTCTGATATAATTTTCACTTTCCAAGAAGTGAACAAAAGAAATGACGTAAGAACAGGCTGGTTCTACTACATTTGAATAGAAAATGACGAAGTAACTAAAAATAACAAGCAATATAAAAATACATATTTGTCAACTGTGTTCATAGTTCACTTGATCCAGTATGTCTAAATTAACACTCGATGTCTATTACTCATTCAAGGTGGATAAAACAGACTGGTTACACAGATCAACTCATTAAAAAACAATCTATCACTTTTTATTTGCAAACAAATTAGGTATCCAGCAATTTATCATTTCCTGAATTAGAGTTATCAGACAAAGTATATATAATTAAGCTGCTATTGTGCTGTTTTGCACAAGGCCTTGTCTATCTGACATTTGGAACTTAAATGGACCAAACAATTTCTTACAACACAGTTAAAAAACAACGAGAGTCCTGTGGCGCCTTACAGACTAACAGATTTTCTTCGGCATAAGCTTTCGTGAGCTATAGCCCACTTCGTCAGATGCAGATGTTATTTCAGATCCCTACAACCTAGATACAAACTTCAGTTCTTCAGTATCTGAATAATTACACTTCACAGGAGATTTAAAAATACATTAGACTCCAAATGTTCAATAATGAATTAAAAAATTTAGAAAGCCATGTGTCATAATGAAAATAGCTGAGGCCAAAAAGACTGGCTGTAAACAACAAGTTTACATACAGCAAGTGTATGTTCAGAATCCCCATTGTAGACAATCTGGATAAAGAAGGAAGAGGGTTCTGCTATTTAGCATTGATTACGATATTGCACAGGTAATCTATTTTTTGTATTTATACACAAATTATATAGTTCATATGCTATTTAATCATTTCATACACAATAGTTTTCACAATGTGGAATGCAAAAAGCCCCCAAAACCAAAAACCAAAACACACCAAACCAACACCCTCCCCCACAACCCACTTAATTACATAGATCAGAACCCTACCCTAACAAGTAGTATTCATATGCTTAACTTTATGCATGTGAGTAGCCCCACTGACTTAAATGCGACTATTCACACAGGTAAAGTTAAGCTTGTGTTTAGCTTTTGACAGAACTGGGGTTCAGGATTCTATTTTTTCAACCATAAAATCTAAAAGAATGGCACATGTCTAGGCAGACGACTCATATTTGTCATAAAGAACAGCCTATCTTCTAGCAATGTACAATTGCTTCCATAGTTTCCCCTATATAGGAGTCCTAATCATGGACCAGAATCCTATTGAGTGAAGTGCTGTACAAACACAGAACAAACACTGTCCTCTACCCAAAGATTTTATAATCCAAGTGTAAGACAAGAGACAACAAATGAATCGACATTTTTTCCAGGAACAATTTCCCAATTCAGTGCAAGGGGTGAGGACCATACAGCCCTCTCAGCTAACCAGATGGATGCCACTGCACACAGAGCTGGTGAAAAAGTGTTGAAGAAATAAACTGTTCAGCAACTGAAGGCAATGCATGATGTGGTGGCCCAATGGAGTATTTTACTTCGAGGATACTGAACCAGTGGTCCCCAAATCTGCATTGGACATCAGTGTGTCTCTGGGTGAATTTAAGGAGCTGATTTTAACTTTTAAAGCTTTACATGGCTTGTGTTCTAGCAACCATCTACTGCCGCTCTGCAGTATAGGCTCTGCCTCTAGAGCCCCATGGGTATAAATAAATAAATAAAGGCTGCTGGCAAGGTGTTCTCTGTGAACACCCAACAGCCTGGGGATTTGCTGCCCACATGCTTTGGTCTAAAATTGCTCCACTCTCATGACCTACAGGGCACGTTACAAAGCTCATTGTTTCCCTCTGACAACTGAAGATAGTGTGGTTGAGAGTTGTCAGAATGGTTCACAGTACAGAGCTATTCAGGCTCTCTACTGCTGGATTACTGTGAACTGTTCTGCTGAACGTCAGATGTATTTGTAAATTATGTTAAGGGTGCTGTCAGAGCCCATGGCATGGATACACTTTTCAGCATTTCAATAGATCCAAATAAATAACAGTAAAACTAGTGGAGGTCCCACCAGCCATCACCTCCTCTTCACGTAAATCCCCTCCTGCAGCAGGCTTCCTATTGTTTCAAGTTTTCTTCTTGAGGGAAGAAGAAGGCCCTTTACCCTTTGTTTATAGAGAGAACGGCAGGATGTTAAAACACTCAGTGCAACTTCAAGGGCATCTCTTCCAATTTCTGTATTGAATCTTCTGTTTCTGTTAACTTTCCTCTCTGTAGCAAGGTTATATGTTTGGAGTAAGCCCTGGGATGTAGACTGGGATGGTCATGCAGGTGTCCAATCCTCTGTTCCCTCCTGGATCTCCCAATAATTTTCCACAGTACAAAGAACATTTCCCATACTGGGGCAGGGTGTGTGTCTAATTCACTGAATCTTTACCAACAATTTTTTTTAGCCCAAACCCTCTTCCCTTTGGTCAAGGGATCCCAAAGCCCTCCTTCATGAGAATGAGCTCTGCTTTAGGACAACTTCTCCCAGATGCCCCTTTTAAATTACCCCTAGTCAGTTCCATTTGGACTAGCTGTGAAGTCTTTTAAAACAAACAAAATGTAAAACAAAAAATAACAAAAGTAATTTCTTCTCGAGTATCTGTGCTAGTTGCAATTTTCCAGGCTTACTCCACAGCTTGGACATCAGGTCTCACCACCTCAGTCCTTTCTCTTCTGGGCTGAGAGGCATGGAATCCTCAGGGCTGGATTAACACAGGGGCTATAGGGGCTGCAGCCCTGGGCACTGAACTGAGGGGGGGCCCTGGCCTGCAGCCCCTATAATCCCCGCTGACCTGGCCCTGTGAGAATACAGGGGCCAGAGGCCGCGGTGCTCCCACCCTGCCCCCAGACCAGCTGGTTTGACCCCAGGGGCAGGGCAGGCTGGCACATGTCCACTGCACTCCAAGGGGCAGGGCAGTCCCACCCCCAGCCTTGGAGCATAGCAGCCACGCGCTGGATGGCCTGGGCCCTGCTCCCTGAGGCAGAACAGCCAGCCTGAGGATAGAGCGTGAGTGCCGCAGGCAGCTGTGGCCTCTGGCCCCAGGGCCCTGGCCTGCCTGAACCCCAGGCCACCATAGTGTTGGTCTGGAGCTCCAGGTGGGGGGGCCCACAGTGGGGGGCCCCAACCACAGGAAGGGAGGACCATGGCAGGGCCCCAGGCTGGGGGGAGCATGAAAGTGGGCAGCCTTCGGGCCCCTTAATTCAGCCCTGCCATCCCTAGCTAATAGCCCTGTTGGAGGAGGGAAGAGGCAGCTTATATAATGCCTTCTTTCATTGACCTTGTCATGGTTGGGACAGAGACAGAAGCCTTGGCCCTCCTTACAGTATAAAGCTCCTGATCCAAGGTCCTTATAGAAAACCTAGGTTTTATGTACAGTCTACTAATGTAACACTATTTCCTTTCTTCCAGCATCCACCTCTTCCATTCCCTAAATCCTCATCTGGTCCAGAACTCCACAATCTTAAAGGGTTGTGACCTAGAACAGGAATTGGCTGTCCCCAGTCTCCACAATTCCTTAAAGGGGACAGACCATCTTACTACACACCCCCAAATCTCCCTCCCCACCATTATTTCTTTCCAATTCCTTGACCCTTACTTCTCAAACTGATTCTATGCCCCTATATTTGAGAAGTCCCTTACTGAGCAATATTAGCTACTCATTGTATCTTGCAAAACCTCTTATTCTTTGTTCGAACAATGGGCCATTGGCTCATATGCATGATTGTTTCTGTATATACTTATAAACAATAAATCAAATAAAATAACTTTTCTTCAAAGAGTATAGTAATTATCCAGCAATAGTTCACACTAGGACAACCTAGAATCCCTGTTTAGGTCTACAAAAGTTCTGGCAGACTTTATTTGCATGATTTCATTACCTTATTTCTGTTTTACCTCATCTGGGCATCTCACCACCAGAACACAATGCCCTTTCTGCAGAGCTGCACTGGTCGCCTCTTGGTCTCTGAGTAGAGTTAGCTCTATAAAGCTCTGAACAGCTTGGGTCCTGCCTACCTATAAACTTCCTCTCTTAACATGCCAGGTTTGGTAGAATTTTCAAATGCACTTAAATGATTTAGGAGCCTGAATTCCACTGATTTCAGTACTTATGAGCTTAGTCCTGGAGTCATTACAAAATGCCCTGCCAACATCCCCCACTCTTTGAAGGGAATTCAGCTGAAGTGTTTCCGCTGACTGCAACTGCCAGTGCATATATTTGCAAAAGCACTTAAATGCCATTGATTTTGATTTTTCATGATTTAAAGACAATTAATGAACAAAACGTGTGCTCGTGTTAACTTGTAACATTTCTAACTTTCGTGTATACTTTCTTTGCCACCTCAAAGTAGCAAATGCAAGCTCACATTCCATTTTGAAAGAGTTTTTATGCTTCAGTTATTTAAAAAGAACAGAAGAAATTAATGAATGCAATTATAACTGAGCATAAAAGTATTTTATAAATAAATGAATAATCCATCCACTATCTATTGCAATGCAAAAGACTATAGATATGCCTTTTAATACTAACACCATTCGTAAGAGCTCTAACGTTCTAAATTTAATCAGTTCATTACAATCACATAAGTTCTTCTCCTTAAATATATATTACTTACAGACCAGAGCAAGTCATAGAATAAAACAGAATATTCATTATCTAAGAAAGGAAAATGTTAATAGCTAATAGTTAAGGAAATGTTATCTAGTGATCAGAACAGGACCCCTGGAATCCATTCTCAACTCAGTCACTAGACTCACAGCAGAAACCCGAACAAATCACTTTATCCCTCTATTATTATGTAATATTTATATAACAGTAGCACCAGGGGTCCCAATCAGGATAAGTGACCACACTCTGCTTAGCACTGTAAATCACACAGGAAGACATGGTCACATTCAATCTCCAGTGGAGTTACAAAGGTGTACCTGGAAGCAGAATTTACAGCTGGAATTTAGGGCTAAATTCTGAACAGGTTTACACCCCAGCAATCTCTTAATGGCAATGAGTGAGAAGGAGCAAGTCAGCACAGAATTTGGCCCTTGTTTAGTAATTCTGATGATGAAGTGTGATCCAGAACAAAAATCCATCTCTTTTTTTTGCAATTGTATAGGCTCTTCAGGGAGGAAAGAAAAAGGACGAATATATTTTTGTCAGTAAATGCAACAGATATGACACTAGACAGAGAACAGTTCTATTGAAAAAGTGCTGTTTTTAAAGTCACTTGGCAGTGTAAAACCTCACAATGAGCCAAAAAAAGAGAGGGAAGTCACTGAAAAATAGAGACTAAACATTTTATGAATACCTTGAACAGGTGTGACAGCAGAAATTAGTATGTTGATATGGTGATCAGCAGGGAACCTAGGAAATTGTTTGCCATGGAAAAACACAAGAAAAGTAGAGAATTTGCATTTTTACAGAGAGGCTTTAGTTTTTACATTTTGTGGAAAAAATAAAAACATATATTAATTATTAACTACATTTTACTAAAGGTACCTGTGTGACTTATGCAATGAGTGCAACCTCCCCCTCTTGTGGTTGATTTTTGAATGTGGTTTAAATTTACATAGCTAAACATACTCCAGTAGATTACTTCTGGAGTCTAGATGTTACTGTTACTCAATGGTGTATATGAGTTAATAATTTAATGCAGCTCAAATTTCACTTCAGCCTCCAGACATGAGTAAAGTTCTGAAAAGATGTTGAAAACTTTTTAAATCCTCCCTAAAGACCATGTCACTGAGTTTGGCAAGTACCATTTCACATCGATGGTAATGTGTTGTTTGGTATTATATGCAGTAAGGCTGTAGATTATGTTTGAAGGCAGACAATTATAGAACACATAGGAAGTGCTAAACATATTTAATGAAAAGCAATGAAAACAAGATGCTGAAAGAGCAGGGCCATCAATAAAAGAAAACAATGCACTATAATTGGCTCATTCTGGCATTTTTGTACATGAATCCCCCCCTCCAATTTTCAGAAAATATAGAATATAGACATGGAGGTATTTGATATATGTGAGAAATACAAATTGCAATTCTATTTTTTTTATTATAATGATTGATTAGGCTTTGAACTTACTTAAAATTGTAAATATAGCAATAAAACATTGTGTTCAACTACTATCTATATATAATGTAGTTAGGGAAACTAAAGTTCATTGTTTCACTTTAAACATGGAAAAATGTAAATTTGTTTTTTTATCAGAGAATTTCAAGGGTTTTGGAAAACTAGGATCTCTGGGGATGACTCAACAGTCTGAAAGAATCAAGCTTGACTCAGATTGACTCTGCAGGATATAATAAACATGGAAGCACACAATGCCATTTCTAGTTACATTTCAGAAGAGAAGTGCAGTTGAAGCACTTCTTGTTTCTCCCTCTTTCCCAAAAACGTTACGAGTTTTAACTGACGGTCACAATGGCCTGAAGAGCAGTAGTTTCACCTCTTATAGAAATTACCTTGCTGCTGCTGTCTATGCATTTGAATCAATTGCCAGCTCACTATGGGACAAATGGTAGTCTTACTGTATAGGTCAAGTAAATGAGCTGTACATGGGATGTTTGCATGGAATCAGGGAAGTCAAATGTCTCCCCCAGACAATGGAGTAGCAGGAGAGTTACTCTGCAGCTATGTATTTAGCTTCTACAGTTGCTCGTTTCCCCACCCATAGAGTAAGAAGATTGGCCTGTGAATCTGAATAGTTTGATATCTGATAACCATGACCCCTAAAAATGTTACATGATACTTAGATTGTAACATCAGTGGCACTAGGATATGGATGAGTTTGGCCAAATGAAAACACCTAGCCACGTCTTGGGGTACAAAAAGCAGATTTCTTTATTAAAAATACTTTAAATGTTTATTTTGTGGAAACTTAAGGCTGAACCTCTCTTATGCTTTCTTGACTTTAGGCAATTATAATTTAAACAACACTTGGCTTTATGTCAATTTAGTATTACATAGATCTCTTTAATATACTCAGGGATGGGAAATTCAATTTGACAAGAAGGCATTATTGCCCATTTCATTTAGTGTTATCCGGGTCAATCCAGAATTGGAAGGGTATCATGTGGTAAAAGACTCTGTTTAGCATGTCACAGTCACTGGAGGTTGTTCTGTATCTCCAAGAACCTTTGTAACTGCCTCAAAATAAGAGATGATTGATTTACAAAGTACCGAATTTGAAATTTCATATCCTAGGGCTAAACAAGAAATAATTGGACAAAGCTGTCCCCCTGTCTGACCCACCACAATCAAGCCCCTTTCAAGGTTGACTGCCTGCATGAGAAATATGTGCATAATTTCATTTTGTCTCCCGTCCAACATCCAATGTTAGAAGTTAATTAAATTGCTTGTCCATTGTATTCATCCACTTACAAAGTTAATGATATTCTGTTCTTGAATTAAAGAGAATTTTATAAAGCTTGCACTATGGAACCTGGCATGCTGTACATTGAGGAGCTGAACTCTGTCATTGCTCCTGATTGCAACTCTTCTAATTAGGAAACAAAATGAATGTTTCTGTGTCTGCCAATGCAGAGGACAAGCCATTCCAACAGTGAGGCTAAATGCTTTGTACAATAGCAACTTAATAATATCTCATGTTTGACTATAATAAATTCTGCAGGATTAATAAACCTGTTAAATTTTTAAATTACCATAACAAAGCTGAACTGCAATATAACAAGACAGGCTTTAAAAAAAAAGACAGTTTTGAGGGAAAGAAATGAGTTCCTGCAAGGTCATCATGCCCTGCACAGATACAAATTATCAGGTATTTTTGGTTACCATGTGGGTCTGGGGGAGGAGGGGTGTTTGAGAATTTTAAAACAATTCCAGGAAAACAGTACATGCACTGAGATGGGCTAAGGTGCTAAAGAAACTAAAATTAAGAATTTTAATCAAACTCTGCTTTTCACAGCCATGTGAATCTGACTGCAGCGCTCATAGATGCCTAAAAAAAATCTTACAATCCAAAATTCTGATTTAGCCATCATCAGTCTCAAATTAAATGATATTATAATTGGCAGATTCTGGCACTCTGGCAATGTGATGGTAAATTATACTGCAACTTCATATGTGGTCAAAGGACAGAAGCGGAGGGGAGTAAAGGTTCTTGTATACCATGTCCTGCTGAGAAGGCATCATATTTTTAAATGAACTATGTGGTGTAGAGGCTGGTGACAACTGGATAAGAATAGCTAATTGAGTGGGTTGGGAAGGGACTGCTAGAAAGTAGCACACTGCTGATGCATCCTTCCTACCTGGAGGAAGCAAGGAACAACACAGGTGAGAATGGCAGAATATGGGAGAGGAAATTCCCTGCAGGTAGGGATCCACTTCTAACACCACTTTGGTCACCAGGTCTGTCAGTGACGGTACCTTGTTATCCTCCACAGTGCCTCAGAGAGGCTGTGTCTACACTAGAAAAGTTAAGTCGACTTTGTGAAGTCGACTTAATGAGGTCGACTTTAAGTCGACTTACTAAGGTTGATTTAGGCATTAATCCCCGTCCACACTAGCTTAAGTCGACCTAAAACCAGGTGTTATTAAGTCAACTTAAGCTTTCCTAGTGTGGACATGGCTTTGTTTAGGTCGACTTAAACCTTCGATATTGTTAAATGGTTGATACAGAATATTTTCAGAGTTTTTATTTTATAAAAGAATCTATTATCATACTTTTTATTCAGTGAGATTTTATCAGTTTTTATCTAAATGAGAAATTAAGTACAAGATGAAAAAATACTATAAATCTAGGATAGAAATTGACAAAAATATTTCTCAGCTGTCCATTGTTTATTTAGGGTGTGTAGTGGCAGTATTGCCTTTCTCATGAAGTTGCATTCTTTTCCTGGAATTTTGTATTGTGCTAGTATGCAGCAAGGCAGAGCACTTGTTACTATTGGATTTTCTGATGTGTGATCAAAAAAAAAAATGGAGGCACATTTTTTTCTTTTGTGCAAGTTGATTTAAAAAAAAAAAAAAAAACTGGTTATTTCATGCGCATTACCTGTGGAGCACGACAGCATAACAGATTATATTTACGCTTTTTAAGGAATATTTTCACTAATATAGCTTTTGTAAATTGAAACACAGTGAATAACTTCACCAATAAAAAGTATTTAGTACAGCAATCACAATTGTGCTTTTAATTATGAAAATAACTTTATTAAGTTATACTCTTTGTATCTAAAAACTCAATCAATGAAATTCCATTCTAATTAAATCATATAAGTAATTTGCATCAGAATTAAAACCCCTCCGTATTTTCTTTGATCTTTCAGAGCCTTTTCAATCACAATTTTAATCTCATAATTTTTAGTGGTAATCATATCCCATGCATTATATATATAAGTTAATTAAAGTAAAATGCATTTTTAAGAGATGGCCAATAATTTAACATAAACTATTTACAAACTACTGTCATTCATTAGGATTGTTCCTGCATGCACATTCTTATTGAAAAGCTTTAATTGATTTTTAAAATTCCAATAACGTGGTGGGTAATCACTGCCTACTTTTACTCCCAATTCAACTACTTGATCCTCCTGAGCATAAGGGAAGTCTCACTAGGGCTGCTGACTGTGCTGTAAAACTCAAAGGAGTGGGGGTAGCTGGTTCAGGTTCCTCACTTCTGTTTAGTAGCTAACACAAAGACGGCAGCACAAGCAGATGACACACTACACATTTTGTACAGGTGTATGCAAATCCTGTGGAAATATTATAAAAACAAATACCACTACCCTCATCTAGTGTTCCACTGTGTCGGAACACAAAAGTGTGTTGTGAAGAGCCAGGAGGTGTGTCATGGAAAATTGGCAACTCAGCTTGGAGTTCCTGCTCCCTGCTGCTCTCTACTGCCCTCAACAGCCTGCTTCTGCTGCACAACGCAGGCAGCAGTCAGGGCCAGATGAGTAAAGAGACTTAGGGGCTGCAACCCAGAGATCTGGGGCTGGAGGGGGGAGCACCACCTGCCCCACAAAAATAAACCCAGCCCTATTGAGCCAGATCAGCCTGCACTGACTTGACTCTGTCCCCAAGCAGGTCCCGGTGTGCTGCATCTTACAGAGCACCGCAGCCTCCCACGTGCCACAGCCACCACAGATTATAGTGCGTCACACAGGGGAACATTGTCTGTCAGGTGTGTCACGAGGGAAAAAAGGTTGAGAACCACTGCTCCACTGGCTCTCAGGTCAATCATTTTTTTCAGTTTAGAAAATACAATTTTTTGGGCTTGTTTTTAATGACTTGAAGCAGAGAAACAGATCCTCACTTCCATATTATTGATGGAAGTATCTTTCATCAAAAGAAGAATTATAAACTGAAGTCTTTCAAGAAGAATATTAAAAGACTCAGACTCTAAGGTCATAAGGGACCAATATGATCAGGGCTTTTTTTGAGCTGGTACACACCGGTACGGCGTACCGGCACCTATTTTTCCCTGGCTAGCTCCACTGCTCAGCTGGGGGTTGGAGTCAGTAGGGCAGGGAAAGGAGCGGGTCTCCTTTCCCCTGCGGACCCTGGCCCCTAGCTGGGCAGCGGGGCCAGCAGGAGCCAGGAGTGGCGGCAGTGGGCCAGAATCTAGCCCATGGATGCCTGGGAGCTGTGGCCAAGCTGCAGCTTTTTCATATCTCCCACCTTGAGCATGCTCAGATGCGTGGCTCAGGGCGGGAGCAGCCTGGCCAGGGAGTGACTCTGGTTGCCCCTGCAGCTCCGGCCAGGTAAGGGGGAGGGGGCTAGGAGGGTCAGGGAACCTCAGGCGGGTGAGCGGGGGGCCAAGAGGAGCAGGGAAGGGGTCCGGGGGGGTCGGGGAGCTGGCAGGGGGTGGTGGTGATGGAGGGTCCTGACACCTTCCCTCCTCTGCTCCTGCCGGCACACTGGCACTTTTTTTTTTTTTTTTTTAAAAGAAAAAAAGCACTGACTATAACCAGGTTATACCCTGAGCCCTAAGGTCTGGGAATGAGTGACCCTGCGCCCTAAGTTGTGACTTGGTTAAGAGTAGGTGCCTTTCCCCCAGAGCCCTATGGATTGGGTAAGGGTGTGTGGGGGGGGTGCCTTAATAGGGTTATGCCTTGAGCCCTGTGGATTAGGTAAAGGTGGGGTTCCCGAGTACGCAGATAAACTAGGGTGGGGTTTTTTTGCCCCCACTGCTCCCCTTTGGAGGGTATTCTAGAACTTTACTCCTCTGATAGTTAGAAATCTGTATCTAATTTCAAGTTTAAGCTTCCTGATGGACAGTTTATATCCATTTGTTCTTGTGTCCACACTGGCGTTAAAACTCTAATAATTCCTCTCCCTCCCTGGCATCTATCCCTCTGCTGTGTTCATAGCGAGCAATCATATCTTCCCTCAACCTTCTTTTGGTTAGGTTAAACAAGTCAAGCTTGTTAAGTCTCCCCTCATAAGGCAGGTTTTCCATTCCACGGATCTTCCTTGTAGCCCTTCTCTACACCTGTTCCAGTCTGAATTCATCTTTCTTAAACATGGGGGACCAGAACTGCACACAATATTCCAGATGAGGTCTCACCAGCGCCTTGGATAACAGTAATGTTTTATTGAATTAGGCACCTATTTTTAAGGAATCCAAGACAAAAGATACTAAATTATGGCCTTGGTAAATTTGATGACATTAAAGATGTCAAAAGTCGCTCACTATAATCAACTTCCTTGTTGTATTCACTAACAACTATGTAAAGCACTAAGGATATTCTTACTTGGTATGTAGCTTAACTGCTATAGAAAGATTTGGAACAACACAGAAATGCTTTATAAAAAATGAATATGCAAACTTCCCACTATAATATATACAAATATCCCTCAGAAAATGTCTTTATTGCTGACACAGAGGAATAAAAATTAAAAATTGTAATGAGTATTGATTTTCCTGTATATAACCAGACAAGACTCTCTGCCCCAATTATTATTTTGTATAAAAATTTTATCTAATTTATTTTTCAAATATAGGAATTAATTTGTGCATCTGGAAATCACAGTTCACCTATTTAGTAGCACATATAGATACAATATTTATATAAAGTACATTTATATTAAATCTCTTTTAAAGTAGTATATGACAAGAGAAGAGGATATCCTATAGAATAAGTGTATATTAAATATTAAACTTGCACAGGATTTATCTGGTAGAGAGTTGCCGTAAAGGAGTCATCAGCACACACTTTTAGCTGAGGATTGCTCTCATGAAACCTAATTACACAACTAACAGAGAATTACAAGACATTTTCTGGGGGTGGGGATGAAAAGCAAAATGAGGAGACAAAGCAACCATTAACTACAGACTAGCTATAGATTATATTGAGTAGACAACAGCATATCTAATGAAGAGATCAAAGTTCAAAGATGAAGAAGGGAAAAAGCATAAGGGAATATATCTATCATGAAATACTGAAAAGCAGGATTGAAAGCTCATTTATGCTTTTTATATCTAGTTTGACTGTATCTTTCCGAATTGCTCTGTCAAGTGCACTTAGATTATTTTCGTTGGTATTAAAAAACTTCAGTCCTGATCTGTATTTATATTTTATATATTTTAATCTTTTTACCAAGCATTATGAATTATTCTATAATTTAAGGTGTGATGTTGGCTTTAGTTTAACAATTTCTGAGAATAATCCATCATGTTTCCTTTTCCTTTTCTTCTCCCCCCTACCCCCGCTATCTCTTCAAGCCATCTAATCAGAATCATCTTTCACTGATCAGGGCTGCTGGATTCAAACCCAGATAGCAACAGGTGAAAGATGAATCCACTGAGCCATTAAAACCTTAAAACTATTATTCTATTACCACAACAGTTTCTGAACAGTGATGCTACGAAAGTGGTTTTAAAAACCTGTGGCAAATATTCTGCTGGCATGAATAAAGAAAAGTTGTCCTCTGAATGACTAAAATAAATTTTTGTAGTTTTATCCAAGCATCGTATTTATTAACCTGATTATGAAATTATAACAAGCATTTCACATTCACAAAACAGTTGTGAACTAGTCCGTCATCCAGACTGAAACAAACAAACCTTGCTCATGTACACACAAAACCACGATTTTGTGAGTTATATTCTATGCATAACTTACCAAACACAATATCCCATAGACAAGGAAATTTATAGTTAAGGCATCTAACAGTGCATCCTCTGCCATTCTCCACTCAGAGAAATATAGACAATGTACCACAACCTTAACTCAGTCCCAGGAAGGATGGCAGCCTTCCAGATCCCACCATCAATTCCCCAACACACCAGGCAAAACTCCCCCCTCGATGTCACCACTATCTGTTCCGCTCAGTACTGGAAAGGAGAGGTTATTCACCCTGTGCAATAACTGGAGTTCTTCAACATGTTTTTCTCTATGGTTACTCCACATCAGGTGTCTGTGTGCATCCCATGTGCCTTTTGTCAGTGATTTTCATTAGGTCTGTTTGGCCTGCACATGTGCTGATGATAACCTTATGCCCCAAACTGAGACTATCCATTTGCATGAGCAAATCACCCTCAGTTTGTTCTGCATCGCTGAGCATCAGAAGACAACTCTGAAGCAGAGGGTAAGGAGAATGGGTATTGGAGCACCCCGAAGGGGGCATCTTTATAAAAAATACAGTTACAGCACAGAGTGAATAACCACTCTTTGAGTGGTGTCCCTATGGATGCTCCACTTCAGATGACTCCCAAGCAGTTTCCCCATAAAGAGGAGGGAGCTTTGGAATTGAGTTCAGCACAGCAAACTGAACAGCCTGATTTTGTTTACCACTTTGAAAATCAGAGGCATTGGGAAAAATGCACAAAGCATCTTCATCCCAAGTAAGGAGGAAGGCACCCCCCATGAATTGCAACCTAACCCCACTTTGAACAGATGATATCTTTTATTTGTAGATGTGGCAAAGAGATCCACTTCTGGAAATCTCTAAGTCTGTAGTATGAGCCAGTCTACACTGCTGGGAAAATCCGTCAGCAGTTGACAGGAGTTATGCAAGCTACACAGAGCAGCTTGCGTAACTCCTGTTGACTTCCTAACTCCCCTTCAGTGCGGTGTCTTCACTGCGCTGCACGACTTGAGGGAGTGGCTTTACTAAGTCTATTTCCAGATCAACTTAGGTTTCTAAACTGACTGATAAGTCAATACCGAAAGATCGATTTGACGGTGGCTAATTTCTACCATCAGTAAAGACATACCTATGTAGGGTTCATGCGGGTTGGATCAAGTACGACAACCAATATGATTGCAAGCAAGAATCCTTTTATTAGCAAATCACAGGCATTTTTATACCTTTCAGATAATACACTTGCTAATTTTCCACATACACAGGTTCACATCTAAATCAACAAGGATTCAGTTCTTGGCCCGGTTACAATTCCTTATCATGCAGCTGTGCCGTGTTCTTGTTTGCCAGGCTGGTTCCTTGATTTCCCACGCCGCAGCTATTTTTCTGACCTTGCATCCTTGCCCTATAGTTACCCTTTAACCATTACTTTTCCCGAGTGCTGTACAACTCGTGGGCCTGGACCAACACTGCTAGTGGTGGGTCTCCACATACCTATGCCTACAAGAACCTGGGAATCTAACTCCCATTCATGACCTTGGGAAATACACTTGTTGAGAGAGCTGGCTGTGACATTCTGTCTGCCTGGGAGATACATTGCTGAAATTGTGAGGCCTTTTTGAAGTGGGTTCCTTAAGAGGAGAAGAACAGTTCTTCTTAGGTTCTTTAGAGTAGTTCTCTGAAGCTTTCCCCTTTCTCAAATAGGGATGTGCCAAGGTCCCAGGGGCAATAGACACTCCTGGGGATTGATGTTCAAGGGGGCGGGTTCTCCTGACCTAGGTCCAAAGTGGAGTGAAGGGAGTGCTTGCTCATTAATAGTTGCAACTTGATTTCCCAGTTTTTCCAAACCCTAGATTTGAGAGTTAAACAAAGTTACAGTCTCATATTCCTCAGCAGTGTACCAGGCAGCAGTGTCTGTCACTGACCAGAACCACCTGTTTACATGTGAGGCAATGTTTAAACACCAGTGAACTGGGTACATTCCTCACAGGGAGGACTTCCCCAGAGGAGATAAAGCAATCTTTCAATAATCAGAAATAAACTACTATTACTAATTAACAAACAAAACAAACAAACTAAACTAAATAAATTAAGAACAACAAACTCAGCAAACATCAGAGGCACACAGTTCTCAGCTTGATAAGGAATTGTAGGTGCCTTGATCTTAACAAGACAGTCCTTCTCATTAGGTTATTCTTAAGTATCAAAGAAAGCATCACACAGAAGTCAGAATCCAGGCAGAAGTTGTCTCAAGCCTTTTTCGTCTACTTGTGATCGTCTGAATACGGAATCTAATGGTTAATGCTTTAGAATGTAATGCAAGAAATGAATACACAAATGGTATTTGTAACTATCTCATGAGTTATTCTGAAGTGAAATTCCAGCTTTGTCAGAAGGATTTTGAAGGGAAACCACCTTCTCCACTGGGTAAGCTGACTTCACCAAGGAACTGACAGCTGTGCCTACAATGAGACAAACCCAAGAAGTCTGGAAAAAACTACATTAAAAAAATATAAGTAAAATGTATCAATGCCATCGAATGTATCATCAGATTGACTGTCCAAGCCCCCACAACAAACCCTCAAAATTGCCCAGATCACCACAAATTATACCACTCTGAAAGAATGCATGCTGCTGGACTCAAAAAAACCAAACAGCTAGAAGTGCTCAGTGGCTGCTTATCTTATGGTCTGTTTCCCTATGTCTGCAAAGGATGAACTTATGATTATCTATGTCTGAGCTCAACCTGAAATACTTTTTTAACCTGCCCTTTTCTCTGAAGTCAAAATGTCTGACACTCCTTTCAGGAAAATTACAAGAACTTTTCTCACACAAATAGCCCTTCCATGAATTATGCTTCATTGACAATGACCAAGTAATACTGACCCTATCAAAATTTCACCTTGTTTGCAGTCTCTTTCTTTGGCACTGCTACCACACCCACACATATACCCATCATCTTTCAGCATAAAGTGAATGTCAGGCAGAAGCTACCAGTAGTTGTGTTTCAAGAGAACCTCAAAGTCATAAGGAATATTATGCAGTTGATCCTCACGCAACAAGGATAATCTAAAGCACATCTTGAACTTGAGGCACAAGTGGAGGAGAGCAAATAGTAATGGAACCTGTTGAGGATAGGGTGCAGAAGAAGTTTTTTTTCTAACTCCACAGTATGATCCTGTCTAGATGGAATCTACTCAGTAACCCTCTCTGGTAGTGTGGGAGAAGCTAGAGTGCCAGAGAGGCACCAACCCACCATTGTTTTTCAACTCTGTAGTGATTCTCATCAGAAATAATGTACTATTGTTTCCTCACCCTGATGTAAAACATTCTTAAATGACACAGCAGTTAGGGACACCTTAGGTGCCTAACAGCATCATGGATTAGAGGAAAGTCTGGAAGGCAGCTCAAAAGCATATACCGGTAGTTGGTCGAGCGTTCCAGTATGCCTCATGAAATCTGTTTCTGCTCTGCATGGGGATAAGCTGTATACTTAACACTGAAGGAGTGATTTGATTGATACGTACAGCAAAAATTCAGATAATTTCTATTTTCCTAAATATAAATAAATCTACCGGTGGAATAGTTCAACCCACAGGAAACAGAAATGAAGAAAAAAAAGAAGAGAAGAAATAAGATCTGTTTTGTAAAAGAAGGCAAAGATCAGTAGGAGTTCTTCTATTAAACCACAAATTAAGTGGAAAAAGTTTCCAAAGAATTTGACATGAGTTGGAGGTTCCAGAGATTCCAAAAGATTGTTTTGGTACAGTATAATGTAATGAAGACACATATAATGACTGAATTAATAACCTAAGCTTTATTAAAACAGTAAGAAGACAAAAATAGTTTAAATCTAGCAAGTTATTTACTTACATCACCTTTATGACAGCCATTAATCTCTATTTCTAGACAGAACTGCTTTCTGATGTAACCAAGCTTATTGATTTAATGGGAAAAAATTTATATCAGTCTAAGAACTGTGATGAATGCAGTCTTAAAGTTCAATGATTCCAACATTTTAGTAGGCTCAAACTTTGACACATGTGGACAAATACCTAAATTACAAGGTCAAAAGCCTCAGTACAGGCTTCATTCATGTTTTGTAGCTAAAAAAATTATAGAACATTTTCTACAGTACTTGCATATACAAAGATCTGTTTCAAAGGAAGAACTCCTGCATGTGCGTTCCCTTCCAACCCTAATCGTCTATGATTCTACGTACTTTTACTCATAATATATTTGTCCTTAGAATTCCAAACCAGAAATTCAGTAGATTTCTGAAGTTATTTCTTAATCCACTTTTAGGGGCACTTTGCATTTTAAAAAAATGGGATGAAATTTGTAGGCCATATTATGGAATCCTATTTGGCACATGAAATGTCAACACAATTAGTAACAGTCTGAAATATGGTTGTAGAACATGGTAGAGTGTAGCATACCAATAGTTTTAATCACCTTATGAATAGGTTAGTGTCTTGGGCCTGATCTTCAGCTAGTATAAATCTTGTAGCTGATTTATGCCAGCTGAGGATCTGGACTTGGTTGCTGAAAAGAGCATATTCCTTATATTACGCTGTACCGTGGACTTTCACACAATTAAAGAAACAATTATCTGTTGTACATAACTGTTCCTTGACAAATCATCTATCACGTATCTCACCTACAGAAGGCAAACACTGGTTGAGACAGTATGATCTCATGGACTTTGCACAACTCTGGTACTTCATGAGTAATGACTACGTTACACTCCTCCACACTCCGCAGTCCTCCACTGCACCTATCACTGCAACAAACCCCACTGCCAACTCTGCCCACATATCTACTTAAGTGACACCATCATAGAACCTAACCAAATCAGCCACTCATCAGGGGTTCATTCACCTGCTCATTGACCAATGTGATATATGCCAGCATGTGCCAACAATGAGTTTGTGCTAAATTAAACATTATGCTCATGTCAAAGCAAATAGGGAATTTTGTATTTACAAAAACAGAGTCTTCCTGAAATTATGGCTTGCATTTTGTGTACAAATCGGACTGATAAAGTTTGGGAAGGGATAGGAAAGCTAGAGTCAGGAGGGTCTGTGCAGCTTTGCTGAATTCTGTCCACATAGTAACATGAAGGTATAAAGCACTATACAAGTGCTATGTGTTACATAATTTGAATTTATGAAAATTTTCATACCATACATCAATGCAGGTTTTGACTTTAATCTCCTTAAAGGTTAAAACAATAGTGAGAAAGGTAATTTTCCTCAAGTAACTATTTTGAAAAAAATTATCAAACATTATTAACAGCATTATAAGAAGAGCCCATTGGTCAATTTTATTTTTAAAAAAAACAGATGACTAATAATTGACCTAAATATGAATGTAGAAGCCTAATTTTACAAAGCATAAATCTTGGGCACCAGTTTTTGAAAATTCTTTTCCTTTTTATGTAAATTATTTATCAAACTTTTAGAAAAATATTTTTTACATAAAATTTCTCCTTTTAAAATGCACATGATAGAATGATAAGTTATTTTTCTAGCCCTTACATTACTCCTGAAGTAATTTCAAGTATTATGAACAGAGCTAAGTATGCTCTGCAGCACAATGGGACCAAATTTTACTGCAACAGCCACTAATTTTTGTGAAAATGTTTATTTATTGTACTGCCATGAAATACTCCTCTTTCCCAAGCCCCAATCTACATGAAAATTAAGGTTCATAGTTGAAAATATTGTAATGCTGCCACCATTGGATGAGTCATCAACGAAGGGATTGTACTGGGACATCTGGCTCTTAATGCATGAGCCCCTACTTCCTGAGCAAAAAGTCCCCACTCTCTTAGCCAAGGCTGTAGCATGCTCATCAAGCTTCGTTGACCTAGCCAACATGAAAGGAGGACAAAGTGCCACAATGATTAACCGTGGCTTGCAATACTAATTAACATGAGCATAATTGCCCACAAATTTTAAGTGATTATTTTTTAAGATGGCATTTTACAAAATTCAGCAGTTCTTCATATGCTGGGAGGGGGAATACTTGTCCCAGGTCCTATGCAGCTGAACTGCAAAGGTCTCAGCTTTCCCAAAGAAATGCTAGACAGATGACCTGCACCCCAAAAGTATGATGAGACCAAGCCAGAGACAGTGTGTGAACTGTGTTCAGATTCCTGAGGTTTGAAGCACCCAGGAATCAGTGTTTAGATCCTTTCACAGCAGTCTGGTAAACATCCAGGAGAGGGAAGATCAACTGGGTCTGTGACATCATACCCAAAAAGTACCTTTCTTCACTCACACAGATTTGAGGTCCCCCAGGAGTATAACTCTGTAAGACACCAGGGTGCAGATCCTTACATTTCTATCCATAATGTATCTTTCCTGTGCAAAGCAATGTCTTGAGCTCTACTACTATTTTGATACATCTTCCGCATATATGGAAATAGGTTCAGTGGCAAGATTTATCCCTAAATACATTTAAAATAGTTTTAAAAGTCATTTTTTTCAAAACAATCAAAAGTTATATTTAAATGAAATAAAGTCACTTTAGATTTTAGAATGCACTGATTTAAAGCAGTTAGCTAAAAGAAAGCGTATGACTTTCAAATGTTATCATACAATTTAAATCTTTTGAACTCGTTAACTACAGTATAAGAAATAAGCTTTGTTTTATCTCATAAAACAAACCGAATCATAATATATCAAACAACAAAACTAAAAAGAAAATCTGTTCTTCTTTAGTGTCTTATGATTGTACTTAATTTTCAAAATTAGAAATTCATGATATTATGTACAACTTCTTACATGCATTAAGTAAAATACTTCAATAGCTATATTGTTGCAGAGATTTTTGTTTAAATAGACATGAATATGGAACAATTTGATTTGTCAGATGACAAATCATTTGCTGTTGCTAGACCAGAAATGGTCAATTAAACTTAACTGGCATTAGTAAATTAGTTTATAAAATGCATGCAATAAGCAAAACACACATTTTGTAGTATCAGTGAGGATCATAAGTTAAATGTACAATGAAATTCATTAAGGATAACAAAATACACAAAAGACCACTTTACACAGAGCCCTAGTGATAAGTCAATGTATGGAAATAAGAATGTAACAAGTCAAAAGGGACAGGAGAGCCCAGCTTAATCTGATTATTCTGGTCTTGAGGCAACATATTAATCAAGTGGACAAAACAATTCTATTAATCAATTTCAAAAGGTACATTACGACAATAAATCTTTTACTATACTGCAAATGATAAAACAAGCAATCCACCAGGGTTATGCTAATTACATGTTTCAAGTCAAATGAAACAATTCCATACTTCGTCTTGTTCGGAAAAATAGAAAATCCTTGTCATTTAATTATATTTTATATGTCTATATCTGTGTCCACACACATAAATTAGAGTATTAAAGAATTGCAGATGCACTGCCTCTTTGTCATCACAGATATCAGTGTGGACTGTGAGTTTCTATCTATTGCTAGTAGTACATATAGAAAATAGAGAAATAAATGAATATCCATTCCAGGAGAAAAACGGGTGAGCACGTACCCTTGGATTAAAAATATTCTAGATTAGTACTAAAACTATTCTACCACATTTTGCAAACTGAATTCCAAATATATACTTGGAAATGACTTGACCATTATTTTGGTGTTCACAACATTTGAGAATAGATATGAACTAATGCAACAAGGAGACAGAAAACTAGCAAATTTGTTTTAAAAGGGCCAAATCCCCCTATGACAAGAAAAAGAAGTTGTTCAAAACCCAAAGGCACCTTTCCCATCTCTGTGCAGTACTTAGCATCCTTCAGGGTGCTCAAAAGAAATAATAATACAAACACAAAAACACGGTGAGAAACAACATATGCAATATACATGAAAAAACAAGTGTGGAGAGGGAGGACAAGAATGGTGTCTATGCCTGTCCATGCTGTCCCCCCAACCAACACTTTCCATCCCATTCCTATTGTCTATGTTGTTTCCAACTACTGAGAAATCAGAAGACCTGTAGCAGAGGCCTAGCATACAAGTAGTGATAAACTACATATATTTGTACATGGACAGGGAAGACATATAAACCTGAGGAGGTAAGAAACATAAAATGTTATGTACAATATTCATAGTTACTTGAACAAACAGAGTAATAACGGAACATACGTGAATCTGATACTGATTACATCAGGTTCATATTTGTATATTACATTGTACATTTGACAAAATATACAGCAAGACATCTGAGTCATATTAATATATTCCATATATTTCATTTTTCTCAAATGGTGACATTTTTATGATATTGAAGGCAGGTTGCTTAGTCTAAAAATATATTTTCATCCCTTTTCAAAATATTTGTACAATGTGTTTCTTCTATATGACTTGCTGTTCATACCATGCAGTACAGCAGCTCTTCATTACTCAGTGCAAAAACATTTTGGCCTAAATTCATCCTGATGCTTGTTACATTATTTTAGATGGGAGGTTTCAATACTTCTGGGTACTTTACCCACAGCATAAATACACCAAACTGTTTCTCTTTACCCTCTATCTTGGCATTTCCTCTCAATTTGAAACTCCCTAATTTCTGCTAATACAAATTGTGCACAATTAGCTTCACCACATGATCCCATTGAACAAACTTCTCTGCCCTTAGATGTGGTTTAACCTGATCACTGGATTTTAATTATAGTTACTAAAAACAGAGCTGAATAGGTTTTGTCCTTGTCTCTACTTGAAATGCAATCGTAATAGGCACTAATTCACTTGCATATATTCCTAACACGCACTGTCAGCAACAGGTAATTTTGTCAGTGTGGTCAAACCCTACGTACAGTTTTCCTGCATAGTGAGTATTATCTGTTGAGCAGTATCTGGCCCAAAGTCTGCTAATCATAACATCTCCAAAATGGATAGAATTTAACAATGAAACTTGTATTTTTATGCTATAGAAGACAGAGCCGGCAGTAACACACTACCAATTTTTATGCAGATGCAGTTCCCATTGAAAGCAATGATGGGTTGTGACTAAAAACAGATGATGCGATTATGGCCCTGTGTCGCTATATCTAAAAAAAGAAAACAAAACAGCATGAATGGCAAAAAGCAGATGCTTTGTTAAAATGGATAAAAATATCCTTGGCTTTGAACTGTGTAAGAAATATGTGGTGACATCCTCCTCCATTATTATCTAAAATCATGAATGTATTTTTAAAGTCTGAAAAAGATGGATTTTTATATTTCTGTCTACATCAATAAATCCCATTCTCTTAAGTATATGCAATAATTTTATAATTTGACTGGAAAAAGAATGACTAATGATTAAAAATTCAATTCCTCATATTGCAATACAACATCATCTTCATGAATTTTGCATTACAAAATGATTCTACCACAAAAGAGAAATTTTATGCAATATACATAAACTGTTCTACTTCTTGGAGCAGAATCCACTCAGATATACCAGTGTAAATCCAGAATCACTAGTTACTTCAATGGATTTACTCCGAATTTTACACATGTCTAAATAACACTAGGATTTGAAGCATGAGAGATATAGGTTTTGGTTCAGGACCTCAGTTCTTGCTGGAGATACAGTGTTGATTTTTGGAGATTATATGTTCATTTTATTTTAACTGGAACTATTTTAATGAAAGAAGCACGTCAGGTTAGAGTTCATCTAATCTACAGTTATATCACATTACTGTTTACTCCTTGACAATATTATTCTATTTATAAGGTATATGGCAACACTTTTTTTTTTGGTGCATTTAGCTAGTAATACTAAATTAACGGGGGGCGGGGAAGGATTGCCTAGTCTTCTTAGTTACTGCATCATCAAAACATAATAGATGCATCCTTTAATTTTGGTTAAAAAAAATCTACCATTTAATACCAGTCATATATTTAATTTTGACTTTTTTTCTGTCATAAATAATACAAAAATAGGGAGGTTACATATGATTTGTTTCATTAGTGATATTTAAAACAGATACAACTTTCGTTTATTAGAGGCAAATCAAAATGTTTTAAAATATAAAATACCAATAGGACTGTATTTTAATACATTTTAAAAAATCTTAGTACATTTAACATGAGACTGAGTGAAATTTTAGATTTTTTATTTAAAAATAAATATTAATACTTGTTTAATCTTGTCCAGAAAAAAGAAGCAAGTTATTTAAACTTTCATATATACACACTTGTGTGAACTTGCTCTACTTGCAGCTTTAATTTAGACTTTATGAAAGATAAAATGATAGTGGAACTAAATGAGGTCAAGGACTTGGGAAGACCTCATTTAAACCTACAATACACTTAGATCTATTTATGAACTTTAAATGATATTCAGAAGAACTGTAGGTAGACATAAATATATTTGTAAGATTAAATAATTTGGTTTAATATTACCTAGAAATAAGAAACAATACCTAACATTTATAAAAAGTTACACACACATACAAATTCACAATGTTATGTTAAATGCACTTAGCAAAAGGTCAGAGCTCCTGAATTTGCTAGATAAATAAATGTTGGTGAGGTGGATGAATCACTGGAGAATTGGTGCATGGCAGCGAATGAATAACCTGCAAATGCTTCCCAAACCCCATTATTTCCCTTTTTCCAGTAGGCCAAAGATTCATGTCCCTGCATGCCGCCAGTTCATTACAGAGAAATATCATTCCTCTTCTGGCGCACTCTGGACGGCCCTCTCAGCCCCACGAGGACCCTTTAATGTTTAATTCCCCATCATCTGCTCCAGTGAACAGCTTAATCTCTGCTTGTATGATCAATACTATATCAGTGTAAATTAAAATGACAATTTTAAAGTAATTAAGCCTGTTAATGCTCGATTCAAATGTCATTATTTGCACAAGGGATTGAGGAGAAATTACATCGTGTCCAGGGTGACAGGAAAATGTTTGAGCCTTCTCAATCCTGTTGCCGCTGTGCCACTGGAGGCTTTAGCAAAGCAGATTAACTTCTAGCTCCCACTGCCAGGATACCTATCCAATTTCAAAAGAGGATAACACAATTTGATAAATTTAATTCCAGCTACAAACTCAATTATTGTGATAATGGATGAAAACTGGGAGGAGACACTAAACAAGACCCATATAAAAAATACACAACTTCAGAATGAAATACAACAGTAATTGTTTTATTTGATTTGCTCTATCCCTTTTGAAAACCCTTTAAATAATTGTGATTGTTAGAAGAATAGCCAACATTTATTAAATAGCATCAGCTCTAAGCTCAAAGTGGCTGCAGTTTAAAAGATTTTGGTCACAATGAAAATGTTTGCTGTCCTTTGCTTGTACAGCTACATTTATTAGACAAGTAAAATTACATCATTACTTTATTGGATCTCATAAATAGATCTATAAAACTCAACTAAGCCCAGATGAGATCGCCGCCTATTCTGCAAACTGGCCTTTCGAGAACCAGCCCTGGGACCTTGTATTCATTCGTTATTTTAAGTGGTGATTTTAATAATAAAAGCATACCTTAGACTTTATATGACAGCCATCAAAATCAATATGTATGTCAAGTCCGACTGTAGTTAGGGTGACCAGATAGTAAGGGTGAAAAGTCAGGACAGAAGGTAGGGATAATAGGTGTCTATATAAAACAAAGCCCTGAATATTGGGATTGACCCTATAAAATCAGAGCATCTGGTCACCCTAACTACAGTCAGACTTGACATGCATACTGATTTCAATGGCTGTCACATAAAGTTTAAGGTATGTTTTTATTATTAAAATACTACTCAATCCCGTACAAGAGAAATAGGACATGATGATACAAAAGAAATATAGCCCTGCCAAAGACCTTTTAGGTAGAACACTGGAAGAACTACTAATGTTTGATAGTTTAAGAACAAATGTACTGAATTCAAAAGTGAAGATTCATATGCCACAGATTTAACACAGCAATAAAATGATGATGAAAAACTACTTTATAGATGAAGTGAATAGTATAACAGTCTTTTCCTGAAAGATGCGTAAATGGTTCAGCAGTGAAGCTTTCATGTTCAACGTCCTCAAGATTACGGCCCTACAATGAATGTCCTGACTAGGAAGGTCAATCAGCAGTGAATAGGGTGGCAGTTACATCTGCTGGATATTATTCTCATAAATTCAGTTTACCTGACCCTACACATTTCCTAAAGTTCTTTGAAATAATTACATTGAATTTTTACTAGCATGTTGGAAACATTTTGGCATGCATTTCTTTGAATAATAAATTATATATATTGAAGTGCTTTAGGCCTTTAATAACTTGTGTGGGATGCATGTAGGCGTATCTTATTATTAACAACTTTTATTTTAATTATTAAATAGATCTTGATTTCATCTGTCTTTTTTTTTCTAAAAATAGATTTTATATTTCTATTTGATCTCAGGCAAAATGCACTTCTCATTCTAATGACATATATAATATAACCTGTACTATTTTCCAGATATTTCTGCCTACTCTCTCTCAGATCACAGGTTCCTCTCAGATAAATTACCAAGAAAAAAGTTCTCCAGCTAAACCACTGATACAATTAATGAAATAGTTATCAGAATAGTAAAGAAAATAGAAATAAATAAATACTATTTTAACATCAATTAAACTAGAACACAGCATGAAAAATTGAAAAAAAAAAAGGCTTACAGATTCATATAGTGTAAAAATGGCCTTTTTATTGCTAAATTTTGACATACCAGAAGCATTAGTAAAATCAGAAGCAAGCCAAAATGCAAGACAGCCTCCATTGTTAATTAAAAATACCTTCCTCTTAAAACACAGAAGTTGATTCAAAGCACAGAAGACAATGTTTAACAATGGGCTAAGGTGCTCAGAGGGATTTGAGGGGAAAAAAAGATATGAAATGTACTTTTCATCTTAATTAAATTTGACCATTATCGTTATCCTCAGTTTCAATTACAAAGCATTTAAGGATGTTCACCAAATCAAAAGTAAATATAGATGAAAACCCCCAACTTTACAGAAATGAACAGAGAGTGCATCAGACTGGATGTTATTTAGGGATTTCTTAGCATTCTCAAGACATATCGTTATATTTATTTTTCCCTCTCTACTTTTGATGATGGGCTTGAAGGTTACCCTTTTATACAGAATATCTTGATAAGTATATATTATATATTGGTTAGGTTATCTTAGCTATCTTATCTTAAGGGATCTTATAAGAATATCAGACACACTCTCAGAAAACATTTTTGTTTAATCTGAAAATATTTTAAAAAATCTTATAGTTGGTATTCCATGACATCACAGTATAATTCTCTCTAGCTATAACTTACTGTAGGAAGTACATTGATTTTTTAAAAGTATTTTCATATTCCAAATAGTACTGAAAAAGATGTCATGCAACTGGCACTAAATAAGTCTAATTAATATCCATTATCTTCTAATGCTAACACTATTATTAATCTTTAATTTATAAAATGTAACAAGATACAGAGTTGAGTAAGATTAACAATTGAAAAGAGAAGCTTTTCTCAAATGTATCTCATCTTGTAGCATTAAAAAGAGAAAAAAAGTCACTTCTCTCTCTCGAGATAAATGTTTAGAAACCTGAGATTATTAAAATCTGATTTTGAGAACAGCTATACCATCTCACTTCCCATAGAATGAAATAATCTCTCTCTCTCTTCTCTCTTTCTTTCTTATACTACATACCTCCAAACTTTAAAATTAGTGTCAAGATAGGTTATCAGAATGCTTTCCTTTTCATATAATTTAAAACGTTTGTAAATTTAATTATAGCTGTTTCTGTTCTGCATTATTAATAGGGCATGTTAATAGACATCAAGCCATATGGAGCACTAAACTAATTGTTTCTCAATGTACAATTGCCCTATTCATCATGTGCATGTTGGCTTGTGTTTACTTAACAAAGCTTATTAATTATCAGAGAGCTTGGTGATTCAGGAATGAAGAGGCCATCACTAAAATTCGCCTTAACTGATATATTTGCAAATCCTAAATGAATTCTATCTTTCTACTTGAAGATGAAGGAAGAGATCAATTTCAGTTTATTTTAAAAAATATATATTGATACAGAATGATGATCGCTAACAACAAAGATAATATTACACTCCTAGGGAGTTGGCACCAGTTTAACTGAATCTTATTTTTTGTCCATTTTAAATGATTTTTTATATTTTTTAGAACATGATAATCTTTGATAATCTTTAGATAATCTTCCAGAGAAACATTTGTTAAATTTATGAGGATTTATGTCAAAAATTTAAAGTTATTAAAATACATCAGTAAATTATCTTTGAATTTGCTAACCTAATTTGCTTCACAAGTAGTTAATCTGATTGGTGAATGAAGGTGTAACCCACCTGGGCCTTTGTCTCCCTCAGGTGGCTGCACCACAAAGAGGTTTATAAACCGGCTGCTGCCTCCTATTGTTAGTTCAGTCAGTAGAAGGTCATGCTTTTAGATCCAAACATCCTGGGATAAAGCGCCATAGAATTCAACCAGGGACTTGTCAGAGGTACAATTATATTTTTAAAGGTAACCAATATGTGTGGCCTTAGTAAGGATTTGCTATGGTTTTGATAAAAGACAATACTCTGAGTTCAACTAAGAAATTAAAAAAAACAAAACCCCAAACCCCACCTTTATTCTAAATAATTAGAGAAGGTTCTATTAGCCACAAGGAGTGCAGGAGTTAAAGACTAAGAACAGTAAATTCTTCACAAGGCAACCCGTTTTGATAAAAGGGAAACTAACTTTAAATTGAATGTAACTTGGAGTTAAATGAACATAACAACTAAGCTAAATAAATTCTGAATCAACCATCATATGCGGGAGAGGAAGGTTCTGTTTGGCTGCATTTGTGGTTTTGGGGGTTCACTGCTTCAGTGGTTTTCTGTCAAAAAATGCTAACAAGGCTGAAACTGTGAGAGCTTTATAATTTTTCAGTTTGTTCACCAATACATTTCTTACAGAATATTTGTTTCCCACATGCAGTGTTATGACATAGCTTTCAATCATGTTTGTCTTTTTTCCTGATGTATGGGCCAGCCTCAACACACCATGGTTAGACCTTTGCCAATGTGTCAGTTGCATATTTTTCATTGTTTGAGAAAGGTTAGTGACAAGTGACTTAATAAAAATATACTGCCAAAACTCTCATGTGAATATAACAGGACAACTTTAAAATGAAAGCTATAGAAATAGTGAAAACAGCTATTTACTTTATTTTAAGTAATATCATTCGTATCATTACTATATAATCCACTGATGGTCATATATTGTAATAATTCTATAAACCCACAGGTTTTACTATAATCACATTTACCACATGGTAGTAAAATTTAAACTGATGAAACTCAAAAGCTCTCTTTTTAAATACCGCAGTTTTGAGATATTATTATTATTATTATTTTTTAAATTAAGAGCATCTCTCACCAGTAGTGGAACTCATTCTGATTTCTTCTGTCAAATGCTTCAATAAGGTTGTGAGCTATGGGAAAAACCGTGGCCAAAATTTTTAAACTTAGGTGTCCAAAGACTATGTGTTTATTTAAACACATGTACAAGTAACTTATATAGTGAATTCCTGGCCCCATTGAAGTCAAGGGCTATATTCCCATTTATCTCAAGGGCACCAGAATTTTACTCGGAATTTTAAATACCCATTCGTCATATGAACATGCAATAAAAGCTGTTCCAGGAATAAGCAAACTGCATTGTGCTTTTATTTGGGTAAGAAGCACCCTCATGTTCACCCTGCTCTACTAACCACCACCATCACACACCATTAGGACTTGCTTATTTAGTTTCACCCACGCCCTCATTACGTCTCACACAGCTTCACTAAGTCACAAACCCTCTATCACATAGTACATTAGAAGCTTGAAAATCTTTTCATTCCCAAGTTTTTTCTCATTTTTTCTTTAATTTAGAATGTTTTTCTCTTGTGTTTTGAATATAGCTGAACTTATTGTGGATGCTTTTCTTTACAACTACTTCAGTTTATATAGATCATTAATTATTGGGCTAAAATATCTTTGTGCATCACTGTCATCTATAGTGTTAACATAACTGTGGAAATCTTTTGGTTAGTTAAGTGTTGCTGCAGAGATAGGGAAAGGAACCTTGTGTTAGATTAATTAATAATGAAATGGCACACCTTTTTAAAAAAAAAAAAAAAAAAAAAAAGAAAAAAAGCCAGGGACTTTTGTATTTTTTCCATTTGGGGGGAGGGCGTCACATATAAAGAAGGCCTGAGAAGTTGGTTTTCCCCCTACCTAGAAAGCATTTTTTAAAATATTTGTTTGTTACATTAGAAATATTACAACTCTGAAATCTGATTTTTACTCAGAGAAAGGGAGCACGAAGGTGTAACTGTGAGCTCTCAAAGCTCAAGCCTCTGTCCCTACCGATAATTACTGTGCTTAGTTTAGTCAATAGGACTACTCACACATGTAAAGACAAGCACATTTTGTTTGCTGAACTGGAGCCTAAGTGAAGGGAGAAGGGCACTATGAAACCTTTAGCACCGATTTTCTTTCTCACAAGTGTCCATTAGGCATAAAGATTAATAGATGCTGATTCCTCCTCCCAAAATGTTTTTCAACAGTTTAACTAGAAATCCTCTCCTGTCTCAGTTTTCAAATCTCATATAATGTCAGTTTCATTAGTTTAGTTCACCAGTTAATTAATTCACCAGTTAATTTCATTATAAAACATATTATGAACGATCAAAACATGGTCTTATTTAGTACCATGTATTGTATTGTTCTGAAACTTCAAGAGTCATCATGCAAATTTATAAGAGTAACAATTGCTTAATTTTGATAAGATGAAAAGTCTGAGAATGTAGCCAATTTAGCATTCTTTTTTTTATGTCTGGTTCATAATCTGATTGTAATTTTAAGATTACAATTATGAAATAATGTATCTTTGGAAAATTGGAGTTAAGGTTGTGGACTTCAGGGCAATTTTCATTTCTTTGATAATACTGTAGAATTGAAATGAAGTACGTAAGATAATGCATTATGGCATGGAGAAATTTCACGATGGTAGTGGCCTAACTCTTGCAGGTCTGTATTACATTGGGTGTGCATTTTGCCTTAAGATTTGATTTCCCTGCTAAACAAGTTTTAGAGGCCAGGAGTGACATCTTGGCCTCACAAAGTCAATGGGACTTCTGTCTTTGATTTCAAAGGTACCATGATTTCATAACAGATATTTAAAAGAGCCCAGCAGTTCACACTTAAGCTAATTAAGAGTTAGATTTGCAAAATTCCTTAGCACCCAACTGCTCCCACAATGACACATTTTCAGAAGAACTCAGCACCCAAGATGCTGATCTCCTTTGAAAAATCTGGTGACATCATGGCAGTTAAGCTCTTGAAAATATGTCCCTTTGCAGATACTGAGCTATTTGGAAAATCTTCATATGTTCACAGATTCCAAAGTCAGGAGGGATCACTGTGATCTGATATCCGGGATAACTCAGGCCATAGACCTTCCCCAAAATAATTCCTAGAGTAGATCTTTAGAAAAATATCCAATCCAGATTTTAAAATTGCTAATGAGGGAGAATCCACCACAACCCCGGTAAATGGTTTTAATGGTTAATTATTCTCAGCATTAAAAATGCATGCATTATTTCCAGTCTGAATGTGCCTTGCCTCAAGCTTTCTCTGATAGACTGGAAAGCTAATTATTAACTAATTGTTCCCTCTATAGGTGTTTAGAGACTGTAATCAAGTCAGTCACCCCTTAATCTTCTCTTTGTTAAGATAAATAGATTGCATTCCTGAAGTCTATCACTATAAGGCAGACAACAGAGTCCAGGACTCTTTCTGTTGTCTTTCTACAATAGACTAACACGGCTACCCCTTTGGAATTTGACTATAAGGCAGGTTTTCTAATCTTTTAATCCGTCTCATGGCTCTTCTCTGAACCCTCTCCAATTTCTCAATATCCTTCTTGAATTGTGGGCACTAGAACTAGAAACAGTATTCCAGCAACAGTCACCCCAATGTCAAATATAGAGATAACACTTGTGCCTAAAAGCATATTTTAAAATAATTCTTATGCTTGTAATCTAACTTTTCAACTCTCCAGTTCCAGTGGGACGGTTATCTGCTTTGCCTGTGCACAGCAACTATCAGGAATATAGGCCTGCGGCAAAGGCAGTCTTTGGGCAACCTAATGATCTCAGCTGTCCTATAAGAACGCTGCCTGATTGGCTACGTCACCTCTTTGGTAGGAAGAATCAGCAGACCAGCTCTTAAACCCAGAAGCATTATAGCAGCTGTTCAAAGCATTCACTCACAGCTTGATAGCTTCTGCCTTGCATCTTTCCAGGTAACCCAGCTCTGATTCCTGACTTCTGCCTCTGACCCTTGACTCTGGCCTCTGATTCCTGTCCATCACCTCCTGCGCTAGGCATGACTCCTGCTCTGACCACTAGCAACGACTGCCCACATCCTGGTCTCTGACAGCACATGGAATACCACATTGCCATGGAGAGGTTGGGAAGTGGATGCTTATGCAGATGTACACAGTATGCTCTTCTTACATTTTCATCAACAGCTATTACTAGCATCCAAACATTTCTCCCCAATCCAGTTTTCCTTGCAAGAAACCCCACAGAAAATGCAAACCAAGCCCAGCAGGCCAAGCACCAGACACCTGTTGCCAGTCAAATGTAATTGTGAGACAGCACCTTCACATAAAATTACCAAATATAAAGACAAACTGCAGTGTTTCAGGTGCCCACAGATTATCGCAGTCGGTGGGCAGTAAACCCTTGATCATTCATGATCTCAAGGCAAAAGGTTTCCAACTTGACCTAAACAGCAGAAACCTTGCTGAATGATACAGCATGCCCTGTGCCAGCTAATCTCAGCTTCTAACCAACCCAAACTACGTATTACAGTACAGACTTAGACCCAGAGAAGATAAGAACAGAGGAAGAGTAGCTAATCCAAATCAGTGTCAAATGCAATAGACACAAACCATCCTAAGACAAAATCATTTGAAGCTATTCAACTACTCTGAATTTAGAGATGAATCTACATGTGCATCCTGCTTACCTACACACCTCCGAATAGCAAATGCCAGTTAGAGGAGCTGATTTAGATGCTGTCTCACATGGTGATGAATGTCTTTAGACTTAACAGGGGCCTTTAGGTGCTACCATAATAAAAATAATAAATAACTATTCCCTTGAGTTCAGCATCTGTTAAAAATGCCTCTAATATAACAGCCCAAAGTCTTCTCTTCACATTTCCAGCCTTTGCTTTTTCCCCAGTTCATCTCTGTATCAAAGTCACACTGACTTTGGCCTGCCTTTCAGACTGAGCATGGGTAGAGGGCACACAAGAAACGCCTCCCTTTCCGGGCCTGAAGACTACTTCATCTCAGGATCCTATTTTAAGTCTCCTAGCAACAGAGACCACTGAGAGTATGCATCAATGCAGAGCCCCACTTTCTCATCTGAAGTTCCTCATGGAATATCCTGTCAAATACAATGTTTCAGACCCCTTTTTTCAAATCTTCTTTGGGATTTGTCTGTGTTAACCAATGAGCCACCTTACCCCAAGTAATCATCACTTCCCATGACAACTGTGTGTACAATGCAATCATCAGTCTCAATAGCAAACTTCATGTATGTAGGAAACGGTTTTCTCAAGAAGAAGGTCACAAATCTGAAACTCACTCCCCCAAAAGACCAGGATGACCATGAAACCAAGTGCCTTCAGAGCAAAATGCAAACCCCACTTCTCTAACCTAGCCTGCCTTCAATTATAATATTTAATTTACAAAACAAAACAAAAAACCCATCTATCCACCAACTCACCGAGCCCAATCCCTTATAAAATTATTTATGTGCAATTCTTGCTGACTAGAAGGAAGAGAGAAAGCATTGTATTTTTATGCATATACTTTGTGGTCTTGCAAGGTGATTAGAAACCACAGTGATGGGGTGGAAGAAGGCCATATGAAAACCTAGAGAGATAGAACCATACTTTAAAATTCCCTTGTTTTAGTATTTTTGTGTCATAATCTTGTGTGTATATGGATAGATATGATAGACACCAGTCAAACTAAAAATCTATTTTTTTAAAAAACAATATTTAAAAGTTAAATTCAGGGGCTGCACCTGCCACAGCGCCCAGTTGCCAATATGACTCATAAACAAAAAGGAAAACTTGCTAACTAGAATAATTATGCCATAAAATTAACTATACGTTAAGTACTATCAAATCCATAAAGTTGAAAGAACAAAAACCCCAAAAAACATTTGCTCTAATTTCTTTCAGTTACAGTACATTTGGGTATGATTCATAATACATACACACGTTTCAGGAAGAAAAAAATATATTTTTAAACTGACTGGATCCCTTTATTTTTAAACACAAGAATTAATCCAAGTTGAGCCATCAGACTCTGGTTAATAAATCTATAGTTAAGAACTTTATAAAATGCAGATTACAAAAATATGTATACAGGAACTTTTAAAAGTATGGATTATTGACTCAGTTAAGGCCATTTATGAGAGACATGGGTTTATCATATAAATAAGTATTTAGAGGAGTTTCTAGAACAGACTTTTTAAAAGACTGTACAAACCGATCCTTTGCTAGGAGGAGGAAGTTACTGATACTCTTATCAGAGTTTCTCTCTTTCTGCTTGCTATGGTAACCTGCAACCTTCTTTAGCAGCAATGCAGGCACAAAGCTGTTTGTGAATCCAATGTTAAAAGCAGCTTTCTGAGCTGCTAGAGAATAACAGCATCAGTGCTCCTATTCCTGAAGAACTTGTCACCATCTAATGATAAACTGACTACTTAGTAAAAGAAAAATACTTTGTTAAAGCATAAGTTACTACTTCTTACTTTGCCTACTAATCACGAATACGTACATTAATGCAGGATTAACATAACAGTGAAAGAGCTCACTGCATTATACGTCTATATTTTCTTTGATATAAAACAAAGATAAACCAATGAAGCAAAAATGATCTATTTAATACTTTTGCTTCTTGATACATTTGCATAGGTTTTTTGTTGTTGTTACAGTGCTTCCATTCATTCTTATGCTTTAGTGGTTCAACTGCAATTTATCAGCTTCTAGTGGAAAATACCTGGCACCTACTTAAAATGCATGGAACTAGCAATAAAATTAACCTTGTGGCAATTGTTTTCCCACATGTTTGATAGACCAATGTCAGCTCATCTGTTAGAGGGAAATAAAAAAGTCAAGCCTAAATGTACAAAAAATTATGATGGAAGCCTTAAATAAAGCAAGGGTAATGCAAGTTTATTGAGTCAAAAATCAATCAATCAATGAGTGAGTGGATTAGGAGCACCTTATAAGCCCCAAAGAAATAATATGCCCAAACACTGGGATTTAATGGCGGAGGACCAAATTCCAACACTTTTAGGAAGTAAATAATGAAAAATCAATTCAAAAGGAAAAACAGATCAAGAACCCTGGATTCTGACATGCCGACACATTTATTGCTGAATACCATTTCTCGGCTGACCCGAAAACTTCGGAAGGTGTTTATTTACTTTCAACACCTTCCAGAGATCAATATTTTTAATTTGGATCCGAGTTATTATTTTTCACATCACAGCATCAGGAAGCGGAGTAAAGTGGCTCATATTTTAGTGCTAAAAAGATCGATATGACAGTTTCACCTTCACTGCAGCCCCCTGCAGTTGCCTGGGTGCACATCATAATGTCCCGCAGGGGGGTGCAGGTGCCACGGCATGGGGAACAGGTCATTACCCAGCCAGGGAGCCAGACAGCCCATGATTTAGCTGATCATGAAGGGCCTGGTGCCCTTAGAAAACCAATCTTGTTTCTCTCACTTTATCAGACCTGTCTTTTACCCAGTACAAGAGAAGGGGGAGGGGGAGGGGAAAGAGCGAGAGAAAAAGAGGAAGGGCAGGAGCAAAGAAAGAGACGATCAGTTTCATAAAGCAGATTACATCCCTCATCATAAATGCATCCGTTCTTTTTTACCTCCCTTGAATTAGGGAACATCAGTAAACTATAATTAATTTACCACCCCCCCCCAAATATTATTCAGGAAGCTGAAAAGGAGAGAGCAGAATGGAGGAGGGGTGGGAAGGAAGGGAGAGACTCTCCTGCAACAAGAGGCATCACTCATTGGCTCTGGTGGCTCTATTGATCGTTGCTGCTGGGGCTGATGGAAGCAGGCAGAGAGAGTTATGGACGCAGTCAGTGGATCACTGCCCTGACATCTCTTTCACTGCAATGGTTTAAGTGTGTGCTGCATCTCCAACAGTCAAAGAAAATGGGATGTACTGTCTCACCTGCTGTCATAGCTAACTGCTTCTAGTCCGAATTTAGCTACCTGTACTTCATTATTACATACTGCATCTTTATAAAGCATCTTTTACATACATAGTCCTACAGCCTTAAAATTCGCTGTCAATGGAATTCACCCAGCCAGGACTATATCAAGGGGCTACACAAGATGCCCTGAAACAAGGGACACAGCTTAAAATACCTACGGAAAAGGAACATATTTAATTTAAACTTTTAATATGTCAAAAGTCAGTAATACGGAGATCATACAGAGACATATCAATCTCCCCGTAGCAGAGTGGAAGTAGCAAACCCCTTGGTACTTCTGCCAACTGCCCCCTACCCTCACCCTCTTTGGCTGCCAGGGCCAGAGTCAGCTGGACCAGCAAAGCCCTGCCAGCAAGGAAAAGGGTAACAAGCTGAAGGCACTGATTAACTCAAGTCAGGACCAGCTTAAGTGTGAACTGCTGTTCCCCAAGCTGGAGGGAACATATAAACAAGCCAGGGAGAAACTAGAGGGAGAGGTGTGCTCAGGGAGGAAGGTAGGATCTTGACTTCTTAGTTTGCCTCCTGACCAGAGCAGCCCAGTGCCTGGGGCCAAGCAGGTCTGATTCAAGAGTGAGACTGTATCAGAGCACCGTAAATAAACAAGCACAGGTGATTGCACTGGTTGACTCCTACAAGTCCAGTTACTGTGGAAGGGGGAAGATCACCCAGAGGACCTAGAAGGGCAGGGAGGCGTGGCAATCTGTTACAGTCCTGTTTCCAGTTACTGCATATGGCTCTGAGGGTACAAAGAACAGCTGAGTGGGCATGGACACCAAACAATAGGCAGGTATATGAAGGGCTTGATCCTACTAAATCTTACATATACAAGTAGCTCCACTGATCTTAATGAGCCTATTTTGTAATTAAGGACCGATTACTTGCATGATCAAAGGTTTGCAGGATGAATCCCAAAACACTGACAAGTTGTACTGATGAGACACTTTATGACAAAAAACCCCCACATTTTTATCCTCATTCATTAGTGACAAGGAAAAAAATCTGTTTACTTGCACTTAACACAGTAATTGGTTCTCTGAGATGACAGCCTGTTTTGAATGAGGAAGGGAGGAAGCACTCCTATGAAGCTTCGAGCAAGTAGTATCCTTTGGAAAGTCCCGCTGCTCCGCCCTTCTTAGGTTGTGTTCCCAGGACATAAGATGGAGGCTTCCCCAATCACTTGGCAACCTTTAGGAAGGGCTGTGCCCCGTCTCTTCACCACCCATCTCCCAATACTAGCAGCAGTGTCGAGGAGGCCACCCCAGGGGCAGTGGGAGCAGCGGGTGCTAGTGTCGGTGGAATCGGCAGCAGGACAGGGTGCCTCATGCCACTCAAAATCGGCACACATGCTACTTTTGGCACACGTGCCACAGACAGCCGATCCCTTCTTTAGCTCCTTTTGCTGATAAGAGACTCCCAAGAAATGGAGGTGGGTGGAGAAACTGCATCCAGAAAGACTATCATCTCAAAGAACCTCACTATTTATGATAAAAAGTAATGTCTTTTCTCCTTCAAGAATTGCCTACATGAAGTTTCACACAAATTAACACGTAGTGGTGAGCATCCAAGGTTGAGACCAGCACATAAACTGAACAGTAAATATATGACTGCTATGTAAAGGTGTGTACAGAGCTACAGGTAGCATCCCTGTGTAGTTTAATTATAGTTAACAGTACAAAAATCATGCTGTGGAGACTACCACATGACTTGGTGAGATGTGCTGCAATTCCCTCAGTTATCAGAAGCATCTAAGCATACACCTATTGATCAGTTTGGACAGTCTGCATGGGATGGGATATGCCTTAAAAAGATGCACGGGAACATTGGCCAGCCACTAAAGCCAACAGGACAGGAGATTAAACCATTGCCTTCCCACACCAACACATAGATTCAGAGAATCTAAGGTCAGAAGGGACCAATATGATCATCTAGTCTGGCCTCCTGCACAATGCAGGCCAAAAAACATCAACCACCCACTCCTGTAATAAACCTCTAACCTGTGACTGAGTTATAAAAGTTCTCAAATCATGATTTAAAGTCTTTAAAGTACAGAGAATTGACTAGCAAGTGAACCGTGCCCCATGCTACAGATGGAAGAGAAAAAACCCCCAGAGCCCTTACAAATCTGCCCTGGGGGAAAATTTCTTCTTAACCCCTAATATGGCAATCAGTTAAAACCCTGAGCATGTGGGCAAGTCTCACCAGCCAGATACCCAAGAAACAATTCTCTGTAATAACTCAGAACCCACCCCATCTAACGTCCCATCTCAGGTCACTGACATATCCACCACCAGTAGTCAAAAATCAGTCAATTGCCATCATACCATCCCCTCCATAAATTTATCAAGCTCAGTTTTGAAGCCAGCTAGGTTTTTTTGCCTCCACAGCTCTGGTGTACGCTGTATGGATTTGGAATTAGGTGTGGGAATGAGGGACGTTGCAGCAACTACCTCATGGGCCAGATGGGAGAAGAGAATAAATATCAGGGAGGGAAAGGAATTATTTAAATTCAACACCAGTGTGGACACAAGAACAAATGGATATAAACTAGCCATCCAGAAGTTTAGACCCGAAATTAGATGTAGGTTTCTAACCATCAAAGAAGTGACATTCTGGAGCAGCCTTCCAAGGAGAGTAGCAGGAGCAGAAGACCTACCTGGCTTCAAGACTGAGCTTGATAAGCTTACAGAGGGGATGGTAGGATGGGACCATCTAATTTGGCAATTAACTGTTCTTTGACTAATAGCAGTCAATATGCTCAATGACCTGTGATGGGATTTCAAAGGGGTAGGTTCTGAATTACTACAGAGAATTCTTTCCCAAGTGTCTGCCCACATGCTTAGAATTTAGCTGATCCTCATATCTGGAATTGGGAATGACTTTTCCCCCTAAGGCAGATTGGCACAGGCCCTGGGGGGTTTTCGCCTTTGCCTGCAGCATGAAGCACGGGTCACTTGGTGGTGGATTCTCTGTAGCTTCAAGTCTTTAAACTATGATTTGAGGACTTCAATAACTCAGTCCTAAGTTAGGGGTCTATTAAAGGAATGGGGGTGTGACATGCTGTACCCTATGTACACATATACAGTGTGATTTGTGTATCATTCATGTTCACCCTTACAGTATAACTGTGTACTGATGCAAAGTATGTCTTGAAAAGTTTTCTTGGAATGCCCATGACATGCTGATCATTACTGTAATGGCGGTATGTTTCCTGCAATGTCATAAATATGTACTGATATGAAACTCTGCTATGAGTCTCACATGGCTTGAATAGATGCAGACAACCACAAAGCTAAGAATTCACGCCCCACAGAAGCATGCACAGAGAACAAAGAACTGGCCTAAGAATATGATAAGGCGGCGCTCATTTGACTCTGGTGAGGGAACTCATGCCCTTTGCCCGATATAGCTGATCACCTGACCCCAGGGGGTTGAGAAAACTTGTTAAACTTTGCTTCAGGACTCTCCCTTGGAATTCATCTTCTCTGTAACATTAAGGACACGGACAATCTGCCCAGAGGGGGAAGAGCCTGGCTGAAAGGTTGCAGCCAACCTGTGTGGTAAGCTAACATCAAGGGCTGAAAAGCTACTGAAATATTGGATTTAGGTTAGTATGCAAGATACCTTTTAGTTAATTGTGACCAACTCGCTGATTCATATTAATCTCCTGTTTTATATTAATCAGATTTATAATCTCTTATTTTGCTGTAGTCAATTTTATCTAAAACTGAGCATGTTCAGAGACTTCCCTTTGCATGACAAGAGCTGGTTAATATCAATTTCTTTGATAAATTGACAGACAAACGTCAATGAGCTTGTAGGATGCAGTGTCCAGCATTGAGCCATGTAAGACGGCAGTTCGCAGGATTGCACCTGGGAGTAGGGATGTTTGCTGGGGGTTGATCTCATGAGTAGTTGGCCAGAAGCATTCCTTCACTGAGCCAAGAACTGATTACTCACAGAAGACTGGGCGTAGGCTCACCCAGAAGTAGGTGGTTTACACAGCAAAGTAAGTTGGGGCCCAGGAGTGGGGAACTGGTGTGACACAGCTACACACAGTTCAGGTTCTAGGGGGAAACGTCAGAGGGTGGATGAGGTTCTGTGGTCTGAATTGTGTAGTCGGTTAGACTGGATCATTGGTTCCCAACCTTTTTGGCTCAAGGGCCAAAAATATAATTTTTAAAACCCCGAAGGGCTATCAGTTGATTGAATTAAAATTAAATTAAGATTTAATTAATTAATTTTTGATTAAAATTAGTTAATTAGAATTGAATTGGTTTTTAATTGAAATTAAATTTTTAGAAAGTTTTAAAAACCTGTGGGTTTTTTTGGTATTGGTTTTTTAAAGGGCTGCATGTATACCCAAGGCCCAAGGGGAAGCAAGCAGCCGCAGCCTGGCTCCCAGCTGCATGCTGAAACAAGTGGAAGGTGGGCCAGGTGGAGTCCCCCACAGGGACCCCATGGAGCCCGCCAGCACAGTGCCCCCATGACCCTCCATACACCCCCACGTACCCCTCCTTAGAGCCAGCACACCTGAGCCCTGTCCCAGCCCCGGGCCTGAGTCTGCCCACTCAACCCCCCGGCCCCTCTCTGGCTGCCTGACCTGCTGCACTCCCCCTGCCACCGCAGGCTGGGGCTTCAGTGGGTGGCATGGCTCCTGGGCAGCGGTTGCTCCTCCCCAGCAGCAGCTGCCAAGGCCCCTCTGGCAGGGCAGGGAGTGTGGAGTGGCCCGGCCACAGGCACTGCCGAGGACTGCTAAGTCAACAGGAGGACACTGGGCGGGAGGTGGGTGGCTGCAGCCTGGTTGCTGGCTCCCAGCCAGCGGGAGCACGGGCCACTTTTGGCCTGTGGGCCAGGGGTTGGGAACCGCTGGACTAGATGATCATAATGGTCCCTTATGACCTTAAAAGTCTAAGAGAAGCAGCAAGAAATAGAAGTATGCTGAGGAAGAGTCACTGCAAATGATGGGTAACACATACCTCAGGAAATGGGGAATTTGAGGAGCCTTCACTCCACCCCCAAAAGGTCAGTGCATTAGTATAGTGATCAACTGTTCTGTTTACAACTCTTGACAAGCAAAAGATGATAGTTGTGCCTGTTCTACATACTGAAGGGACCAAATTCTGTAGACCAGCAGTGGACCAGCTCTGACTGGCTCCTCTTCCCCAGGAGTGGGGGTGAGGAAGGGTACCCAATCAAATCAGAATTTCTGGTAAACCAGGTATTCTCCCCCCAGACAAATAGCAGGATTTGAACCCATACGATTGGTAGGATTCTGAGGTTAAGTCAAAGCTGACAATCCCATGGAAGGTAGAAAGCAGAAACTGTAGCCAGGTGAATCCTGACAGAACTCAGTGCATATCAGTTAAACTTGTCTAAGTACAGTAAAATGTCCAAAATAGAAGGGATGTAGGACTGTCTTGGGTCTACCCTTTGCTGAGCTGTCCAGAAGAAGCATCTCTTCAATTTAATTTCATTAAAGAAATTTTCCTGGAAAAACGCTTACTGATTTCTAAACAAATCCTTTGGAACTAAGCAGACTACTCTTTATCAAATACTTCCTGAAATTCAGAAACCAAGCTGTCAGCTTGACAAATTTGGAACTGGTCAAAAAGCAGAACTTGCAGTTCTGACATTAGTGTCAGGAGATCAAAGAACAAAAATGTCAAGCCCAGGTTGGGACCAAAAGTACTTCTTGGATCCATCCTTTAATACTTTCAAATAATCTACAGGACTGGAACAAATGGGGAGAGAAACTCACAACCCCAGCCTGGGAGAAAGGCATCTCTAAGAGAGAAAGACATGCTCACACATGGAAAAAGAACCAGATATTTGTCTTTTTCTAGCACCCAAGATATTTTGTTGAAACTTGACACATTTGTAAGATTCAGTCCTCTGGGGACCATTTGTTCTGTTAAGTATATTTATGACTTAAAGGGTCTTACAATAGTCTCCTTCCCTGGCACATCTCTTCCAGCCTCTTCCTTTGTGGCTGTTGTGATATATTATTGTGGTTTTGTCTGTCAAGATTTGAACAACTCTGCATATGATCATAAGAAGCAAAGTCAAGTCTTGAATGGCACACTGCGATAGGCTGCTCCCCAGTCTGGTCTGGTGTGCTGCTGTGACCCCCTGAGAATTCCACTCCTGAATCCCAATTCACTTTGCCAGGTGACCACCCATTCCTGAGTCAGTCCACACCAGCCTCCTACTGTAATTGGCCCCAGACAGTGACTGCACGCCCACTGGCCAGTCAGGCAATGGTCCCAAAGTGAGCACCCCCAGTCTCAGATACCACAGTGGGAACTTCTGTCTTACTGGGATTGGGATCCTTCTCCAATCACCATATACTCATGTCCATCCATTTAACATTGAAATGGATCGTGCCCAGCCTCCCTCATTCTTATCCTCTAAAATCCACACAGCTTTAGATAATACAAGCACTAGTTTATTGATTAGAATTTGATTTTAAGTAAGTATATAGCAAATTGATGCACAATCATTTAATAAAGCAGTCAGAAGTTGCCACAATAAAAAATAAAGGCAATAAACCACATACTACCTAGCCCCACTACTACAATTATACTCAGGCCCAGCTGTGATAGTCTGCAGCCATTCTCTGCCTATTTCAGACAGGGCACAGTCCTTCTTATAGATGTTTCAAGATGGAGTCTCCCAGGCAAAAAGCCCAAAGCCATTCAAAGTCTCTCTCTTTGTTTCCCAAAATACCCCTCGACCCCTCCCGTTCTGTGCTGCTGTGTGATTCTCTTTACTTCTATCTGAGCCATCTTATACCCTGCCTATATTAGCATCTTGCTATTGTGACGGTTGCTGCCCTCTTGACTGACACACTAGCGACTGGACTGTAGACTGCTGGAAGAAACATCATAATCTGCTATAGCTCTAGCTTTATAGCTGGGGCTATAACAATTCACATCATCCACAGATTGGCACCGAGTGGGACTTACAACATACACTCACCAGTGGGGCAGTACTGCCTCTCGGAACCCAAAATTGGCCTGAAATCCTCCAAATCTCAGGCACCTGTGGTTCTGATTTTTTTTTTTTTTTAGGTGAACAACAATCTGTTTAGATAATAATCTGTTTATTTTGATCCACAATTTCAAAGTGGTCTTCTCAAGGAAAAGAGCACTCTTACTTTTTAAATAAAAGTGGAGAATAGCCCTGATTTTAATAGAGTCCCCAAATAAGTAGGGCCAGTTTTCATGTTCTCCAGACAATTCTGCAGACATAGAAATGTGGACAAAAATAATTTCCTGAAAATGATGAATGAGTCAAACCATACCAACAACTAGTACCAAATAGTCCATAGCATGGTAATACATGAGGCCTGATTCTCCCCTCATTTTCCTGATGTAGTTGAGAGTAACTTTACTGAAGTCAACAGAGTTACTTTGCTATAGAAGTGGTGTGTGGGAAAAACAGCGTATGCTGGTGCTTTCTAGGGGGAAAAAAACCAAACCAGTTTGTTTCTAACTCTTGCCTCAGGCTACAATGTATTATTCAAACACAAGTTCTCATTCAGTAACCCAAAACAAAGTCAAATTCCAAAGGGGTAGCCGTGTTAGTCTATTGTAGAAAGACAACAGAGTCCTGTGGCACTTTTAAAGACTAACAGATTTATTTATCGCATGAGCTTTCGTGGGAGAAAATCCCACTTCGTCAGACGCTTTGAAGATAGGAAAGTTACAGAGCCAAAACAAAGTGTTTACCCTAACCAAAGCAGGCTGCAGTCCCCAAAGGTCTTTTCTCATGCCTCTCTCAGTCTCCAGAAAAAGGACATGCCCCTTCTTAAATCCTCTGTGGTGTCATGTGACAGGGCGGAAAACCTTAATTCTTTTCTGTCTGTTTCATCCAGTCACATTAGGTCTACACAATATTTAGGAAAAGAAAACTTGCCCACACTGGTCAGAGAAATTAGGCAAGGAAACAAAGACAACTGGATTCAAGACCTTTTTGGAAAGTATTTCATCTATAGTCACTCTCTTATCTTGTCCTCAAGGCTGAGCACTTTGCTTCTTACCCTAAAGTGGAATTTCTGAGTACCACAACCTGCTGAAAGGAAACTAGATTGATTCTTTTTGCCCCTATAGCCTTGGAATTTTTCTTTTTAATATCTCAATTCTTCCTCCTTCTAAGCAATGTCAGCAAAGGATTTGCTCATAATACCATTCCTCTCCAAAACTGTGGGTATACTGCACAACTGCAGCAAAAAAATAGGGTGGGATACTGTATGTAGTCACTAAGCCTGCATCTCTCTATCTCCACTCATTGAGACTCAACAGATTTCCTAAACCTGCTCCAGCACTAACCGTGAGTTTTCTACTTTGCTGCTTGATGAAGATATACAGAGATCCCCAGCTGTACCTTTACTAAGCTGAATTTTGTCTCAGCTTTTCTGCTTTTATTACTATAAATGATATAATAAAGCAATACCATTTAATAACTTTCACCTACAACAAAAAGGATAGCTAAGATTCCATTGACACTTTCATCATACCCACCTATTTCTATATGCTTATAACTTTCTTAAATTCTATTTTAAAGCTTCATCTCATCTCTAAAGTGATCATTGTCTCAAAGTTTTAAAAATTATCTCTACACCCATTTTTTACTTATGCAGTGGTAAAAAAGACCCCCACAGTTGTTGACTGTAGCACAAAGAATTTACATTTTTTGCACATAATTTGAGACCAGCTCAATTTAACAGATAATCTTCCCAAATAGCTAGTCTTGACTGAGGTCTAGTTCTCAGGTGAATTTGCAAACCAAAAAAAAAAAAAAGCAATTTGAAAAAAATAAAATAAAAGAGCTTATGGAATTAGTCAGTTTTGTATTGAATAGGTGAGACGAATTAAGTGCGTCACAGATGAAACACTCAGAGGGCCCAGCCACTCCGTGATGCTATTTAGGAGAGTAATTATGTACCTTTTTAACTCTACGCACACATGCTTAAGTGCTGTCCTGATTATGGTTTTCTGTAGGCCACCATACTTACCAAAGAGCTCTGTGAAAGCTCTAAAGTTTCTCTCGCTCACCAACAAAAGTTGGTCGCATAAACGATATTACCTCAACCATCTTGTTTCAGTCACACTTAAGGCATAGGAGAGACAAGGTGGGCATGAAAGAGGAAAGGAAATACAAATAATTTTACAAATTAATTGTTGTTCCTAGAAAGCTCATTTCTGGCAACTCTGGTCTATCTTGCTCTTTCAAGTAAGCAGAAAAACTTCTAGTAATACGTAATGAGAAATTATTTTGGACATCGTTTTCAAAAGCACCAGTGCTTTTTGGGAACCTTAGTTTAGATGCTCAACTACAGCTACCTTAAAGATGATTGCTTTTCAGAAACTGCTTGACCACCCTCCTTTCGAGTATCAGGTCTCTTTCAGGTGTGTCTTAATCTGGTTGTCCAAGAACAGAGGCCCTCAAAATCACTAGTCACTTTGGGAAATCTTGGCCCTTATTTCTATACTGAAATAAATGAGCTAATTATCTTTATTTTCAAATAAAAAATATGCTTCAATTCTAAAAGAACCTCTAAGGTTGATTTATAAGTAATATCATATTAAATGGCTTTCTTAGTAAGATGATGCCTATAATTCTTAGCTGGGTGTTTTCTTTCTATCCCATCTTAACCGTCCCCCCCATACATAAAATCCATCAGTGTATCATCCGTTTTCATGCACCATATTAACTAAGGGATTAGAATGTGGCTTTCTTTGAAAAGAAAAGTGTCAAAAGAAGACATTCATATAATCTGCTAGAAGCAGCATTCGTGCATATGTATCTTAGTGTGGGATTTAGGTGTTCAGATCCTTCAGTACCAAAATTAAAAAAGACAAAACCATTGTCTTTGAGGAATACAATGTTAGCATGCACCATATAAGAAATGTAAATTTAAGTACACTGGGAATCAGAAGCTGCTATTATTACTGAATGAACAGTTTTCCTAGCTCCTTTCGTTCCTTTAACTTTAGAAATCAACTATTTTTCAAGTTCCTATCTGGCAATCAGATATCAAGGTGAAAGAAGTTTGAAAAATATCCAACAACAGATTGATTTTCAGCTTTAATTGAAAGTTAGTATTACAGCATATTATAAATAATGGTAACATTGTAAACAAACTACTTTTATTTATAATTGAAGAAACTCCCCTTCTGGAGAGAGTGGAAAACAATAAATCCCAAACAGTTAAAATTTTGCTGAGGCCTTTGCAGAATGGGGGGGGGGGGGGGGGGGAGTTAGGCTGTGGCTCTCTCATCTAGCAGTTCAGCATCTATCATTAGACTTAGATTGTCAGTCATTTTTACAGGAATTTATGGAAGTCAGATGAAAGTTATAACTTACTTTTTCCTTTCCTATCTCTGTCTGTAAATCTGCCTATTATTAGCTCATGATTTCACATATTAGTAATATCCTCAACCACTCTATGCCAAAACTTATTTTGCCTTTATCTCTTCTTATATGATTCCCTCCTTTTATGTTCCCACTAAACCCAACTTTCCTAACATTAATGGACAACATTTTCTAGCTTGGGAGTCTATACACATGCACCTAAACTGGTATCTAATTTTTGGAACACCTGACCATCCACAACTTCCAATGAAATTGGTAGCAACTATGGTTGTTCCATATCTCTGAAAAAAATCAGCTTTTGGTATCCACTTGAGAACTGAGACCACCATTCAAATGTGGAAACTCAACTCATCACCATCCTCAGAATGAGTCATTTCATTCTCAAATCTTTAAATCTAGTACCTTCATTTTGCTCTTCAAGCTTTTCCATGAACTGTTTCTCATCCTTCTACCATCTTGATACTCCACCCCATTTATCTTTCTCCTGAAATATCATATTCTTGGGTTCACTTCTTCCTGATCTCTCCTAGCAGTAGACTTTTCTCCCATACCGTCCGTGCTATCTGAATAGTTTCTGTGCTCCTGTCTGTCTCCCTAATTTTTCAGATCTCATCTCAAAACCAGTATCTTCTACCTATCCTATAACTTTCAATCTTACCTCCAATAAAACAAAATACTACCTCCTAGTTGTGTTGACCAGACCCAGAATTTCACAATTCCGTTCCTAAAATATTCCAACATTCCTGAAGCATTATTACATCGTAACGCAATATCAGGGAGAAAAAAAAATCATAATGCATCACTCTCTGTGTGTGTTTCCCTGAAGGTGGAAGAACACAAATTGAGTCTTGTGATACAACCCCTTTAATCTTAATTACTTTGCTAAAGTTCCCCATATGTGGTCTAAGTCTGTGAAATCAGATCCTTGAAATCCTCTTTCCTACCAAACTATTGTTCAACCTATTTGACATTGTGTCATTTGCATAAAATAATTGTATTTGCAAATATAAAGTATAAATTAGACATACAATGATCTGTGATACCTATAAATGAATGACACTTAAAAGAAATAGGGCTTGATCTGGTATAGACTTGGAACTTCTGTTAAGTAATGGAGTCTTTACAGGATCATAATTATTACTGTCACATAACATGGTCAACATTTACAAATCCAAATTTTATCTCAGTTATCACCCAGTGGTAACTATAAAAACACCATCTCCAATTTTAAGTACAGAGAAATAACAGATATGTCATAACACTGGCAAGTAACTCTGGCAAAATATTCAGTTTAACAGAACCCACTGTAGGATTTTCTTCATCCAACTCATGACTGGCCAATCACATTCACTCTGTGTCAGAAACCTCCTTAGAAATGAATAATGAGATATGAAGTGAACAAATCCCAATGGGGAACCAAAGAAGTCATTGCAACAAATGAATGACCTCTGACATCAATCAGATTAGGATCATATGTACACAGCCAGAAAGCATATGCAAATCTATGCTACTTCATGGGTTCAAAAGAGATTTTTTTTCCCTAGATCTCTAACTTCATGTCACTTTAAAAATAACTTATTTAAAAGAAAAAGTATCAGACAAGAATTCATGTGAAAGGTCACAGTGAAAGGTCTTCATATATTTTGGTAGCAGAACATTCACAATGTATATCACCATGTATATTTTGACATCGTCTTTGGTGAACATCAAAATTTATATTCTAAGAAATAATGACCTCTTGCCTTTAAATCATCATGCCATTTTAACAAAAATTGTATCTGAATATCCTATAACAATTTACACTTTCTTTTTAGTGTGAAATTTTACAGTGATATGTCAAGCTCATTTGGATGTCACTAACAATAGCCAATAAATTCAATAATGCAATCTTTCATTAGTAATACCACGGACAAAACGCTACTAGCCTAATAAAGCTGGAAGTAAAATAAACTCAAAAAGAGTTGGCAATTCCAACAGGAAAGCTTCATGGTGTTCAGTGTAGCTCAATTAGAAAAACTTACTTTCATTACTATATTTCAAAATGGATTTCATAAATTGGTTTGTTAAAGTTTTTCTTCATCTGAAAAAAAAAAAGGGGGGATAAAATGAAAAGAAATTAAAACTCAGCCTTTTCTGCTTTAATCCGGTATTGACAAGGAGAAGTACTGGATAACCCACAGTTCTTTTCCAGCTCTAATTTCAGTGCCTCATCTCTGGAGATTTAGGTACCTATTTAGTCTATATGAAAAGTGAAAGGAATTTGGGATTCTAAATTGGTCCTCAGTGGACATTTGTTTGCATTACTAAGCAACCACAAAATTAGCAGTCTGTGTTCAGGGCACGGTCTGCATTAAAATAGCAAAGGTGTTGTAGTTACAGTGTGCCATTTCCAAAAGAGCAATATTTGAAGATCCTTGCATGGTAGCTGCAGACTCTTGGCCCCATTTTATGAGCAATAAAATTCACTTATTTTGTCTAAATAAATAAAGCCCACATTTCCATCTCTTTCTCTTTTGTATTATATGCTTTGCATGTCAGACAAATTATCAGGAAAATAGTCCTTGTGTGATATTTCATTGCTTAATGCTTTACTGCTGCAGTAAAACAAGACAACTGTTGAAATTATAGGAAAATAAATTTGTAATTTCTTCCTCATTTAGCCATTTTTGAAGTTGGTGTATAGGAAAGTCATTAATGTTATGTCCTCCTATCGATGTTCCAAGCCTTTCATGGGATAAGTAATGTATTTTCCATACTCCTCCATGTGGCCAGTTAAATTAGACACATTATTTCTGTGCTGTTAGAGAAGGCTGATCAATAGACACTTGGAAAGCCCTTGAAAACTAAGTGGAAACACTTCCTCAGTGTCAAAGGGTTCTAGTTTGGGTTTGTACATTGCAACCATTGTTAAATTTAACAAAGTAGCAATGTATGTTACTTTGACATTTTAATACTTAGCATCAAACTGCATGAAGTTAATTTCTCTTTATAACATTAGACAGAACTTAATTTCTTGTTATATTTTTTAATTCTGATCTTAGCCATACCTAGGGAGACACTACTGCCATTCAGTTAATTTTGGACAACTATGCTTCTTTTATTGGCTTTTGCCCTATAAAAGAAAAATCCTCCAGAATCTGGATTCACCCTATGGTTATTTTGGACTGAGAGAGAGATGCAAGACAACCACAGCTTAACCATGCATCTGATCCACTTCCCCAATAAACAATTTGGACCTTTGTTTGAAAGCTTCCTGGAAATAATATTGCTTGGCTGGCTTTTCACGTTCGTAGCTATGGTGTGAAATTATGAGTAAGTAGTAAAATAAAAGGCTGGCCTTTTTTCAGGGGGAAGAGGTGTTGGTGAAGGGTGTTGGGCATCTTTGGTTTTTTATTACAAAACAATTAGACACACTTTCAAGCATGCAAGGATACAATATCTCAAGTACAAAGCCAGACAAGAGAAGCCAGGCGGTAAAGTAGACTGTAACATGACATTAATTTTAAAAGACTGTACAGAATGAAGTATTGCTCTCTTTTCTACTATAAATACTTCATTATAATGTTATTCATAAACATTAATAAACTCATTAGTTCATATTAGTACATAGTGTCCATATTATTTCTCCAAGGAGTCACACTACTCTTATTTAAGAATTAAATGCCTTCAGGCAAATACATTAGCAAGTTCTGTCAATTTCATGATTTCTTAAGCAATTTTCACATTTTCCCAACTAGCATTTTTCTTGAGGCTGGAAACTGTACCAAGTCAAACACTTCATCCACAAAAACAAATTCCTTGTATGTAATACCTTGAAAAGAATGGTTCTTAAAAGCACTGCCAAGATACAGGAAAGCTATATGAAAATGAAACTGCCATAATCTTAATGCATGCAACACAAGTAACACACTTTGGTTGCAGTATAAATTAATGAAAAATAATCTCTTACTCAGTCAGACAAAAATCAAAAGCTAGTAAGCCATATATAACAAACAAGAAAAAAAAAAGGAGTTCTATGGCACATTTAAAGACTAACAAATTTATTTTTTGCATGAGTTTCAGGTTTGGAGATGACTTATACTTTCAAGTCAGTGGCACTGCTATGGCCTCACAATATGCCAACCTTTTTATGACTGACTTAGAATAACGCTTCCTCAGCTCTCGTCCCCAAGTGCCACTTGTCTACTTATGCTACATTGATGATATCTTTATCATCTATTCTGGACCCTTGGAAATGAAGCCCTTGAGAAGTTCCACCAAGATTTCAACAATTTCCATCCCACCATCAACCTTAGCTTGGACCAGTCCACACAGGAGATCCACTTCCTGGACATTACAATACAAATAAGTGATGGCCACACAAGCAACACTCCATACCGGAAACCTACTGACTGCTACACCTACCTACATCCTTTCAGCTTTCATCCAGAGCACACCACATGATCCATTGTCTACAGCCAAGCCCTAAGATACAACCACATTTGCTCCGATCCCTCAAACAGAGACAAACACCTTTAAGACCTCTATCAAGCATTCTTAAAACTATAATATCCCCCTGGAGAAGTGAAAAAACAGATTGACAGAGCCAGACAGATACCCGGAAGTCTACTACTACAGGACAAACCCAACAAGGAAAACAGCAGAACACCACTGGTCAACACCTACAGCTGCCAAGTCAGACCTCTCCAGCACATCATCAAGGATTTACAGCCCATCCTACAAGACAACCCTTCACTCTCTCAAGCCTTGGGAGGTAGACCACTCCTCACTTACAGACAGCCCCCCAACCCAAGCAAATTCTCACCAACAACTACATACCATACAACAAGAACACAAAGGCAGGTACTTATTATCCCTGCAACAAACGCTGTTGCCAACTCTGCCCACATGTCTACTCAAGTGACAGCATCATAGGACCTGACCAAATCAGTCAGTCACTTTATCAAGGGCTCATTCACCTGCTCATCTACCAATGTGATATGTGCCATTGTGTGCCAACAATGCCCCTCTGCCAAACTGGACTGTCTCTGTGCAAAAGAATAAATGGACAGAAATCAGACATCGAGAATGGTAACATTCAAAAACCAGTAAGGAAACATTTGAATCTACCTGGACATTCTGTAAAAAGCGTCTAGTTACAGCACTTCTGCAGCTTACATATGTAGTTTCACAGTGAAGCTTTTCTATTAAACGCTAGTCCACTAAAGTGCACTGAAGCCAATTAGGACCTTCAGGCCATTCAGATGAATGGTATGTCTACAGTGCCAGTGGCATTGTCCGTAGGGCTGGATTAAGGGGCTCCCGGCTGCCCACTTTAGCAGGCTCTCCCCTGGCCTGAGGCCCTACCATGCGTCCTGCCCAACCTGCAGCCTAGGGCCCAAGCCCACATTATGGAGGCCTGGGGGGCAGGGCCCTGGGGCCAGAGGCCACAGCCACCTGCAGTTCTCCTGCTGGCTGTTCTGCCTCAGAGGGCAGGGCCGGCCTATGTGTGGCCACTGCACTCCAGGGCTGAAGGCAAAGCTGCCCCATGAGTCAGCTGGCCTCGCCCTTAGAGCACAGCAGACAGGCACCGGCCTCCCCCACTCCTGGGGAAAGACCAGCAAGCCCAGGGGCGGGTGGGAGCACCGGAGCTTGCTGCAGCCTCTGGCTCCAAGTTCATGCCGCCTCCTCCCTCTGGCAGCACTAGCGCCCTCACCTCAGCCCCACAGGGCCAAGTCAGCAGGATCTATAATAGCTGCAGTCAGGGGCCCCCTTCAGCCTGGGGCCCAGGGATGGAGCCCCTATAGCCTCTGCATTAATCTAGAGATTGTCAGTAGTGCAGGATCAAGTCCATAGGATCTGTGAGTGGAAATCAATGCCATTAGTGGCACCTCCAGAAGAAGAGTAACGATGCATGAACCAGAAGACATTTCCCATTGGCACAGTGCAGTGGGGATGCTGTGGTAGGTAGAAGTTAATAAGTTGTTTGGAGATATGCAAGGTCTTCTTAGCTTGCGTATCTCCCCTCAACTACCACTGAAAACTGCTGGCAATGTAGACTAGGCCTGAGCGAAGGTCACTATAAGCAGATAGTAGAGAGATCAGGTCAGTGAGGTAATATTTTTCACTGGATCAACTTCTGTTCGTGAGAGAGACAATCTTTGAGCTTAGACAGAGCGCTTCTTCACGTTTCAGAGCCCTTGTAAGCTTGGAAGCTTGTCTCTCTCACCAAGAGAAGTTGGTCCAATAAAAGAGATTACATCGCCCACCTTGTCACTCTAATATCCTGGTACCAACACAACTACAATACTGACTGTTAGCAGATATGATTGTCCTTATAATACATTCTTTGCCCTCCACAAATTTACATCTAAAATAAACTGACATGTATTCTTATTCACCAAATATACAGTATAAAAGATAGTAATAATTCTAAGTGTAATGTATGTAAGAGTGGGAAGAATGCCAGTAAAAAGATGCCATGCAAAAAGGAACCTGTAGATATTAAATAGCAAGGGGACCAGAATGCAACTCTTGGCAACAGCCCCAGAGGGTCACTGAATGTTGAGAAAATGAACAAGAGAGATATGCATTTATGATTTATGCATTGAGCCTACCATTCTATTGGATCATATGGAAGTTTAAACACACATATAATTGTCAAATATACATCATGACAGAAAGAAGCTAAAAGGTCCTCCCAAACTTAACTAAAAACCCTGTATTGTGAAAATCTCGCTAACATTTTATTAAGACAAGTCTGATCCATCCCTGGATGTGCAAACCTAGGGATAATCTGATGAAAGTAGAGACAACTCTTAAACAACTTGGGTCCAAGTTAGGACCTAATAAAGTAGTCCACCACCTGCTTGCCATGTGAGGATAACTAAAATCAATTTTACCCACTGCTGCTATTTGGGCATCCAATCAAACCTCTCAGTTGCATATCTGCATAAGAAAAAATAGGCGTGCCTTTATATAAAGGGAAGATACACACACTATTTCCTCTAGGTGCTTCCCTACCTCATTAACATAATTTTAGGTATCTCAATTATCTAGATTGAGCTTCAGCCAACTTGTTTTTATTCAAATCCTACTGTTACCCACACCCTGGGAACACAGAGACAGCACCTTCTGGACCTAATTAAATTGAAAAAGTGTTATCAATGTATTTATGGCAAAACCCAAAATGTCTCGCTATGCAGCCTGATGCTGCTCTCAAAATCACAGCAGAGATAAAAAAGCACAACATGTAGACTTGCTTTAAACCAATCCAGGTGATGAATACAAGTCATTTGAGTTGTTGCATAAATATAAGTTTGCTACTTACTTTGCACTGTCTATGTCAAGCAACATATCAACGACTGTTTGCCAAGTTTAGATGGGTAGGGTTTCTTTGCTTGGCCCATGGACTTCTTATTTTCACACACAAACTTTTGAGTCTTCTCCAATGATATTATCAAACACTGCAGTCTATACGCTACTCACAAAAGAGGAGATGTTGCCCAGAACTCAGCAAAATTATCTACAACACCAAACACTTTTGCATGAATACTCAACTCCAGTGCTCTCTCTTTCAGCACCTTCAAAATTTCTGGTCTTTCTATACTCCATTATAGGAAGCTTGGCATGAATGCCAGATTTTTAAAAATTATGTGTATAAACAATCCAATCACAGTTGGCTGAATTCTCCCTTACTGACTCCCTCTTATGTTTGTTAAATTCATTTTCTGAATCTTGTCTTAAAATAGAAGGTAACTTTGGGGGATAGGAGCTTTCGCTTCTTCTGTATTTATACAACACACAGCACAATAAAGCCCCCAATTCTAAGAGTCTTTTGGTCATTATCCTTTTTCACATGAGCTAATAAATCATAAATACTTCCATGATATTCTCTTGCTAATTAGAAAAGTCTCTAGGGAATTGCTGGAACTCTCTGGTTGGTACATAATTCTCTACGGAAGGAGAGTTTTTCCAAGTTAACAAGTTCTAAAAGGGTAGTCGTGTTAGTCTAGTTCAGCAAAACACAAAAGGAGTCTTGTGGCACTTTTAAAGACTAACAAATTTATTTTTCACATGAGCTTTCATGGGCGAAGTCCCACTTCCTCATATGCCAGAATGGGGAAAACTTGCACTGAAAAAAATCATACAGTATGGGAGTGAAAGATAAATCTTGTGATTACGTTTTTACTGAATCAGATCTCATAGGATTTCTCTTTCACTCCCATACTGTAAGGTTTTTTTCAATATAATTTTTCTCCACTCTGGCATCGGATGAAATAGGACTTCGCCCACAAAAGCTCATGCAAAAAATAAATTTGTTAGTCTTTAAAAGTGCCACAAGACTCCTTTTGTGTTTTGCTGAACTAGACTAACACGACTACCCTTTTAGAACTTCTTAACTTGGAAAAACTCTCCTTCTGTAGAGAATTATGTACCAACCAGAGAGTTCCAGCAATTCCCTAGAGACTTTTCTAATTAGCAAGAGAATATTATGGAAGTATTTATGATTTATTAGCTTGTGTGAAACTTGTTTTTCCAAGTTAAGGATATCATTCCCAGTGGGACAGTTGAAATTGCTGACTCAGTACAGATTCTCAGCATAATTATGGGATTCTCAACATAAACTTATAGTTTTCACATAACTAACAAGGACCCATGTTAAATACTCTGTTATTTGTGCAACTTCTGGAATATGGGGCTCTCTGTCTCAGGCCCTTTATTCAACTGAGAGGTTCTATTGCTAAGTAGAGAAGGAGGAGGGTCTAGAGATTACTCAGCTAAGTATGGATTTCTCTATCTAACTCTTGAACCCAAGTCTTCAAAAATAAAGTTTAATAATACTGCCACCATCTATAGGTTGAGCAGTTTCTCTTTAAAGATTTCAACTTGAAAGCAAATTTAGCTAAAATGATTAATGCAGAATTCAATGCTGGATCAGTGGAACAGTGAAGCACAGTCCCTGCCTCGAAGATACCTACCTTTGTACGAAGCTTTGAGATATATGCTTATTTTTGGATAAAACAAATGCCAGTTATAATTATTAAGCAAACATTACAAAATTGTTAGCTGTTAGTTAATATACAGGAAAATTTGAGGAATCCTCTGTCTTTAAGAATATAAATCTATGGGTGCGTCTACACTTGTAAATTAAGTACTTAAGTCGACTTAATTTACTCTGCGTCTACACTACAGTTTCCTTAAGTTGACTTAAACTGCTGCTTAAGTCGACTTAATAAAACCTAGTTTTATTTCGACTTACTGACTAAGTCGACTTTATTAAGTCGACTTAAGCCAGTGTAGAGGTGGCTTAGCCCTAAATCGACTTTAAGGGTCCCCAGGGCTCCCCCTCTGACCTCCCTCCCAGGGTGCCTGGCACAGCCAGAGCTTGGCGTGCCCACCCACAGGGCAGGATACAGCCCTGCTCACCCCGCTCCTATACCCTGCCCCTGTCCTGCTCAGCCCCCATGTACTTTGGTACAATGGGGAAAATGCTAAGCTCCCTGGCACTTTTGAAGAGGTGCCCAGGGAAGGGGGGCACTTCCCGGGTACCCCCCTTCCCACCATGCACCAATCCCAGGTCCACCTAGCCCCTACAAGTCGACTTAGCAAAGTCGACTTATTTGAACAAGTGTAGACATAGCCTATATGAGGTTTGAAGTGAGTGGAATGCGAGCCACATTAGTGGCAACTGAGCTTTATTTGCTTTGCTTAATAACAGCTGATTTTCTTGTGCGTTCTCACAGATCGATACTATAAGATCACATTTTTATATCCCAAAATATAAATAAAAGAATATATAAATACAAATAATGGAAATACCAATTGACATAACTAAATTAGCAATTCAGATTAAGCATTTATAAACTATTACAAACTACACAGATATATATTTCTAAAATTCTCTCATTATGTATCTTTTAGTTGAGAAATGTATGGTTTACTATGAAAATATAATTTGTAATTATTATTTACTAATTAACCCATTCTTCCTTAGGACATTTGCAGTCTACTGTGTAAACCTGTAGTGTGGAATATGAATTGCTGGCATATATACATAACATTGGAATGATTCCACAAATTAAAAACCAACCATGCATACATAACAGCCAATTTTCTAAACAGAAGCAAATATTTATAAATGAAAAAACAAAACAACTAACAAAAACAAATCTAAATCTACATTATGGACTACTGATCTGTGAAATTTCTCTCCTTGTTTGTATTTAAAGTTTCTGAGTTCTAGGATTGTCAAGAAAGACTACAGACAAACAAAATCATAATAAATAACAGATAAACATATTTCAGATTTTAAATTTAACCTTTTTTAATTTAAAGTGGCTCACTCAAGTGAAACACATAGGTAAGGGAAAATATATTCTTGGTTATCCTTTTCAGTTACTAACTCAAACCCTGACAGGTTGGACGTGATCCTCTGACAACTGTTTGGAAATCTATGTGAAATGAACTGTCCTGACTTCAACTTCTTCTGAACGTATGTCTGTATCACAAAAACTACAATATTTAGCACTCTTTTCACAGGTTGTTAGAGTTACTAAAGGGGGAGATTTCCATTGAAGTGATTCCTCTACTTCAACAGAGGGGTTCAGAATTATTCATGTGACACTCTTCATGGACATCATTTCATTTAAAAAGCAGAAAATAAATGCTGAAATGTCGTAACGCATGTTTCAGAACACCAAAAGTTTTACATCTAATCCAATGTCCACCAAAGTCAGGAATTTCTGATGGAATCAGATAATATACTGTGGGGGTGGGGGAGGAAGGAGGGAAGAGCTGTGAAAAGACGACTCAGTGAATGTGCAAAAAACATTACAAAATATTCCAATAACTGAGGCAAACAAATCTAATCACTGAAAGGCACTGCCACCCTGAGGCTTTACTTGGCTTTGCATCACATACTTTATTAAGAGGAATTTCAATCTCATAGACCCATAGACTTTAAGGTCAGAAGGAACCACTGTGATCATGTAGTCTGACCTCCTGCACATCACAGGCCACAGAACCTCATCACTCCCGAAATAGACCCCTAACCTCTGGATGAGTTACTCAAGTCATCACTCTATATTTTCCCTTTTAGTTTCTCTCTCTTTAAAAACTTCTCTCTGTTTTCTCTTGACTACCCTTTCAGGATTGAATTTAATTTAAACAATACCTGGTTTCCACTCTCTCTCTCTTCAATCCTGTCCTCAAACCAAACAGCTTCTTTGTATTACTGTTGATTTGCCTTGGGAGCTTTTAAATGTAATGGCCAGAAAGACTAAAATGGGCATCTGTTTTAATGTAGACTAGTAAAAATTCTAAAGCCAATTAATTATGTGGAATTTGGAGAAGTTGTGATTACCTTTGAAGGGTGAGAAAAACCTAATTAACATACCGGGGAGTATGAATGGCATATATTCTGTGATCATCAGTTCTGGGCTGTTTCTCAAAGTCAATTTAAATTTCTAGGTAAAAGACTATTTGAATCATTTAAATCTTTACTAAATAGTCTACAACACAAAACTAACATTTAACCTGAGCCTTTTTATAGTTCCAAAGACCAAGGGAAAGAAACCTGCCCCCCAAAGTCAGGGAGAAACGTGCATGGTGATTCTTTTTTACCCTAGCAATTTTATTCACTTTCCTATACACTTGAGCATCAACAAAAAATTAAAATAAATTACAAGATTTATACATTAACATGTTAGTAGCAAAAATAATATTTTAGGTAATACAGTCATTCTTATGCATTTAAATAGTCCCACTTAGCAAAATATCAACCCTGGGTTTATGTTTCCTGAAACATTTAAATGATTAGAAATTAACTAAGAATTCCATGAACTGTATTTTCTAGATATCATGATGACAAAAGAATTAAAATATTTAGCCTACGATAAAGTGAAATCTCCATAACTAATCCTTATTTTTACTACTCAAGATTTATAAGTCAAACATTTCCTGAGTCTTTAAGTTAATTATCAATAGTGGATGAAAATAATTGTGGTTTGTTGTGCCTCTATAATTTGCCTATAACTTAATGCACTGGGTACCATTTCAAAATCCTTAACATCAATTTGTTGTACTCCTACTGATGAGTTGTCAAAAGTTTTTGACGTTTTCTTTGGTCCATTTGGCAATGAACCAACCTTTTCGCAAAACCTATAACCTTATAAGAAATAAGGTAGGGATCATTTAATACAGTTGGGAGAAACTAACACATTTTACCTATGGAATCAAACAATACTAAACCATAAATTAACAGGCACCTCTAATTAATGTTTGGGCTCTTTCTTTTAACATTCTTGAGTGCCAGAAATAGTGAACGGAGACAAAGAAAGTTGAAAGCATTTTTTACATGTTCCCAATCACATGTTTAAGAACAAGCCCTTTGTTAGATCATGAGCTTGGTTTAGCTTTACTATGTCTCTCCTCTAGAATGGTTTGTTTTGGTAGAGTGTGAACTAGAGAAAGATACTTTTCAAAAACCAGAATTACCACCAATTCTGTGATCCTCAAGCAGATATACATCTCCATGTCTAGTATAACAGCACCTTCAAATTTAACCAATGGTAAACATTATTTCCATGAAAAATAGGCCTACTGTAGGATAATATACCTTCTTACACATTAAAGAAAACCTTAGTATGAGTGAAATAACAGCACATGCATTCTGAGAGAAAATAGTGCAGTCCTGTCTTTACCATATAAAACCAAGTGAGATATTTCTACCTGCTATTCATCTGTCATTAAAAATTCTATTTTAATAGATGACTGCTTGGTAATTAGTTTATATATTTCCATTTAATTCAAGAAGTTTCAGAGAGGTAGCCATGTTAGTCTGTATATATCAAAAACAACAGAAGTCCTGTGGCACCTTAAAGACTAACAAACTTCTTCAGGCATAAGCTTTCGTGGGCTGCAACCCACTTCATCAGATGCAACTGACACATCTGACGAAGTGAGTTGCAGCCCACGAAAGCTTATGCCTGAAGAAATCTGTTAGTCTTTAAGGTGCCATAGGACTTTCATTGTCTTTATTTAATTCAATGTCAACTAATGCAAGTAATACTTTCAAAGTGTTATAAATGGCTAAAATAATGTTAACTTAGTATATATTATGAGTTTTTAATCCTAAAATCTCAAATTGCTTTACAAATGTGGGTTAGCCCCATTATCTCTATTTTTTTTAATAAAGGGAAATATACAGGCAAAGTCATTTTAATTATCTTGCTCAAAATCAAGTATAAAATAATGCTGTTAAAATTATATTTGAGTTTCACATTTCTAAGAAGTAAACAACTAGAAACAAGTAGAAATACATAAAATTTGTTAAAAATAGAGTTTCAAAATGCCTTTGCATTATCGGGACTACAGGCATTTTGACGGATTAATTCAATGGCTTCTTGCAGCTAAACGAAACTACTATAAGTTTGTACTAACGAACTTTTGGAGAAAATAATGAAAACTATATAAGGACAATTCAGACCTGGCATAAACAGCAGCAATACCATTTAAGTCAAATGCACTTAACCTCTTACACTAACTGAATTTAACCCAATGTATTCTACCTGTAACATATTTCTATTTCTAGCATATAGACAAAAAACAAATGATTTTTCTAACCAATGCAAATTTACAAACAGCACTGTGTTAAATTCAGCGTTGGATTGAAAAGGTAAGCGTATTCCAGTTTCGTCTCCCCACAGAAAACCCCCTGCTTCCAGACACACTAAAACAGGTCGGCAACCCCCGGCACGTGTGGCAAGAGTGGCATGCAAGCCTTTTCAGAGCAGAACACAGTGCCCTCTGCGGTGCCACCAAAATTGCTGCTCCTGCTGCCAAAAGCCATCCAGAGTGGCTTCTTTTGGTGATGGCTTTGGGCAGGGGGTGGGGGAGTGTCCCAGACACACTACCGAGCTGCTGTAGGCGGCTTCTTTTGGTGGCTTGAGGATCTCCAAGGCTCACAGCTCAAAGGAGCTGCTCCCAGCAGCCGCCAAAAGAAGCCGCCTACAGCAGCTTTCGGCGGCAGGGTACACTCCAGCTGTGGTCGCTGCCCAATTTTCAGGTGGAGGGGGCTTTTTCTGGTGGAGAGGGCTGCCGGCACCGCTTGAGGGTCTGGGAGGAGAGACCGGCATGGGGGTCAGCAAAGGTTGCTGACACCTACACTAAAATAAAAATTAGGGACTGCCAAGAAAATCCCTTTGGCTCAGATGGCACACAGGGAGAAAGGGAACCACATATCTGAACGCACAAGGGCAATGACGGACCTATAATGAAGATTATAGTCAACAGCCTGAAACTGGGAGTGAACTGAATGCTAGTGCTGTCTCTGAAGAACAGATGAAATATGTTCCACTTACCCAGCATTTTGTGGTGCATATAATGAGTTCAATTACCTCTGCATCACAGACAGTCACACCCATAAAACGCAGTTGTTTTGCAACTGGTCCAGACCACTCCTTCAGCTCTCATTAGTGGCTCCAAGTAGCTGTGTGTGCTCCACAGAGTCACTACCTCAAGCTGGCATATACTAAACCAAGTGAAGGTAGACAGCAGCTGAATTTAGATCTGGCTGAAGCTTCTGACTGGTCTTCTAGTGGAATGCATTCCAGTAACACAATTTGGAGGTTAAAAATAATTACTAATCGAAGAGCTTCTACCAATCACAAATAGGTACATTTGGCCACGGCACAGAGAAACATGAGGAGCCAGAAGTTGTAAACCTCAGCTGAGTGAGCAAATATTATCCACTACCCCAACATTACCACTACCAAAAGATGTTCTCCTTCCCGAGAATTTTAAGGATGAATGTACTCATCCTTAGAGTAAGGTGGGGGTGAAAAGCAAAACTAACTGAGTTTCCATCTCTTTCCCATGCGTCTCTTTCCACATCCAAAAGTCACATTTATTCCTTTAGTGACCTCACAATCCTCTACAACCAAGAGTCAGTCATAGTGTTTTGTCTCAGACAAGGTTTCTTGTATTTTCCTTGTCCATTGACTAGAGGAGGATTCTAGTCCTCAGACTCGCATGGAAAGGAACAGCACCTGACACCATCTCCCCATCAGCCCCTCTAGCTGTAAGGGGAAGTGGTGGGACATGGCCCATGGCTAGAAACAGGAAAAAGAAATAAGTGGTTCACAGTGGCAAGGCCAAAAAGGAAAGAGGGTTCCCACTAGTGGGAAAATAGGACAATTTGTGGTTCATGCTAGATAAACGTCCTAACACCTGGTAATGTCTGGTAGAACCAGACATTTTTTCCTCCTGCATCAAAACCCCAGTGTGATCTGGATACTATGCTCAGAAACCCACCAATACTTAACATAGCCTCAGAACTGAGCAGTCCTCTAAAAGTTAATACAAGGGAAATTTCTTACTTTTTGACACTATTAACTCTGGCTGCAAAAATTTTAAAAAGATCACATGTTCTCTATTGTTTATAGAGCTTTACTTTCTCCCCTGGGCACCTTTACTTTCTCCTCTGATACCTCTCTCTTTCAGGCAGGAAACATACTACTAACAATTTTTAAAACACTATCTGGCTGCACTCTAGAATGTATGGTTTTAAAATCTCTCTGACCTTGCACAGATTTTACTTGATTGATCTACAGAACATTTTTCCAACTATAACAGAAGAACAATGAAAAATAAATGAAAAACAATGAAAACTGAATCCATGCTGTGCTGTCAGACATCACCTCAAGCATAATGTTCTTGTCTACCATCCTTGTCTACCTGAGCTGCTCTTTGCACATTTTCTACATTGTTAAGTCTGCTAAGTTTTCACTCTCTAGTCTAACTAGTGTTTGATGGATGGATTCTTTTGGTCATCCTTTTGGCCTGTATTTCCAGCTGTCCAATGACACATCTGCGTGGCAGATGGTCTGGCTTCATTCTTAATGCATATCCCAGATAGCGCCATATTCTTTTCTAGAAAACTATGGAGTTAAGAAGTTGTTGAACTCTGAAAATCTTGGCATTTGTTATAAATAAATTCATTCCATTTAATACTTGGTATTTTTTCTGGGGCATTTTTTCAAAGGCCTTTAAACATCTGTCCATACCATTTGTGGATTTCCAGCTTTCACATCCATATATTAAGGTGCAAACACAACTTAAGTTTGGCAAAAATGATGAGTGAATCTCAAAAGACCTGGAAATTCAAGTCAGATTCTAAATATTCTGACCTATAATCAGCCTTTTGATACTACAGATCCTCTCTTGCCCTTAGAAAATTCTTTGTGCTCCACAATGCCCTGTGATAAAACCTAATCAAGTCTCCTACCACAAAGAAAGAATTCACTTTCTCCTATTGTTTATATTTTTTGACCATCAACACTGAATTTACTACAACACTTAATGAACAAGTTAACTCTCATATTTTTTCCATATTGACCCTTACATTTACAATACAAACTAATACTTTAGCTCCACCTCCTGGCGAAAATCTGCATTTTCACAAAAAATAAAAACTTACTGATGAAACAGCTTAATAGAAAAAAGGGTCTATCAGAACTAATCAGGCATTTGAATTCTCTCTGTATTAAATTCAATTATGTCTCTCTTCTTAAATCATCTATTTTATTTAACGAAACTCCAAACTGCCACAGCTAATCAGCTCAGAAGAATCAGTGTGCTCCATTCATTTCTGGGAACAGGCTGATATTTTCTGAGACCCATTAATAACTATGACAGGATTTATGTACAAGATAAATTCAATTCAATTTCCTTTTTCAATTAATGGCCAATTATTTGAAACAGACTCAACTGAAAATATTACTCAAATATCATTAATCTAACAAAAATTAACTTTACAATTCTCTTAGTAATGAGGACATAATTTTAAGGTAAAATAACACACTTTATTAAATAAATGTTACCTTTCTTTATTTTTTGGACACTTACTTGTCATGGTAATCCTCCTATTAATCGTTAACATTAGCTCAGCATATTTAAGTGGACCACCATTAGGGTGGAACAACCCTCTTGTTCTCTCATTTTTTTTCTCTTTCCAAGGATACCTAGAGCTTTATAGCCCATTTCAAATTTTGTTTTACATCTAAAATAATTGAAGGGTGTGGGAGGCAGCTGAGAAATAGTTGACAATATATTTTCAACACTGTTTTTTGTTTGCAGTAGGGCACCAAAATGTACCCGTCTACCTACCTGTATTACTTATATAGCCCCCATTACCACTGTATATGAATATCTAACAGGCTTTAATGTACGTATGCTCAAAACGACTCCAAAGGGTAAGGAAGTACTATTATCTCCATTTGGGGGGGGGGGGGGGCCGGCAGAAGTGAGACACAGAAAGATTAAATCCCCAAGGTCACACCGGAAGT
>ML685755.1:25064082-25075007 GCA_007922175.1 Pelusios castaneus | reverse complement strand
AAAGAAAGAAAGAAAGAAAGAAAGAAAGAAAGAAAGAAAGAAAGAAAAACAAACCCCAATAGAACTGTTACACAAAATTATGTAGCAAATAAATTCAGTTTTATAAATAATAGGACAACTTACTCACGGCTATCATTTTTTACTTACAATAATTTTAAACAGGTCCACTAAGTCAACTACTGATGAATAAAATCAGCAGAGGGCACTGTTTGACTACTTCCAATGGAATACGATCCTCAAATTATTTCTAAATACTGAAGGCAGAAGAGGATTAACTGAAAATCTTATATTGACATAACTTGAATATTTACATCACAATTTCAATTAAGGTTTTATTAGCAAGTCAAATATTTGAATAAGGAGATTTCAGGACAATTTTCTTTCTAAAAGGAATTCATTACAGCTACATGTCATTAATAGTGGTATTGACTGTCTTTATTTAAATGAAAAATGTTTCAACATTAAAATTAGATGCTGCACCTCTTTCTTTTAATAATAACTGGGTATCATTATGCTGAAAAATTACCAAAACTGCATTAGCTATCAAAATAGAAAAAAAAAATTGCAAACAAAGCTATTCAGTTAAATTACTCAAATATCCAAGAACTCAAGAATTTGAATGTTATCTATATCGGTGAAATAAAAGTTTAGCCAAAGAACTGTAGTGTTCTAGTGCTCCTCCTTGACACAGTATGTCCTCAGTTTAAGGCTTGTGAAATTCTTCTGTTGGCTCATCTCATCTTCTGGTGTACCATATCATTACATACAAAATTAAATGTCAAAGGGGACAAAAATAAACCAAAGTTAACCTTATTACTAGTCTATGCTCTCTTTAATCCCTTCAGCTGGCACTGGCACCCATACGGTTATATTCCCACAAGCATTTAGCTCAGAAAAAAACCCTGGCTCAAAATCCTTTATATTTAGTTTTGAGTAGGTAGTGTAGACTCTGGCACTTGATTTCCAGGTTTGCATTTTAAAGTACCAATATATTCATACAATCTTTTTATAATATATTATCGAATTCATAGGGAAACTTCTAAAGGAAATGCAACAATAGCAACTGCTGAAGGTTAAGGGGCTAGCATGGCTTCTTGGCTTGAGATTTTACCACAGTCTAGGCATGTATTATGGGAAAAATGCTCGTTGAAGACAGTATGAAAGAACAAAATGACTCTTGTTGAACAAATAAGGAGTCTTGCGGCACTTTTAAAGACTAACATATTTATTTATCGCATGAGCTTTCACAGAAGAAAATCCCATTTCGTCAGACGCTTGAAGATGGAGAACTTACAGAATGGGAGGAAAATAAATACAGGGAAGCACAAGTCATAGGATCAGGTCAGACTGTTACAGCAAATAAAAGCAGTAGCTTAGATTCAAACAGTGTTGAACAGCGTATTAGAGTGAGGCGAGGGAAAAAGAAGGCAAAATTACCTGTTGTAATAAAAAAAACCAACCAAAATCTCTATTTAACCCTAAGGCAATGGTGTCAAATCCGCATATGAATTCCAACTCTGCAGTTTCTCTTTGAAGCTTTGATCGGTAATCTATTTGCTTAAATACGGCAATTAACACATCGTCAATGGAGTGAGCAGGGAGATTGAGGTGTTCCCCTCTTGATTTTTGAATGTTGTTATTTCTGATGTCAGATTTGTGTCCACTTATTTTGCGCAGATATTTTGGTTTCCTTATTACAACTTACTTCTTTTTACCTCCCCTCACTCTAGATTCAAACAGTGTTGAACAGCATATTAAACAACTGCTTTGATTTGCTGTAACAGTCTGACCTGATCCTATGACTTACACTTCCCTGAATTTATTTTCCTCCCATTCTGTAAATTCTCCATCTTCAAGCATCTGCCTCCCATGAAAGCTAATGCGATAAATAAATTTGTTAGTCTTTAAAAGTGCCATAAGACTTCTTGTTTGTTTTGCTGAACTAGACTGACATGGCTACCCCTTTGGAACACCTCCTGTTGAATAATTGCTCAGTGAACTGAATATCTTAACTTTTTAATCTACAGTTCATACAGTGTGGTTTTTTTAAAAATAATTATTGTACTTTAATTTTTCTTCCTTTACAGTTGCTCCATCTCACCTTTTATTTCCTTTATATCGGGTTTCCCATGCCATCAGCTGTGACTCAGGAGTAGGCTACACTGTCAATGGCACCTCCAACAGCTTAGCATCGATTGTGTACATTTGATTGAGCATCTGTAAAGATGCGCTCAATTGAACCCAGAGGTCAATTTGTTAAGACCAACCCAACAAGTAATGTACTGCTGATTCAAGAGGAAGGCATTTCCCATCGAATCAGCACTGTGGAGACCCTGCAGTAAATAGGGATTAGGCAATCAAAGGGAGATAGGCGAGGTATTTTAAGTACTTTACCTATCTCCCTTCAGTGCTGCAGAAATCCCCCTGCAGTGTAGACCAGCCCTCAATCTTGGAGTTGTTATAACTACCAAATAGAAGCATAAGAAAATACATTAGCAATTAGCATTTTGAAGACAGTTTCTCAAAAGATAAATTCCAAAGGGGTAGCCGTGTTAGTCTATTGTAGAAAGACAACTGAGTCTTGTGGCACTTTTAAAGACTAACAGATTTATTAATCGCATGAGCTTTCGTGAGAGAAAATCCCACTTCGTCAGACGCTTTGAAGATAGGAAAGTTACAGAGTGGGAGGAAATTAAATGTAACTTTCCTATCTTCAAAGCGTCTGACGAAGTGGGATTTCCTCCCACGAAAGCTCATGCAATTAATAAATCTGTTAGTCTTTAAAAGTGCCACAAGACTCTGTTGTCTCAAAAGATAGAACTGTTTAATTATTAGAGCTTGCCAATGGCTGTAGATAACTAAACTAACTTACTTCACTTGACAGGCTGTCTTTTAGTGCTCCCAGATTGCATGAGGCAATATTCTTCCTCGGGTTTTTCATAAGATCTCCCTATTTCAATAACACCTTTTTCCAGGTTCATATATTAAAATACCTATAATATGTACAAATCCAAAGAAAACTTTCTCAGCGTGCAAACCCAGCAATGTCCAACATGTTAGAGATCATAAACAGATCTTCTGCCACTACCAAGGCTCCTCTTGCATGCTCACTTTCAACAATCTCTCACCATGTCTGTACTAAACATAATAAAACAAATTTGGCCCCTCTTCTGGACATCCCTTCTGTACCTGTTAGCTCTTTGCCCATTTCCTGGGCTCTGTAAAATTCCTTCACTCTTTCAGCCAAGTACTGCCTCCCAGGGCTTTCTTCCTCCAAGTCCCTTTTCTCTAGCTGGCTCCCATGGTCTCCTGACCCAGGGGACTCTGGTAGTCTCTCCCAAGGACTTCCTGCACCTTGATGACAGCTCAGCTCTTTATATGGAACAGTTGTCTTCCCCCACACTTACCTGCATCTGATTAATGAACTAGGCTGGCTGGCCCTGGGCCTCTGGCCCTTAAAGGGTCACACTACCCTGTTCCACTTTCCTTATCACCTGAAATATCACCTAAGTCCGTTGCAGTAAATTCAGGTAATTCTGGTAATACAGACATAAGTGTCTTATTTATCTAAGGGTGTGTTTACACTGTAAAAATATACCAGCTTCGCTACGCAGCCATAGCAATGCTGACATAATCCCACAATGTAGATGCAGCCTACAACAATCGAAGAAGTATTTTCTATCTGTCTAGCATCAACACCTACCCAACAATAGTAGCCACACTGAGGGAAACATTCTTCTGTCAACATAGCTACTTCTGTGCTAGCAGCTAGGGGATAGTTCAGCATAGCTACATCGATCAGGAGTGTGGCTTTTTTATACTTGGACCAATTTAGCTGGGTCGACCTAACTTTAAAGTGCAGAGCACATGTCATGTTTAAAACCAGTTATTTTCAATAGACAAACTACAATTACTTTTCCCTACTCCACTGATAGCAGTAACAACCACAAAATGAAGAGCCAGACTCTAGTTACTAAGTAAACCAATCATAAAACTGATAGCCTCTCCAAAATTAAATAGAAATTTTGTCAACTGAGAAGAAAAAGCATAATAGCAAATTTGGAAATTGCTGCAAGAAAACAAATGAGTCAAGGTCCAGATTTTAATCTCTGATCGAGAGAGATCATCAGTGCATGCCTCAAAAAGCAGAAGTATTGTTTTTCTGTATGCACATATGCCAGTTCCATATATGTAGCAATGAGTGCAGAGACTCTGAACTTAAAATGAAGCCTTACATTTGTGTCAGACTTACATGGTGACAAGACTATTGGCTCAGTTCTATGAAATTAAGACAATGAGGGTTAAAGGCACTCAGCACCTTACAGGATAAAACCTTACTCATTAATATTTGTTATACTTCCAAGCATAAATCTAAATGCTAAGATTGAAATGCACCTTTCCAGTTACTTACTTAACAAACTTGTCCACATGAGACATGGAAGCTTCATAGTTTTTTCCACCAAATTCTTGACAGTGTAAAGCCAAAAAGTGTGGCTTGTGTGTACGTACAATCTGAAATAAATGAAAATATGTACATATATTAGTAAAGTTACATCCACAGCTGCTAAAATATGGCATCAATAAAGTAAGACTAAATATGTAATCTTCAATTTATAGGATTTCTTTCAAGTAATATGTATTAGATACAAAAGAAAACAACTGGCAGAATCATTATCAAAATACTGGAAATGATCAAAGTTTATATCTTTAATAGCTTCAGAATATAAGATACTGAATCTAAATATCTAACGACTAAGTTATTTTTTTTTTTAAATATGATTTTGTAGCAGTTGCTCCCAGACATACAAGCAGATGCATCTTCTCATCCACCGAGCTGCAGTATAGCACACATGGGAAGAGAAGAACACAAATGTAGCTGTCCTAGCAGAATCATCAGGGCTAAGAGAAGCTGTTGAAACAATCCAAATCCTTAATTCGTTTAAAAGAATCTCTTATTTTAAAAAAAATACTCATTTGTTGCTTGCAATGTTGTTGTGGTTGTGTTGGTACCAAGCTATGAGAGAGACAAGGTAGGTAAGGTAATATCTTTTAGTGGACTAATTTCTATTGGTAGAAGGTACAACCTTTCAAACTACACACAGTTCTTATTCAGGCCTGGGGAAAGAAATCAGTGTTTCAGCTAAATATAAATTGGGATAAATAGTGAAGCATGGGGGGATGGGGACCACTTGTAGGAGGTCACTTGAAATGGAGTGGTTAAATTATTAGGCAAAAGTGATTTGAAGTGGGTGACCCCAGCCACCTTCTGCATGTGTCCCAAGAAACAGAAAGAAGGCAACATTGACAGACTTATCATACCAAGCCAGGGGACACTTACTAAAGGAATTTCAGGACTCACAGAAATCATATTCAAACCACTCACCACAAAACCAACCAGCTTCCATCAAACCACAATTGACTTCTTCCAGAAATTCTGCAACATTAACCTGCCCCAGAACACCATCCTTGCCACTATAGATGTCACCCCTCTACATGCCAAAATCCTGCACCATCACTGCCTGCCTCAAATATCTACAAGATTCTGTACAATGCTTGGAAATCTACCCAAATCACATTGCCATATTAATCCATTTAATCTGCGCTCACAATAACATAACATTTAATAACAAACACTTTCTCTAAATCACAAGAACAGCCATGGGTACTAGGATGGCTCTCCAGAATGCCAACTTCTTCACTAGCCCCCTTGAGAAAGAAAGTCTGAAAAAAATGCACCAACCAACAATTAACCTAAGTACATGAATGATATTTTCATCCTCCGGACACAAGAGCTAAATTCCCCCATAGACTTCCTCCACAATTTCAACAACCAACACCTATTAATCAAACTCCCTCTAGACACTGCCACTAGCATCAACTTCCTAGACACCACACTTTGGTTCAACAATGGAACACTATAAGAAAAGCATGGATCACCACCTTTAGCTTCTCAGATCCGGTAACCATTCCAGACAGACCAAGAAATCTGTTAATAACCAGGCACTTGGGTACCACCAACTTTGCTTTGAACAGGAAGTCTGGAAAACACAGCTAAACACACTTTAAAGCACCTTCACTAAACAAGGACACATCATCAGAGAATGGAAAGGGCAACCAAATACCCTGAGAGAACATGGGTCGATACAGAGAAAGAAAAACCCACTGACCAGACAGCTCTAGTTGTCATCTACCACCTCACATTGAAATCCATAGGAAGTATTATCACACAATTACAAGCCACATTTGATGGGGATCATGTCCTGAAATAAATCTTTTCTGAAGTCCCCTTCTGGCCAGCAAAGTCGACTTAAAACGAGGTTTAATAAAGTCGACTTTAATTTTCCTGAAGCAGCATCTTAAGTTGATTTAAGGAAAATGTAGTGTGGCCGCAGATTAAAGCTTAAATCGACTTAATTTGTAAGTGTAGATGCACCCTAAGAACCATGGACTCAGAATCACAGCTTTCCTGGCTCACTACAACAAACAATCTGTAACCCACACCTGCCTGCTATCCTTTAATGCATGCTTCAACCTCCTTTTGCATAATAATCTAATCCTTATTGCCCGATCCATTTCAAGTGACCTCCTTCAACATGGGTTACCTTTATGCTTAATTACCTCTGTCCCAACTTGTATTTAAACTCGCTCTGATTTCCTTCTCCAGACCTGAAGAACTCTTGAAGCTGATCCAATAAAAGATATTATCTTACCTACCTTGACTTTTCGTTTATGTCATGTTAAATAGTTTCTTGATAATGTATAGCAATAACTTTTGAATGGAGCTCTGTTACAAGTATTAAAAGGGGTAGCCGTGTTAATCTAGTTTAGCAAAACAAACAAGGAATTTGTTACAAGTTTTGCTGAACTAGACTAACAGGGCTACCTCTTTGGAACTTGTTACAGGGGTATTATACTTAGTATCCATACAGGAGCACAGAAACAGATCACTATGCTATCAAATCACATAAAACTAAAGTCTGAGAGCTTTAGCAGATATTGAATCGGTATGCACACAGAATAATTGGCTTTGGTGTGGTATGTACACATTAGTCTTTAATGGCCTAATTGCCCATCTGTGTGGGAATGCATGTGGAAAGGGACTAAGGTGCAGAATCTCAGGCATATTTTTCCTTGCAGAGATCTGTTTTAGCTCATAATTAGATGCATTGCCCTAACAGCGAAAACCGGCTAACTCCCAAACCCCACTGATCTTAGGGAAACAGCAGGAAAGAAAAGGTCCTCTGTGTTAGTTCAGGGTCCACATTATTGTTGTAGGCAGCACAGGAATCCTATAGTTAGGGCTGGTCAATTATTTCCATTATGAAACTGTTTTCAGTTATTTAAAACTTTGCCATATTTTAAACATTCAAGTTGAAATTTTCCATACCAGGTATCAGTCTAAAACTGATTTTTTTTTAAAAAAAAGTTTCAGATTATACAGTTCTGCTGTGTCCAAGAGTGAGGTTCATGGAAATATATATTGTTTTGCCTATGTTAAAAAAGATTTGACAGCTGTTTGTTGAGAAGCTGTACTAGTGCATTCAGGCTTTGGAGCAGACTCTTGAAATCTGGCAGAGGAATCACCTAAGTATCAGGAATGTGCATCTTCCCATCCTTAAGAAAATTTGCCTAAATTTGACCAACCTCTAAGTCTACAGAAAATCTTAGTTTACTCAGCAGAGGTTTGTCAAACTTTGGCAGCTAAATTATCTGTAGATTCCATCTTCCCTGAGCATACACCAATCCCTCTCAAGCCTCTTCTATGTTGACTGGATGGCACATGCTTATCACCAAAGTAATTGAGCTGATTCAGCTCAGAGTTGCAGGGACTAAGCAGGAGTTTTTCTACAATAATTTCTCTCAATTCCTGGGAATTATGGCAGCTCTGCAAACCAGAACTGAGAGAAGGGAGAGAGAAGGCAGAGGCAGGAACAGCAGATGGGGGGGAGAGAGGAAGCACGGGGATTGTTGAAGGGGAGGAAGCCAGAGCAGGTGATGGGCGGACAGAAACATAAATGTAAGGGCTTGTTTACATTGGAGGTGGAATTGTAATTCAATTTTAGGCTGTTGAATTACAGAAGGCGAAGGCGAGTGATCACACCAAATTGCTTGCTTTGGATCTCACGTCCCTACTGCTCACGTTACTTCGTGAAAAGCATTGCACTATGTGTAGTAGGTGCAGGAGCTTGTGAGGAGGCAGTCATCCTCCGCTCACTCCTCCTCACCTCTTCTCTAAAGAAAAAAAAAAAGCAGGAAAAGTTTTCCTTACTGTTTCTCTGCCGCAGACAAAACAGAGAGGTGCAGTCCTTCATAGAGAGAGAGAAATGTATTGAAAACTTCCTGGGGCTGCAGACCGGGGAGGAGCTATGTTGCCATGGCAAAGAGACAGGAAAAAAAGGAAAAGCTGCTCTCTGGCTACACAGACCTAAATTGGAATTGTAGATTTCAACCTCATTGCTACACCATTTGCGAGGGTGGTGTTAGCAGATTGAATTACAGCTCCATTTTTTTTGAATTTACTGCTCGAACTGTGGAGAGACAGGCTGCAGAAGGTCGAGGTAAGCAGCATTGTGTCTAACTTCACTGTCAGTGTAGACCAAGCCAAAGTTGGAAAAACATGGGTGAACAGAGACAGGAACTGGGCAAAGGGGAAATGGGCTTTGTGGAAGGCAAAAGGAGCAGAAGAGTACAAGGAAGGGTTGTGGGAGACAAGGGAAGAAGACCCTATAATAACTAGAGAACATTTCCTTATGGAATCTAGAATTTAACTCACTGTTTCTTAGCCTCAACATCCTTTTGCTGTCTAGCAAACAGATGTGTAAACCACTGGTAAAGTGTGCATCTCCATCCACCTCTAGCAGCAGGTCCACATAACTACCTTGCAACTACCAGTTACTCTGTTAGCTCAAATGGTAAAGAATTTTGCTGAGGCTGATGACCTATTGGGGGGTTACAACCTGACTCCCTGGGATTCCATTTTTTAAAAACAAAATTAAGTTTAAAAAAAAATCATAGGAAATTACACCCACAAGTACTACATTAAAATAATAAAGTAAAAATGTCAAGTATTCAAAATAACCATGCAACCTTAAATCAGCAGACGCATTACAATACAATTGTTAATTATGTAATCACAAACTATTTCTTCAATAGGGCCCCTGCCTCGTTCAGTTCACAGGATAGCCTGTTCTTTAGGAATGAATCAAGATTGTGCAGAACATGAAGCTGCCATTTATAGGACACCAATCTCATTTGTTGCAGAAACTGAAAGGTTTGTTCAACTAAAATGCTAACACAGATTTTGGTTTTGACAATATACTGGTGACAGACAGTACATTAGAAAGAGTACCATCTTCTCAGTTTTCTGAATGGCTTTATATACTCATAACAACAATGGCGATAAAACTGAATTCTACAGAATTTCTTATGAGACACCCCCTCGACATTTTTAATACTTTTTTCTTTCTGAAATTGTAAATAGCATGAAGCCATTTTCCAGATTACTATAAGAGCATTTTTCAGTAATGTTTGTCTAGTTACTTGCTTATATAGCTCAAATCATTATAGTACCTGAGCACCTTCCAACTTAAGGACATGAACTAGGACTTGATAAATGTAACTGCCCACCACACATACTAATTTACCCTCAGGGAGCAACAATCAACTCTACAGAAGGTAAGCATTCATTTAAAAATTAAGAAAAGGGCATACAGCCTATGCTGAAATACACATCCAAATGCCTACAAATTTAAGAATGGACCTTGAACCTGAAATAATCACATTTTTGGGGTGGGTTATTTCTCTCTGAAGGCTCAAAAACCAGACAACAGATAATTTTTAAAATCCCATCATTTATTTTAAAAACATCATGATTTAGCCAATGTCGTTACAATTAGGGGTCTGAGTTTAGATTTTTGAATGCATGGAGTTGGCAATGCTGGAAGAAATCAGATTTTAATCTAGATATCTGTAGGAGTTTCTATTTTTCAACCCAGCTGAAGAAGAATATAAGAGCAAAGGACCTGAATTTTTATTTCAAGCATGAGTAAATGCTCACAGTATGGAGCCACAAAAAGAAAATGAACAAAATATGTACTTATTGTTGGCTTGAGTTCTTTACACCCTGAGCTTTAAACAAAACAATGCTAAAAATGCAATAGGTTACTAGCCTATACAACAAGATGAAAGGCTTTGAAAATATTGTTGAAAACAGCACAAGGTATTTTTGCCGAGAAAGGCTAATAACTGTGAATTCATCCAGATTCAGAACTTACTTTCCCACAAAAGACTGTTGGGAAGAGGGTGGTAAACCAACTTCAGAAATGGGTGAAACACTAAAGCTTCTTCAAGCTTCATACCTGATTATGGCATGGCTGATCGCAATTGACTATTTCCCTCAGAGAAATACCCAGGGGACAGATATGCCTCCTAACACGACTCAGTTTTTAAGTAACCTTAGACTGCGTTCTTCATAAGGTGTTAACAACTGCAAGATTTGGCAGGGGCACATCAAATAACCCTACTGGGTTCTGCTTATTCTTTTCTGTTCCTCCTAGCCAAGGGCTCCAAGCCGTGAGATAATGTGTACATTATACTGCTTAGAACAAGGGGGGCACACTGGCCACATTTCTCCTGTGCCTGACGTACAATGGCTCATGGAGATCCTGTGAGAGGGCATGCCACTGACTGCTGGGAGAAGGACTGGGGAAAAACTCTAAATAGCCCAGGCTGAGGTTACATTAAATACTAACTCTCCATCTCTAGCCCTAGTTAGGATATACTCTAATCTGAAATACTCAGTAGCATTCACAAGTCATGTAGAAGCACAGACTGCAGAACAAATCCTTTTTATTTTCAGTAGCTAGTCTCTGTCTTCACTATATATATATATATATATATATATATATATATATATATATATATAT